>BLKM01000127.1:163277-203497 GCA_013340265.1 Coptotermes formosanus
GCCACTTCGGGCGGCAGATTCCAAGGACAGGCAAAATATTTTAAACTAAAAAATTATTTTTTTGCTCTGACAAATTTTAAGTTATTGATCCAAATAGAAGCAAACTGAGTAAGTGATGTATGTTGGGGGGGGGGGGGGGCGGCCATTGTAATTACGTTTCGTAGTCGCCACAAAAACGTAGCTACGCTGCTGGGACTTCCTCAAGTTCAAAGTGCATGAGACGCGTCGTGCCAGTGTCCCTAACTTACGGTGTATTCGACAGTGCGTTCAAGCCGTCCGTGATGACCTGCTGTAGCGTGTACTAAATTTGTACCAGCAAGAATGCAAGGGTGCCGATGTAGCAGTTAGGGCTTACAATACCGGAGTCCCGGTATTCGGGCCCCTGTCATTTTATTTCGGTATCCAAATACCGGTATTGATACAAAAATACCGGTTTTTCGGTACTAATTTAACCTTTTAAAGCTTAGCGGTAACTTTACATACGACCCGGTTTAACAGTAAAAAATTCTACGTGGTGCCCACATTGCGTTTATGTGTTTTGTACGGATCTCAGAACAAACAGCAACTTTTGCCTTATAAAACGTTAAGAGATTTTTATAACCGAAGTGGAGTGTGTTTACAGCGCGGTAGGCACTGAATCCTTATATAAAACACATACGCTTCGTCTTTAAAGGGTTAAACAATAATTGTTTATGATTTATTCACATAAAGGTTACAAAATCGACAACAATAAATCATGAATATTACTGAATTTGCAACTGAGGGATTGTTATACACAATACAAATGTTACGGAAACCTGGAAACTTCATGAAACTCAGATCTGGTAGTGTGAGTGGTTACACTGTTTACGTTTAAGTTAAACATAACTAACATTTGCAATTACAATATGTATATGTTTTGTTTTTAGAATCACTGTTTTTAATATTTTTTGTTGTAATGTTTAGTGTTGTGAGGAAAGTTTGATTTAAAACACGAACTCAGGTAATTACTTGTTTTTTCCTTATGTCGTTGCACCTGTCATCAAAATTTATTGAGAAAAATGTTTGTTTTTGGAATACCGGTATTAATACCGGTATCTTGGTTTCATGAATTAAAAATACCAAAATACCAAAAAAAAAAATATTTTAGCCGGTATTTTGAGCCATAGTAGCGATGCAGGTTACCTGCGAAATGATGATGCTGACAATTCTCCACAGAACTACCAACGGCTCTGTATGTCTATTAACAAACTGCATGTTTACTTTTATCAGATATTTCAAGAACCTTCAGATATTTATGCCTCTCTCATATGAATGCAGGGTATCTTATACCGCTTATATACCGCCGACTGACTTCCCTTTATGGTTCATATTTTCTCCCACTTTATTTCCTACACCATAAATTTAATGTGCATAGTGAGGTGATAGCAGACTCCAAATTGCTAGGGTAATGGCCACCAGTAAGGTAACTGGCTCTGGTCAAATGCGTGCACAAATATTTGTCCCTTGAGCGAGACCAGAAAAGGCGACAAGGACTTTGGCTCGGCTAAGGACCATATGCGTCGTAAGCCAGTCAGCCATTAGGATGTGGTCTGTGGAAAGGAATATAAACTGTAATTTATGGCACAGTTCTTTTATATGAATCCAATATTTTAATGTCTGTCACGTTCTTCTTTAGTTTTTTATTGCTTCCATTTATCATCGGATCTCTCTTTAGGATACTGATGAATGTGAAGGCGGTTCAAGGTCTGCTACTGACGGGGGGAGGGGCTGTGTATTGTACAGTCTGTCAGTTACTGTCCTCCGATTGCGTTTGCCCGGCCAGTGCCTTCGGTTCTGTTCGTTTGCTTGTATGGAAGTGGTGTCACTTGTCCTTCTGGTGTAGTATACTTGCGAATGGTATTTTTGTGACAGGGATGCACATATATCATGAGTGAGGGCGCCGCCCCCCCACCACCTCCCAGCGCGACTAAATTTTGTACGGTGGCCCCTAATATTTGTGGGTCGTCATTATAGAATTTATGTTACCCTTGTGGCCCCTAGAATTTTGGGGTCGATTCTAGATTTTTAGAACATTGTAAGTACCCCTGTTCTATGACCCATTCTGCCCGGGTCTTTTGTGTTTCCTGTAGCCAAGAGGTTTGTGAAGTGTGAGTTATGCAGTCTGGCATTGTCCCTGCAGTTACAAGACCCGGTGTGTGACTTGTCTACTACCTGCAACGGTAGGCTGACGCACATTTTCTTTGCTTTTAGAGCAACAGTTTCCACCACAAATGCATGTGATTCAGCACAAACGCTACGATCTTTTCGCCATGGATACTAAGTTCATTTTGTTGTATTGCCCTCCTATTTTCTTTTCTTATCATAGTAATGCAGAGCAATTTACGGTTCACTAGAATCGCCATTAAGTGAACTACTTTGTCCTACTTTGTAATTTAAAAGTGGAAATGTATGCTAATTTTTTGCCGACTGGTCCTGTATTTGCAAGTACAGTACAGTATTATAAATTGTCAAGGTAGTTTTTGTCCCGTCGCAGTTCCCACCAAATACTAATTAATGTGTCAGTTCTAACATGTTACGAATTGAGATTGTAAGTTAAGTGCTTTATTTTAAAATTACACATTCCGTGTACTTTTTAGATCATTGTTTTAAATTTATTATACCAACCAAATGCACGTTATTAGTTACATGTGAGTGTTAAAGACGTGGCTGCGACATGTTTCGGTATAAGTATACCATCTTCAGAGAGCATTTGGATGGTACAATAAATTCAGTTCGTTGATCTACGTTAAGTGAATTTTCGGTGAAAGTCGCTATTCGACTGTTTGGTCGGTGTTCTTCGTGGTCCTAAGACGAAAAGTCGTGAGTTCTTTTTCGGCACCAACGTTACGTTCACGTTGAACCTAACTAGTTCGAAAAGTCAGTACGCTCTTCTGAATATTTCAAAATTGCTCTTTGTGACTTGTACTCTTAAACCTTGACTCGTTATAATCGGCCATCACACGCAGTTACGAAAGCTGTTTCTAGATTTAAGAGAACTGCCATTGAGAGGCCATGTGCTGATTGCCACTAATGTCCTTATGGATTTTTTGTCAGTCTGCTGAATATCTTCTTGTGAATGGAAGTAATGGTAGTCCGTCTCATTGTAATCCAACGTTAATGAGTCTCATTGCAGGCCCACGACCGTGTGTATTTACTCATTGCAAGCTCGTCTAATGGAAATTGCATTCTGGAGATGGCTGTTCGAGTCTTGGCTGGGTCACCGGCAGTGCCGACAGATATTGCGTGCTGAGGTGGCCGTTTCAGGCTCATGTCAGAGTTCAAGCTGGAGTAGCGTAGTCGGAATAGTTTCTAAGGTAGGGGCTGGCCGGTCTGGGGGTTCGAATCCCACTAGGGGCAAGAGGTTTTTTATGCTTCGAAACGTCCAGACTGCCTCTGGGGACCACCCACCTTCCTATTGAGTGGGTCCCAGGGGTAGCACGGCCGGGGCGTGAAGTTAACTACTCACTTCCCTCTAATATCGACGTTAAGAATAAGTGGAGGTATACCTCTACTCCCCCTATATGCCTTCATGGCGTGGACAGGGAAAACTTTACCTTTTACTAGCTAGGGATAGGTTACGTCCGTCTTCATTCAAATCTTTGCGTACTCGATTCGTGGTCACGCTGACATGTCATTCCGCGCCATCTTAACTTTCACTGTTGTAACACAGGCCGTGAAAAGTAGTAGTAAAGCGGCCGGAGCGTCAAGCTGACAACTCATCTATCTATCTTCGAGGTTCAGAGTGAGTGGAGCTTTACGTCTGATCCCCGTATGTGCCTTTGTGGCGTGTGTAGGGACGCCTTCACCTCACGCCCAAGCAGTAAGAATCTGCATGTTATAACACTGGTTCAGCACGACGCAGACGCCGTAAGCGTCTTGGGACAGTGCACGAGACGTCCGCAATAATTTGTGATACTTTAAGTTCTGAAAACAGACGTTGCTGCGTGAAGATTTGTTTAAAACCCCCGAAAGGACTACTGATGTGAGATTTCAGGCTTTCGCCGCCGTGTAATTGAAGCCTTCCATCTTCTGGGATGTTATGCACCGAAGGTTGGTACTTGGTTACCGACATTTCGGGACATGTTGGTAACAAGCTACCAACCTACTTCGCTCAACTAGTGGTTACTTTATGTACCACCAGCTTTAACGTTAAAAAATTCTACGTTCTGCCTACTGTGCATTTCTGCGTTTTGTATGGATCTCAGAACAAACAACAGTTATTTCCCTATACAGCATTAACTGACTGGTTTTTTCAACCGAGACGGAGAGTGTTTACTGCGCGGTACGAACAGAATCTGTTACATATAATTCTGGTTAATTTTAGTCTTTTATCAAGTGGCATTGGGACATGTTTTTCTCCCAGTACTTCTGTCTTCGCCTGTCAGTATCATTCCGCCGATGTTCCATACTCATCTTCGTCTATATGTTCTTACCAGAAGGACAGACGGGCAAAGCCTGGGAACCTTCCAAACAGCAGTGCTCTTTCGGGAGTCGGGGAGGACTGGATACAAAGGTACTTACATTTAGCCCTTCTGGGGCTAAGAAAGTAATGTCCACTCGCAGAACACGAAGGTTAAGCCTCATAAATTGTATACTTCAAGTCTGAAGTTCACCTGGGTTTGGAAGGGAAATCTGTGTGTGGAGGGGACTGTACGTTGTGACGTCCAAAGTTAAAGGTTCGTGTTTCGCCTGGTTGCTCTCCCTTATGTTGAATTGGTGGGGGGTTTTCAACCCCTCATCGATGAAATCGAGCATCGCTTACAAGTTTTTGTCGCATTGGCGATGTACCCTACCAGGCGACAGAAGTTGCGTCCGGGCTGCAGTGTCGCTGGATGCGTGCTAACAAGTGCTCCCTCTTGTCTTGTAATTCTGTTACGCTGTGAAATGTCTCTCTTTTGCTACGCACTTGGCGACAAATGACTGATTGTTAAGAGTACGTATAAAGTATTCATACTTCCACTAGGACAGTATGGGTAATTTATGTCTAAATATGCAGCTGTATAAATTCACACAGAATTAACTTAAAAGTGAGACAATTCGTTGTATTTAGAACATATTACATAGACCTACAGACTCTACCCGACTAAAAGTGCGTACGTTCCGTAAGGTCCGGCGCCAGGCGGATTTTGCGTGAGTGGTAAATGAGCGTGCGTAGGCTAAATATATCCTTGTGTACAAGGGAGTCCGTTTGGAATCAAAACTCCGACACAATGGAACCTGATCGGGCGCAGCGTGACTGCCGCGCCGCCTGTGTTATCTCCCAACAGTATTCTTCTGCCACCCTCATATTACTGCGCTTTAATTCCCGACAGGAAACGTACAGCGCGCGTTTCAAAACTTTTATTTATTTATTTATTTATTTTGCTTTTGAAAAATTGCGTAAATCTGAAATTGTGTAAGTCGGGAAATGTATTTGAGATTTCGAACTTTGGCGGTCATTCACTGTTAACTGTGATCTTGTTTTTTCTGCAGATAGTGGTAGATGACCGTATTTTCGACGTTGCGGAAGAATGTAATGAAAGTGGGGTCAGAAGAAAGTTTCTCCAAAACATCGGCAGTACCTGTCACTGCTACAATACTCAAGCCCCAAAACACGTGCATGTATTGCAAGGCAGCCCGGATGTCGTAGTCACTATAGCGACTAGGCTACGGGATGGATGATTCGGGGTTCGAGTCCTGGCAGGGGAAAGAGATTTATTTTCTTCTCAAAAACGTCGAGACTGGCTCTGGAGCCCACAGAGCCTCCCCGCGGGTAAAGCGGCCGGAGCCTTAAGTTGGCCACTCATCTCTAACTGGTGCTGAGGTTAAGAGTGAGTGGAGCTGTACCTCTGCACCCCCGTATGCCTTCGTGGCGATTTTTCTTTACAGTCTGTGCATCTGGAATTTATAAGACGGCTCCACCACTTCTGACCCTTTAAGGACGAAACTCTTTCTGTCTGATTTGAAGCCCAAGCACGTACCGCGCAGTAAACACACCTCGCCTCGGTTATAAAAACCAATCAGTTAATGCTGTATAGGGAAATAATCGCTGTTTGTTTTGAGATCCACACAAAACACATAAATACACTGTGTGGGCAGAAGGTGGAATTGTTCAACGTTAAAAGCTTATGGTACGTATAGTAACCACTGGGCTTTAAGAGGTGAAAGCGATGTTCAGCACTGAATTCGTTTGGTGGTCACAGCGTAATAATGTGGTCACTGAAACGGTCGCTGGTTTGTAACACTTTACCAGGTGTGTTGATGTCGTGTTACGGTGACTGAATATTGCGGGCCAACACATATCTCTGGCCACAGTTTGAGAGACAGTAATGTAAGAGACCAGCATGATATATGGAGGCTGCCTGCAGGAGAATTGACGGTAAACATGTCCTTCAGTACAAAAACTGACTGAATGACTGAGAGAAACAAAAATCTCATTTTAAGTCTCTCTTGAATTCCAGTGTAGTTGTGAAAAATCATAAAGAAGTTCTTTTCATGTTGTTTGCGAAGTTAATATTGAAAAAGATGAGATGCAGTTGTAGATGGCTCTGTGCAATCAACAGGCACTTCGAACATCATGATGATGCTGATGGTATTAAGCAGCGCAACGGTGTGATGATGATGATCATGATGATGATGATAAAAACCTTTTAGTTGAGTGTAACACCAGTATTTTTAAATCAATCACAAGATAAGGGGCGTCCAAGTTTCTTCAATATTTGCCAAATGGTCAGCAGTTCACGTGTGTCAAAGCCACATGAATAATTTTTATTTATAACAGCCGTGAAGTACACTTCGTTAGCTTCAGCAAATACGGATATTTTGTCGGTAATTCAAAAGCAGTGACAGGTGGTTAGACGGTACTAGCCTATGTCATGTGTGCTTGCTGACTGGAGGGCAAAAGGGTTAAAGTTGTCCCTCTCCACGCTATGAAGTCATATAGGGAGAGTAGAGGTATAACTCCACTCATTCTTAACATCGTACATTGAGGTAAGTGGTCAACTTCACGCCCCAACCGCTGGGCCTTTGAGAGAGAACTGCGATACCCATTGAACAGGAGGCTGTGTGGGCCGTCGTGCCTCTCTGGACGTTTCGGAAAAGAGAAAAATCTCACGGGGTGCAGTTTTTTTGGGGGGAGGGGGGGCCTAAAAGTCGCATGTGAACCGCATGTTGTAAGCCGCGGCATTATATTGAAGTAAGCATTTCAAGACTCCAGCTGTCTTTATGTTGATCGAGTGAACTTCCTTTACCCATTTCACAGGAGGTCATGTGTAAGTTATTGTCAACCACAAATGCAGAAGTCAGTGTTGGAAGCTACAAAAGAAAACGCCACGACGTGCCGCTGAATGTCAACCGCGACAGGTGAAGGAAGTTGAACTTTACCAAAGTAAAGTACGTGTAACTGAAACTTATCAGGCACTTTTTACCAGAATGGGAGTTCGCTTATTTTAGTGCTGTCAAGTATGTAACGTCCCGACTTTCCGTTTACGGGTGTAGTTTCCTGTTTACGTGTCGCCCATGATATCTTTACTTTGCATTCCCTCGCCTGAAGTATGACTTAACCGCTAACTCTGTGTGTCATGTTACATGCTGCAGAATACTAGGTTTCAAACGTGTGATACTGTAATTTGCTTTAACCTATAGGAGCCTAGTGGTTTACTGTTTGTGTCTCTAGTTATAATATTCAAACGTTCTGTGTTATGCCCTCACAGGGGGTGTTTCTGTGATGTGTAATGGTCTTGTAACAAACAGCGGCTGTTTTCCATTACATCACCTGAACGGTTTTTATAAACGAGTCGCAGTGTGTTTACTGCACGATACGAACTTAATATTTAAATGTAATTCGGGTTCTTGTGTTCCGTATTCATCTTCATCTACACGTTGCTGTTACCAGAGTGACTACAGGCGAAGCCTGGAACCCTTCAGAAAGCAGTGCCCTTTCGGAAATCGGGGAGTATTCGGTATAAAAGGCTTTCCAGTGCGTTTCGTCTTTAAAAAGGTTGGAAGTTCCCGTTGTGTTTCTATATAACCATGTGACAGATATTTAAGTTCAACCAGGTGGTTGAATCTTTTCTCCACTGCTGTTCTTGCTCGTGATTTGAATGCAGAGCTGTAGGTAAAGAAATAAATAGAATGAACCGGGGCAGAAGCGCTTAAGAGCTGCATACAGCTGAGGTAAACAGGACAATGCGGCAGTTAAGTTATGAACAAATTTTAAATAGGATGCAGGATATAATGCCAAAATTACCATACATCATCCCAAGGGACAGAAATGCACGGGAGGACGTATAGGTAGATAACTCCATGGGGCAGAGTCTTTCTTGACAAGTTGGTAGTTCTTCAGCTAGTCGAGAAATTTCCCACATTTTATGGAACCCAAAGGTTCTTTACTGCATTCACAAGAACCCGCCACCTGCCCCTGTCCTGAACAAGATCAATCCAGTTCACACCCCTCATCCTGTTTCCTGGAGATCCATTTTAATATTATGTTTTCATCTACGCCAAGATCTTCCACGTAGTCTCTCTCCTTCAGGTATTAGAATGATTGATTTTAATGGTATTTCGTTTAGGAGATATAGCCATTTAACATTATGTGTTTATCGTACAATCACGCTCTGTAAACGAACTTGTACCGCCCAGTCCTACATTTGAATAGTCGTACAGCTTGTACTGCTATAAGATACTGATCACGTGTTCCGTGATACCGCTGATCCATTTTAATCCAGAGAAACAGCACCATCGGTTTCTATGCCAGTTTTTCTAAATTGATTATCTGATATTTTGTCGTGTTCGATTTCTGACACAACGCAGACAGTAAAAGTGAAACAGACGGCTGGTAATGTTGGTAATGTGAAAGACGAAATAAATCAGACAGGTCTGATGTAATTGTAGATTCTGTAATCATATCTATTTTAAAAAGCCAATAACTGAAAATTGGTGACAGAAGTGATTTATTTGTGTGTGTCTGGAAGTCCAAAGACAAGAAATGGATTGGCAGCCGAAATTAATTTGTTCCGCAGTAAATGTTGTAATGTCATGTCAGTTCTGCAGTGACGTGGCAGGTGATAAACAGCCGTGGGTCATTGCGCGTTTGTGGAATCAGGTCATTAGTCAGCTTTGAATGCCACATAAATCGTTGCATTAGAACAATAGAAATTGCGTCGCATGCATACAGTGGGCAGTTTAGTGGTGGCATATTAGTTCGTGACTGTTTAATATGCTAGCGTATAGTACAATGTTTAGGCTTCAGTCTGCACTGTCTTCAGTGACTTAAAAATTGCCCTCTGTATACAGACAGTGATTCCAAGATCGTGTACTGTCTACAAGCAGTGATTCGAAAATCGTGTACTGTCTACAGACGGTGATTCCAAAATCGCGTATTGTCTACAGACTGATTTCAAAATCGTGTACTGTCTACAGACGGTGAGTCCAAAATCATGTGCTGTCTACAGACAGTGATTCCAAAATCATGTACTGTCTACAGGCAGTGATTCCAAAATCGCGCACTGTCTACAGACAGTGATTCCAAAATCGCGCACTGTCTGCAGACAGTGATTTCAAAATCGTATACTGCCTGCACACCGTAATTCCAAAATCGTGTACTGTCTACAGACAGTGATTCCAGAATTGTGTACTGTCTACAGAGAGCGATTCCAAAATCGTTTACTGTCTACAGACAGTGATTCCAAAATCGTGTACTCTCTACAGACAGCGATTCGAAAATCGTATATGCAAAGTTCTGGAGAACCTAAGAGTAGATGTGAAAGTAACGTTAAATCGGATCTTAAGGAAATCGGTCGGAAGGCCTTGAATGGATTGATCTGGCTCAGGATACAGAAAATTGGCAGGATGTTGTGAACGCGGTGATGAAATTTCGGGTTCAATAAAGCGCGTGGAATTTATTCACTACCTGCGGAACTCTTCCCTTTTTAAGAAGGCGTCTGCTCCGTTGAGTTAGTTACACAGTGCCATCTGTTTCTGCTAATTACAGACCCAGTTGTTAGAATGCATCAGCTAAATGTGGTCCGTGTGTGCCAGTAGCATTATCACTGCATAATTTGTGACGTCCATGACTTTAACAATATATGGCGGACGCTAAATTTTACTGAAATGTTTTTATATTTAATTCATTTTCATCGCAGCTGTAAAGGAAAGTTGTCCGTGCATCCGCCTTGAAGGCATATGGGGAAATGGAGGTATAGCTCCACTCACTGTTAACATTGGCACTAGGTAAGAATGAGTGTTTGGCTTTGTACCCCGCCCACTTTATGCCAGGGAAATACCCCCTCCATACCGATTGATTATGAGACTTCGTGGGGCCCCACAGCTGGTCTGGACGTTTGGGGGAAAAGTCCCTTGCCCCTGCCAGGAGTTTGGCGACGGACCACGATCTCATGGTCGTCCGCTCTCTAGCCTGGTCGCGTAACTTGTCTTCAGCTTAACTTTAATATGACACCCGAAATCGGCTTGAAATTCCTGCGAGTTGTTTTGCCATGCCGCAGAATTTTTAACTGCCACAGGGGACACCGGATACGTGTTCTATTTGCAAATATCCAGCCGCTTACGTTGAAGCAGCATGTTTCGTGTATCCTACTGCCCCTGTTGCTGGCAGCTGAGCTTCAGAATCTAATCTGGGACTGACACGACAGTTTATTGATCTTCAGAATACATTCTCTTGGCCTTATGAACTCATCCATGAAGGACACTGTGTCTTTTCCAGTCAGGTGCGTAATGTTCGACTTTTTTTTTGTTTTTTTTGTTTTTTGAGCGTTTCAGAAATTCCACCGCATGTTTTACGAAGTACTTGTACCTTTAAATCCCTGACTAGCAACTTTTAAGAGCGGTTTACTTGTTTCTTTCGAGTTTCATACGAGTGCTTGGGGACTCACGTGAGGACACTTAGAAGTTAAGTGAAAAGCAATATTGTAAAATACACAATTGAAACCACCTTGTTTGTTTTCTGAAAGTGGCGTCGGTCTTGCGGTTATGGACATGACTCTGTCTTTGAGTAATATGTATATGTGTACTGAACTCTGGGAGTGCCTGCAACCATTCGGTCTATAATCTTTTGTTTTCCAGTTTGCTACCCAAAAATATAGAGATAAAAATACAGAAATATAATTTTGCGTGTTGTTTTGTATGGGTGTGAAAACTTGGTCACTCGCACTGAGGCAGGACCAGTGTGAGGTTGGTTGAGATTAGGGTGCTGAGGAAGATATTTGGGATTAGGAGGGGCGAGGTGACAGGGGACTGGAGAAGACTACATAACGAGGAACTTTATGATTTGTGCTGCTCGTCAAATATTATCCGGATGATAAAATAGAGAAGAATTAGATGGGCGAGGCATGTGGCACATATGGGGGAAAGGAGAGGTGCATATAGGGTTTTGGTGTGGAAGTCTGAGAGAGAGAGAGAGAGAGAGACCACTTGGAAGACTTAGGCGTAGATGTGAGGATGATATTAAAATGGATCTTTAAGAACTAGTCTGGGGACGTGATTGGCTCAGGATAGGGACGGTTGGGGCAAACCCGTATTAGAACGGTGACAGGACAAACTAGTACTGGGCCAGAATGTTAACAAATGCCCCCCACCCCCGTCGTGACCGAAATCACAAAATCAGGAGACATACAGACGGACAGACATAGACATTCATTGCTTTTTTTATTTGTAGTTTTTTTTTTGCTTTGTAGTTTTTGTCTTGACTGTAAAACCAGTATTCCGAAGTGCTTTATCGAAAGAACAGTAAATCCAGTGCAGAGCAACAGCAGGCGTGTTGATATCTGACGTTTCGGAAGAACGTACTGCCTTCATCTTCAGAGGTCTCGGAATTCTAGAAGACCCTGAATTCCCCAAAATCAACGATGTGGGAACCTCATATCTCGTCCATCCAATCCGGTTCACTGCTGCTGGTCCCGATGGAACCCCCCCCCCCCCCCGGTGCTGTCTGCAGCCGCGGGGGCCCTCCCAAAAGCAGTGTTGTTGTTTATGCCATAGTCCTATTGATTTCAACTGGCGCCTTGTAGCTGGCTCTTAACTTCTGAAGTTTTCTACACCGAAGTGCACGCTGATGTTCAGTATTCAGTGGCGATGCGTACTTTTTTCTCTCTTGTTGCGGCGTCTTTCTTTCTGTCACGATGTTCCATGAGACTTGTGGGGTTCCCCGAGATTCAGCCGCACAAAATTATATGTTAAACTTATAAGGCAGACGGAATTTTCGTCATTCATATCGTGTGCCGTCCGCAAGCACCAAAGCCTGTATACCACCGTCGACCAACCTTTTGCTGTAAAAGGGTTATTCGAAAATGTCCAAACCCTGCGCGGGGCGAAAACCAACGTATATAACAAAAATACTGTTTTTTTTCAGTGAAAATTTATTTTCTACCAAGAGGGCAAAAGACTAAAATTACTATTATTTATTGGAAAAAATTAATATCGCAAATAATTATAATGCAGTTTTTAGGACTGACATACACGGCACTGCATTGTATAAAATTATGACTGAATTACGCTTGCACTTATACTTGGAACTGACAGAGTAAGGGGATGATGGAATTTACCACTTCGTATTTTTCTCGCTTCTCCCACTGTGACGTTTCCAACGGGATGTTCTGACGCAATAGGCACGAATTCCATTACAACTTAAATAGTGTTTACCAAATTTAAATGTGTGCGAAGTTCAACACATCGCTAAAGCAGTTGTCCTTCGTTCAAAGTACATGCTTCTAACCCATGCAGATGACTTGCTGTGCCTACAGCTGCACACAGTAGAGTCTTGATTTTCTTCGCGCATGTAAGGTTTTTATTTAATTCGCCCTTGTAGTTACAGATAGAACCAAAAATGTAGGGTGGGAGTCGGGGTAGCGTTGTCGATGTTGCGACTAGGCTGCGGACTGGACGATCCGGGGTTCGAATCCCGGTAGTGGTAACAGATTTTTCTCGTGTCCAGAACGTTCGGACCGGCTGTGGCGCCCAAGTTGACTGCTCACCTCCATATGAAGCCGAGGTTAAGAGTAAGTGAAGCTATACCTCTGTTCCCTGTCTAATCCTTTCATGGCTTGGACAGGCGAAAATTTGCCTTTTTCCTTTTTACCAAAAATGGAAGGGTAGTGGAAGGTCAGAATACATCAGTCAGAACTCCATGACGACCTTTTCCAAAAGAAAAAGAAACATCCGGTTTTTTGTCAAGCTGTCTTTACCTGAACTTTCCACGTTCGTAGCTTGCGTACACGTACTTGGCGCAGCATTAGAATGTGCACTGTCTTCATATACCTCTTCCAGAACTTTTTCCATCGTTTCTTCCCAACAGGTGGTGTTGGGGTGTTTATACTGGTTCGAGATTGTTACGAATTTCTTTATGTGGGCTGTTGTTCAATTTGTTTGGAATTGTTACCAGTTTTTATTTTAGGTTTGTGTGGTAATTTTATGGGTTCATATTCGGGTACTATTGTAATTGGTTATGGTGGTACTGTTACAGTTTGGGACAGGTTAGGTTTGGTATCTCTTATGGTTGGTTTGATGTGGCAGATGTGTCAGGGCCAACATATGGATGTCTGGATTCCTAACAGTAGGACCTGAGGAAGAAAGACGTTTCATCCGAAACGTCGTGCTTGTAGTGATTTTATTTTTGGTGTGACGATGGAAAAAGTTCTAGAAGTATATGAAGATAGATATTGTGTCCAAGACATGAAAGCATGTGGCATATAGGGGGAGTAGAGACATATAGTAATGAATGCAGTGAGCTAAAAGACCTGTTAGAAATTCGGTTGGATGTGGGAAACAAAAAAATGTATACAGAATATTGGTAGAGAAACCTATTTGAAAACGGGAAGTTGGACAGCGTGAAGGGTATGAGGATGAATTAATAAAGTTAGGAAATGTATGCATAGCTTAGTGGTTTTTGTGGGCTTGTTATTTTATTGCCTTTGAATTTCAAGTCTTGTATGTTAACTTCTGATTCTGTCTCAAAAATTGGGCAAAACAGTCACACAGGCACAAGGACGGACAGACTGACGTAACATATTCTTTCATAGAGTTGCTTTGTTTGAATCTTAATGATAAATTTTGCTTGCTTAGAGTTAAGTTTCGTGTTTGAAGGTTTCTTTCCACGCCTTGCCTAACCATTATTCCCACACTTGACGTACTTTAATTTATTACCGGTACATTATGAATTGTTTTTGCAATAATATCAGAACACGGTGATTGATGTTTCATGAAGCACATGAAGAATTTATGGACACAATACGGAGATGAATTGGTCAGCATGGGAACATCCATCCATTATAGTCGAGCTCGTCTGTGTCGCCACTTGTGACGGCGCGCCTGCAGATGGCAGCTACAATACAGTCTGTCCTAAGAATTACCATTTTGCATCCCCGCTGCGTCGCCCATTGCCCTTGAATGTGCGTTCAACGCCACTAGTTTCGTTAATTTGAATGGTGGCAGTCGTTGGTTCGAGCACACATTTGTTGGGGTTTTAAAATTTTTTGAGTGTGTTTATGTTCGCTTTTCGTGTTTGTTGTGTTGTGTACATAGCGGCCTCTGGGACGAGCTGATCACTCGTTCAGAGGAGTCCTACCGAGTGTGTGTGTGTGTGTGTGTGTGTGTGTGTGTGTGTGTGTGTGTGTGTTTTTTTTCTAAAAACGTCAACAATGAGGCGGCCGAAGCCAGAGTTCGGCTGTTAACGCCGCAGAAAGCAAGATGGAAGACGTAGCAAGAACTGTTATTAGGCTGTACAGTGTACCCAAAAGAGCAAGAGGCTGTCTGCTGTGTCTTCCAGCCTCGCTGGGAATTAAACGCCAGCTGCAGTGACTCACTAGGCAGTACTGGTTTTGTCTGCTGCGTCTAAAGAGTTCGGATTTTAATAGCACGAGTTGATAGTAACGAATTTTGGGTTTGTACTTTAACGTATATTAATTACAAACGAGACAGGCGCTGTACTTATAACGTAACATTGATGCGTTCGCGTAACCATTGTTGCAGTGGAAAAGCAGTAAGTATTACTTATTCCCTGTGTGTCTGTAGTCTCAGTTATCCAGCATGCAAAGCGCATGCGCCGTATTATGTCATCTGTGGCCTGTCTGGCTGTACATATTTTTCCACATTATCTCATAAACGGCACGATTTTCGGGAAAAAAGTTATTGAACATAAAATGCGTGTTTTGATTTTTTCTACAGCTTTTATCTGAAATATTTTTCGTTCTAGGAAGACATCAGCGAGATATTATCATAAATGTACGTATGTGTTTATGTAAAGTACTCGTTACATTTATCAGATTTTAATGAAACTTGTTTTTTCATGACAGACTTTCGAAAAACACTGAAGTATCAAATTTAGTGAAAATCAGTCCAGTGGGAGACGAGTTCCATGCCAACGGACAGATAGACAGACAGACAGACATGCTTTTCGTAGTTATGCGGACCCGCTTAAAAAGAATTAAGGAATATGTTGGAAGCAAGTTGTCTTGTCTTTCCATTTCTTTTATTTTCGAGCAAGTGTTGTACTTCCTGTTTGTGAAACATGTCAACCAGTGTGTGCCAGAGCGTAATTATGCGACAGCTGTGTCGTACTGTCGCACATCTTGCTGCTACGACAGACGCCAGTTGTAAATGCGCTGTAAGCACAACTGTATAGCCGTGTAACCACCCTCCCACATACTCGTGTCCAAATAGCAAATACGAGCTCTTACCAACAAGCCGATAAAACTGCCTAGCGCACAGTTGCTCTCTTGCGCAAGCCAGCCAAGTATGTTTCCAGATACGTTCTCAAAATTGCGAAAAACATTTTTTTTTACCCCAAATTGAGGTTAAATTCGAAGTCAAAACGTTAGTGCCTTCAGAAATGTCACGAAATTAGAGCTTTGAATTTTGTGCAAGCGTAGGCCGTCTGATTTAGAGCCGCATTAACACGCATTTTAGTGAATCACAACGCGCGAAATTTTTGGTGAAAAGTTTCTAAGAAGAACCGAGATAAAATATAAAGTCCGGCTAACAGAACCTTAGAGTTTATTAATAATAATCCTCGTCAGTGTTACATTACATGTTTCGGTCTGAAAATGCCATCTTCAGGTATAATCATACACAGAACGATGAACAGGGCTTCAAATTGGGTGTATACTTGTGAGATCTCAACAAGTGTTAAATTAACCTTTTAAAGCCTAGCGGTAACTTTACGTACCACCAGGTTTAACATTAACAAATTCTGCGTGGTGCCCACATTGCGTTTATGTGTTTTGTACGGCTCTCAGAACAAACAGCAATTTTTGCCTTATAAAACATTAAGAGACTGGTTTTTACAACCGAAGTGGAGAGTGTTTACAGCGCGATACGCACTGAGTCCTTATATAAAACAGATACGCTTCGTCTTTAGAGGGTTAAACAGGATGGGCTAAAACTATTTAAGCAAGTAACTAAGTATACACCCAATTTTAAGTCCCGTACAGTGTTGTGTGTATAAATTACACCTGAAGATGATCTTGTTAGACCGAAACATGTAGTATAACACTGACGAGGTTTATTATCAATAAACTCTAAAGTGTGTTAGCTGTATTTTATATTTTATCTCGATTCCTCTTGACTGGAAACACAATGGGATGGATAATGTTAAAATTACTGAAAAGCTTTGTAAGTTTACATTCCAGTAACTCTCAAAATTATCGACATGGTAACTGAACTTCTCTCTTTTACACACCGAACTCTGTGGGCTTGCAAAATGTCCTTGCAATTATATGTGACCATCTGAACAACCGCTCTTATTGGACAGGAAACTATCCAAGTCTATCTCCAGCAAAACAGGGCACAGACCTCCGCATTTTGTGGCGAACGTGTTAGTTGTATTAGGCATCTCATGACAACGTTTCTCACGGAAGATTCAGATTTCCGGCTAATTTTGAGGGACATTCATATGATAGTCCTTGTATATAGCTATAAAAATTACGTCAGTGGGCTTGGAGCGCGCGCGAGAGAAAGCAGAGGCCTGCCTTATTTATATTCCGGGAGTAACATCCGCGTAGAACCTCTACGTTGTGAAAGAGGGCTGTTGTATTTATCTCCGTATGGGTGTCGTGTGTGGTGTTCATTAGAGGTTTTGAAACCCACACCAGCCAACAGCGACGAAAGATGCATGTTGAATGTTATTTGCTTTAGAAAGCCGGGCTGAAGATCATAAAAGTGGGGCTTTGTTTGTCTTTGTCGTTCCCCTCATCTAGCGTCAAGTCAAAGGATGGCTCATTGAAATAGTGATGAAAAGACATCATTCTAAATAACATGTTTTAAAGAGTACTGTCTCTTACATTATGTAAATATAATGCCATGTTCATCGCAATGTGGGGATGAGTATTGCACTGGGAGAGGTGCAAAACCGCATATCAGAGGGCGTAGGTTTTGTCGGAAGGTATAAAGAAATTGTCATTTATGTAATGCATTTTACACGATGGTTGGTGTTGGTTATGGGTAGTTGTGAGTTGGTTTCTTGTCTGTACGTTAAGCAGTAAAGCGAAGCCATGGAAAATGCGGCGGGTTTCACAGAGTCTTCCGGCATTTTATCAAGCCTTGGGCTAATATTTGATGAGAACTTCTCTTTCTTCAATTTTCTGTGGACCTCCTCCAGAAATAAAACCTATGGTAGCATTTACATAACAGCACGCCATCTTTGTTACATCTTAAAGCTGCGGGTTCTTTCTTCTCCCACCCCGCTTTTGCGTACTAGGAGGGGAGTCATTTCCATTGCATCAGAAGGTGTGTGAAGGACCCGATCATGATAGAAATGTGCAGGGGAGAGATTGATGTTGCTTTTGAGCTTATTTAAAGACCCTGTTTGGGCTGTTGCAGTAACAGGATATGTGGCTGGGGTGTAGGTAGGCCGATCATGAATGGTGAGTGGACAAGAAATAGGAAGGTGGTGGTCATGACACTATCCCGAAATTGGCCTGGGGTAAGACATTTCGATAAAAATGAGTAATTAACCCTTTAAAGACGAAGCGTATCTGTTTTATATAAGGACTCAGTGCGTACCGCGCTGTAAACACTCTCCACTTCGGTTATAAAAACCAGTCTCTTAATGTTTTATAAGGCAAAAGTTGCTGTTTGTTCTGAGATCCGTACAAAACACATAAACGCAATGTGGGCACCACGTAGAATTTTTTAATGTTAAACCTGGTGGTATGTAAAGTTACCGCTTAGCTTTAAAAGGTTAATTTAGTGCGAAGCCACAGTAGCGCATTGAGTTTAGAGACTAAGCTACAGGCTGGACGGTGCTGGGTTCGAATCCAGCCAGAGGCAAGAGATATTAAAATGCAGTGCCAATATGTACAGTCGAACTCGGTTATAAGGTCATTAAAGGGACTGAATATTTTGTGTCGTTATAAACGAGTGTCGTTATAAGCGAGGAGTATAATGTTATGGTTAACAGTGAGGAATTAATTTGCGCCACAGAATATCTGACGCTATAGGCGAGGTGTCGTATAAAGCGATGTCGTTATAACCCGGTTCGAATATTTTTTTTTTAAATTTATAAGCTTGTACAGTTTGTGATATTTCACAAGTTTAAAATACGTATTTATGCATTTTGTTTTGAGTTTTAAAGTCATGTATTTAAATGCATGAGGATTTTCAGTACGGCCGTAACATGTAGCATGCATTGATGAAACTAATAAATTTTGTTGTGGTTGGAGGCAGCACGTGTGTCAGTTTTAAGAGTTTTTTTCTGTTCTGCAAAAACTTCAGACAGGCTCTGGAGCCAACCTGTTCTGCTGTTCGATGGGTTCTTTCCTTGGGGTAAAGCCGGCTGGGGCGTGAAATTTGACCACACGCCTGCATCTAGTGCAGGGTTGGACAGTTCCCGAGCCACTCAGTTTTCTACGGTGGAGCCTGATATTTATGGGCCTTCAGTATGGAATTTGCAACTGTCCACCCTTCTGGCGCCCAGAATTTTGAGATATTTCCTAAATTTTTGTAGAATCTGTGCACCTCACATGTGGTGTCGAGGTTAATGAATGGAGCTGTACCTCTGCTCCCCGTATATGCTTTCGTGCCGTGACCAGGAATCACTTTACCTCTTGTCTTTATTCTACACCCTTCAGCACCAAATTTAATTTTACAGAGTACTGTGAAAAGAAATATACGGGCCCACGGATGGAGATTACCGCCCTGTAATGCGTTTATTCACCCGAGGCATGTACAAGCAACTCAAGTCTGTGAAACAACGAAATGTTATTGAATATCGTATTCTGTTGTGTGCACGTGTAGCGGTTAGAGACACTGAGAAACGGGACCTTCACAGATATGAACATTGCATAGGCGAATGAACTGGAGGTTTTTCGCTTACGAAACGTCGTTTTGAGAAGCTGTTGTTGCTATGATGTCTTTTGAAGTGGCGAAGACAATATGGCCTATAGGCACTATCTGCAGACACACTTCCATTCAAATTTGTTTGGAAATAGCTTCCATTGTGCTGCAGACATCAGTAACGCGCGCGATAATGAGGTGGCTCTGCACTACTCATCACCATGGAGGCAATTAAGCAGTTGGTGGTGGGTTAGCAGCTTTCGCCTACACATCCGCTCACACAATGGCACGGTGCGGTAGAAATAATTGGTGCGGGTCTTTTTATACTGCTGATCTATCTTCCACGTGCTTCGGGAAGGGGAGAACTTTTGATTACCTTCCCTCAGTATTAAATTTCTTCCACCTCCATACCATTTCTTGATCACCAGCAAGTTTCTTCATCACCCTTCGTGCCATTGTTCCAATATGATTATCGTATTTCACTGTATTAAAGCCTCCACTACATAGAAAAGTTTTATTAAGCATTCACTCACTTTCTTTCACATTTCAAACAATTTGATAAGGCACTTCTGAGTGAAATTACGGAATTAAACATTTGCCTTGCCTAAGCACCAACAGTGTGATGCTGGAGAAAGATGGAGAAATCAGTTGGACTAATCGTGTAAAAAACGAAGAGGTATTACATAGAATGAAGGAAGAAAGGGACGTCCACCCTACAGTAAAAAGAAAGAAGGCTATCAGGATTGGTCACGTATTGCGTACGAACTCGCTTTTGACACACGTTATTGTAGGAAAGATGGAAGGGCCGAGAAGACAAGGAAAAAGACATAAGCTGCTACTGAATGACCTTAGAAAAAGAGAATATACTAGAACTTGAAATAGGAGATACTAGATGGTACTATCTGGAGAACTGGCTTTGGAAGAGGTTAATGAATATGTCGAAAGAAAACGCAATAGAATGGAATCATCCTTTGGAGTGATGAAATATTAGAGGGTAATCTTATTTGACTGGCAAACCTAATAGTTTTACGTACTGTATTTAAGTAACCTTTTAAAAATACTATTACCTGAACTGTAGTTAACGGTTCAGTTCGTACCGCGCAGTAAACAAACTCCATCTCGGTTATTAAAACCAATCAGTCGATGGTGTGTACAGAAATAATCGCTGTTTTTACTAAGATCCACACATAACACATAAACACACTGTGTAGACAGAACTTAGAATTTGTGAATGTTAAACCTGGCGGTACATAAAGTAACAGTTAAGTTTCGCTGTCCTCACTGCGCAGCTTCTGTCTGATTCTTTCCTCTAAAGTTATTCTGTGGTTAAACGTTGTGGCAGGTGTCTATGGTTGACGCAGTGGCAGCATTGGTTAGTTGGTGGTAGTTGAATACTTCTGCATTGGGCGGGCGGTCTTCTGCTTTCGCGTTTTCCGTTTTCTTGACTTTGAATATAAGCCTAATTGTGTTGCATGTGTGCGTGTGGGCCTGCACTCGCGTGTGTGTGTGAAGGTGAGTTACTCCTGTAGGGTTTTTTGTGGTATTTTACTTCATGCGGTTGAAAATTTTTGTATGGCGGTGTTCGGTTTGTGTTCCAAAGCAAAGTACCACTTCCATCGTCTTAGCTTGCTGTCATATTGCTGTTGTCAGTACGCTGTGGTGTTGTAGACATAATGTTTCTTCGTGTTGTGAGTTTCGTTATTGAAAACCTTCAAACAAAGCCATTGTAACGCTGACACACTGAGACACGGAAAGTCATTGTATCGCTGACGTGACTGATCCGCGGAAAGCCATTGTAGCGCTGACACACTGAGACACGGAAAGTCATTGTATCGCCGACGTGACTGATCCGCGGAAAGCCATTGTAGCGCTGACACACTGAACCACGGAAAGCCATTGTAGCGCTGACATACTGAGCCACGGGAAGCCCATGTAGCGCTGACATAACAGCCGCGGAAAGCCAATGTAACGCTGACATACTGACCCACGGGAAGCCCATGTAGCGCTGACATAACAGCCACGGAAAGCCAATGTAGCGCTGACATACTGAGACACGGAAAGACATTATAGTGCTGACATACTGAGCCACGGAAAGCCAATGTAGCGCTGACATACTGAGCCACGGAAAGCCATTGTAGTGCTGACATACTGAGCCACGGAAAGACAAAGTAGCGCTGGCATACTGAGCCACGGAAAGCCATTGTAGTGCTGACATACTGAGCCACGGAAAGACAAAGTAGCGCTGTCATACTGAGCCACGGAAAGCCATTGTAGTGCTGACATACTGAGCCACGGAAAGCCATTGCAGTGCTGACATACTGAGCCACGGAAAGCCATTGTAGTGCTGACATACTGAGCCACGGAAAGACAAAGTAGCGCTGACATACTGAGCCACGGAAACCCATTGTAGTGCTGACATACTGAGCCACGGAAAGCCATTGTAGCGCCGACTACTGAGCCACGGAAAGCCAATGTAGCGCTGACATACTGAGCCACGGAAAGCCATTGTAGTGCTGACATACTGAGCCACGGAAAGCCATTGTAGCGCCGACTACTGAGCCACGGAAAGCCAATGTAGCGCTGACATACTGAGCCACGGAAAGATATTGTAGTGCTGACATACTGAGCCACGGAAAGATATTGTAGTGCTGACATACTGAGCCACGGAAAGACAAAGTAGCGCTGACATACTGAGCCACGGAAAGCCAAAGTAGCGCTGACATACTGAGCCACGGAAAGATATTGTAGTGCTGACATACTGAGCCACGGAAAGACAAAGTAGCGCTGACATGCTGACCCACGGAAAGCCAATGTAGCGCTGACATACTGAGCCACGGAAACCGTCGTAGCACATACTGAGGCACGGATTCACAAATCCAGGGTGACTGAATTTTTAACTGTGGCGTCTAGTGTTAGTGTGTCCTCCGTATGGGAGTTGCGTCATGTCACCGTGTTCGGGCGTAGAATTTAAGGTGTCTCCAAGATTTTTACAGAAATTTCTGGACTCGTGTACCGTGCTGTGCGCTGTGACATGGTGACAGTTAAATGAACCTGTCTTAGTGAAATTATTCACTTTCTAAATATAATTTGTGGTTGACAAAAGTGAAACTAAGAAGTAGAAGTTAAAAAAAGAGAAGTGAAAAAACTAGTACAGTTTTGTTGAGAACTGAGGCATCATAAGCGTAATGTGTAAGCCGAGGGTGAATATACCAGAGGAGTACAATTTAAGACGACTTTTGAAACTGAACATTGATAGTTAAACCAGAATTGGAATAATTCAGAAAACAAAGAGGGTTTCTGTATTTCAGGCACTGACACTAAAAAAAAGTATGAAAAGAAATCTGGTTGTACTTAACAAGTCGCTGAATCGAATTTTGATATCCTCACTTAAATGACACGTCATCTAAGTCCTTCACTAAAAGGCAAGTTTGTAAAAAAAATTGTTTACTTATTACACCGCAAAACTTTGTTCTACAAATCGCGCTAAAAAGCTTAAGGCGGATAACTAATATTTTAAGAGTTTTTAAACTCAGTTTTTCTAGACATTGAACAAATGTGTTTGTTCTTTACACGCTGTTGATGAATCAGCGGACAGCACGTCAGTTGAGCAAATGTGCGAATTTGCATTTCGCATAACACTTGATTATTTACTCATTTCAGCGCCTGACAGTTGGATCGGATCTGGCCTGCGTTAGGTGTGCATGAATCCCGGGTACAAGGTCGCCGTGGCGACTCAGTTTTGTACGGTGACACCTAATATTTGTGGGTGCTCAGTATAACACTTGCTTCATGTCACCCTTCTGGAGCCTAGAATTTTAACGTGGCGCCCAGATTTTTGGAAAAATTTTTGCATCGCGGATTAGACGCAGGAACTACTATTGTGTCTTTATATGTAAAATTTACAAGTGTGTACACCTGGGGACATAGTTGCTAATGGTGCGCTTGCTGTGATCGACTCCAAAATGGCACGGTGTCTGTTCTTTAGAAGCATTTGCATGGATTAGTTGCCCGGAATTGAATACAGTGGAACTCGGTTATAACGTTATGAAAGGGACTTAATATTTTGTGTCGTTATAAATGATTGTTCTAACCGAGTGCGTATTCAGTGCCAATATCTTAACCTCTTAAAGCCTAGCGGTAAATTTACGTACCATCAGGAGTAACATTAAAAAATTCTAGGTAGTGCTCACGCTGCATTTATGTGTTCTGTATGGATATCAGAACAAACAGCAACTTATGCCTTATACAGCGTTAACAGACTGGTTTTTATAACCGAGGTGGATAGTGTTTACAGCGCGGTACGCGCTGAGTCCGTAAATAAAACAGATACGCTTCGTCTTTAAAGGGTTAATTCGGTCACGTGAGCCTAGCCATAGATACAGGTGCCTATTACAGTGGCCTTCATTACATCAGCTGTCGCGGGATGCATTGGCGGACACACGCTTTTCGTATGATAAAGCTGCCGCCCTCGGGGACACGATAAAGGAGACACTCGTATTTCAAGGTCTCCCTTGAATGCGACCGTGAATACAGTGACGTTGAATGCTGTTCTAAAGTTCTGAATATATCATCGTCTCTGGAAACAACATTAGTAGCTGTTGCGTCTGCAGCAGGACAGTTTTTTGCATTAAAAGCCAACATTGGCCATGGAGAGATATTTGAGATTCCAAGTAAAGTCTCGAAGACCAGTAATACCCAAAGGAGAGGGACAGAATCCGAAAGCAGTGTAAATATTAATAAAAGAAACAGTGCATCAAGGTGATGCCTCGTCTCGCGTATGGTGTTTATTTAAGTCCTCTAATGCATTAGCATAGCCATAATTGACGTGGGTAAAGAAACGATTATAACATAGAGAGAGAGCTGCAAACTTTCGCCGGGTGGGTATATGCTTATTGACATCAGTAGATGTAATGGAATGCCAAATATGAGAGGCGTATTGTAACTTAGATATAAGGTTTAAAAAAAATATATGACGTCATTAATAGCAGTAAAATCATGCAATTTATCTTCAGGCCTATCTTTGCGGTAGCCATAGTAGGCGAATCTAATTGCTGTGGTAATTTATATGCATTCTCAGCGGTAATGACAGTCGAACAATTGAGTATAATTATGTTGGAGCTTCAAATTGGGCCTCCTGGCTGTAAATAATATTTCAGTTTCCGCTTGCCGTATGTTGTTACGAATTGCCTATTCAGTTTTTTAGAGGTGGATGAACATATGCTAGTATATTTTATGTTAAGTGTCCCGTTGTGTTTCATAGACATCGAAAATAATTAATACCGCCAAAACAGCTTTTATTGTATGTATTGTCGGCAACTGATATTATATACACAACATGTTTCGCCCGATTTTGGTCATCTTCAGGAATTCTAGCGTCATAAAAAGTGAGAATGTACAATTGCAGTCAGTGTACGAGTGTTAAATAACCGAGACATCAGTTCCACATTCAGTATGGTACCTGTTGTTTATTTGTATTTAATCAGCGATTGTTAAAATGTGTCACAGTGTTTAAAATATTAAAATATTTAACGTTAAGAAATATTTTAATATTTTAAATTATTGGTAAGTTTAACAAAGATTTTGATATTTTAAATTATTTGATAACTTTAACAAAGCTTTTGATATTTTTAAACACTGTGACACGTTTTGACAACTGGTGTCGTAGCGATAACTAATATTTTAGTGTTAGATTCAAAGTTTTACACCCATACAAAACCACGAAAAATTGTAGTTCTGTGTGTTTAAATCTTTATATTTTTAGTTACAAAATGGGTAGACGAACACTAAAGATTAAAAATACGGAGAACAGTTATTTTATCCGCTGTTTTACCTTAAGGAAAGAATATAGTTTGGAAATATCACAGTGTTACAGTAGGTTTTTGGATGTTACCTCTTGTTTTAAGGTTGTCCATTCCGTGCCTTGTGCTGGTGAATTATAGCCAAAATATTAAACCAACTAAATGCACACAACTCTTCACATATAAATATTACATGCATCGCTGGGACATGTTTCGGCGTTCAAAACACCATCTTCAGGGAGCACATGATGCCAAGTCTAAAACCAGCAGTCAGTAAAAAAGCCTACCGAATGTGGGACCATAAAAATGTGGCTCGTTTACTTACAGTTGGTTTTAAAGTTGGCATCACGTGCTCCTTGAAGATGGTGTTGTAAATGCCGAAACATGTCGGAGTAATATATGTAATACTTGTCTTTATATATGAGTAGTTGTGTGCATTTAGTTGGTTTAATAAAATTATTGTAGTTGTCTGTTGTGTTGGGGTTTGCAGTCCAAAGGTTTCGAAAGCGACCTGTATCCATCATCAGGTATAAAGGATGCTGTTCAGTTTGGTCCCTTAAAAAGAGGGCTGGTCTCAATCACTGGACACCAAAAGAAGTTTTGTGAAAGGGCGAAAACCTGTTCGGTATTGCATTGTGTAGGCGCCTGACCAGAGGTGCCGTGTCTCCTTTCTGATGTGCCGTTCTCTGTCTTCTCTGTGATTGAAACTTTTGAACAATGAAGAAGTCTGCTGCAGCGCCGTAGTTGCTGAAACTGGGGAGTTACATAATCCCGCGGGCCTGGGCGAGGGGAGATTACGTTTGGATAGGGCAGACAGCTAGAGAGGACTGTGTGTTGCCAGGTTACACACCTGGCACCAGACAGCTCAAGAAAACAATGCAAGACATTTTGAATCGACACAGAACTGTCATCTATGTTCTTCTTTTGTGTGAACACGCTATAGTTGTCGCTGGGCTTTTCGCAAATGTAAAGTAAAAGAACATTCAGCCAGCTCTGCCATTGTTGCCTGTCTTCAGACGTACAACTTTCCCTGTTCAGAGAAAGCTTGCTGGCACTTGGTATTTTTTTTTCATCCTTTTATGTATGATAACTTTCTTGAAATTCTACAACGAAATACTATGAAATGTCAAAGTAAATGTTTGCTTTAAGACTCCAAGGTTGCGGACGGTTGGACGTTTTAGTGACTGCGATGTAGAGGCTTAACCCTACACCGGAATCCCGGAATAACTAAGAAATATTTTTTGTTGGCCAAATTTGATTACGAAAGAAAGCGTTAATTTTGGCATCCGGAGGGCAGTTCGCCCTTTCTACAGCCGCCTTCTCCTTCTACGGTTCGTCATTTGTTACAGAGCCCCTTGTGCAGACCGAACTCCGGGAATGCCTGCTACTCTTCGGGCCAGAATTTTCGTTTTCCCATTTGCTTTCAAAAAATATAAAGATTAAAGTGCATGTATCTGTAATGTAGCCTGTTAATCTATGTGGGTCAGAAATTTGGTCTCTCGCACTGAGGGAAGAACGTACGTTGAGGGTGTTCGGGAAGACGGTGCTGAGGACGATATTTGGGCTTAAGAGGGAAGAAGTAACAGGAGAATTGAGACAATTGTATGACCAGGAGCTTCGTGATATGCTGCCCTTACCAGATTTTATCAGGGGAATGAGACGGGCGGGGCATGTGGCACGTATAAGGGAGAAGAATAATACGTGTGGGGTTTGGTGGGGAAGCGTGATGGGGGGATGACACTGGAACACTTAGGCATAGATAGAAGGATAATATTAGAGCGAGTCTTAACGAAAAAGGAGGTAAGGTCGTGGACTGGATTTATCTGGCTCAGGATAGGGACGCGTGGCGGGCTTTTGTGTACACGGTAATGAACCTTCGGGCTCCATAAAATGCGGGGATTTCTTGATTAGTTGAGGAACTGTTAGCTTGTCAAAAAGAATCCTGTTCCATATAGTTAGCGGGTTAATGTAGCGGTAAAATTCTGGACTTGTATTCAGTATATCAGGTTCGTATCTTGGCTTGTGTACAGGATGACCTGTCTGAGGTGTTCACGGTTTTCTTCAGCCCTTCCAAGCAAACGCCGGAATGGTGCCGCCATTAGGTGACGAACGTTTGCTTCCAAATTTTTTTCGTTTATTATTCATTAATTCAGGGGTGCAGAAGTCTTGACATTCTCATTACCTTGGGTTTCCAACCACATTCATTTCCATGCCATGAGGACACGCAGTGGCGCAGTTGGTTCAGGTACTGCGCTACAAGCCGGAAGGTCGCGGGTGCGATTCCCGATGGTGTCCTTGGAATATTTCATTGACATAATCCTTCCGGCCGTACTATGGCCCGGGGGGGGGGGTCGACACAGCCTCTTACAGAAATGAGTATCGGGAGTGTTTCCTGGGAGGTAAAGGCGGCCGGTGCTTAAGGCTGACAACCTTACCATTCCATTCCATAGCGTCTTCCGACCAATTATTTTATCAGCCATGCCTGCCGTTTCTTCCTTAGCCAGTAGCACAAAGTCAGCTGTATATTTCACAGTGCGAATTACTCGTACTTGGCCTTCTGTTTTGAACTCTCCATATCCTTCAAACATTTCCTTGATAATGTCCTCACTGTATAACTTGAATAACATCCGTGGTTTGTAAGACGTGATAACAATGCGAAAATAAAAGTATTATTTTTCACGCTGTGCAGTTGTGGCAAGTTCTGTAATGAACGCTTCCCCGAGATTCAGTTCCGGTTGCGTCGTTTTGTTTGCGCCGTAACCAAAATGCCGTCTGTATGCTAACAGTGCGTGTAGTGTCGTACTGTGATGCATTCACTGTGTACTTTTTTGTACCACCTCGCCCATTATGTCTCTGTCTTTTGTTGTGTTCTTTCACAGACACAATAGCGTGTGATTTAATTCCACTGCGTTGCTTCAAGCTGAAATTCAAGTAAGCCTGTGTGGTCAGTTACTGTATTGTGCCCGATCGGATTCCTGGACTCTACTAGTAGTTGATTTGCATTCTAGACACGTAGCCTAGTAACATTTAGCTGGAGTGACGGGACCCCCCTGTGGGGGATCGGTGGCCGTGTTTGTCATGAAATGTGACGTCGAGATCGGAGGGTTTTGATTCGGGAGTTACCAAACTTTGTTTTTTGTACCGTGCACTGTCGATAACCAGTTCGCAACACGCAACAATAGTCTTCTTTAAATATGTAGCGTATGCTGACAAAAGTAATAACATTTGTTATGGTTGACGGCAGCAGTAAGTCAATTTTAATTAAATATTTGTACTACAGCATTGAGTACTGACCTGCCATGCCTCAGGCAGTTAGTCGCCGGCTTCCAGCCGCGGAGATGTGGGATTTGTGGTGGGCAAAGTGGCACTGGAACACGTTTTTACCCGAGTACTTCTGTTTTCCCCTGTCAGTTTCATCCCACTGGTGCCTTATTTTACGGAAAAACGAAAAAAAAAACTAACCATCTTCATCACAGGGTTGCACAGTAATCCTTAAGGCTGCGGTGCGTCCGCGTCATCTTCTGTGGGACCCTTCCCCCAAAAAAAGAAAACTGTTGAATTTTCCTACATGTGTCAGCCCACAAGGGATCATCATCAGGGAATGAATAAACATAAAATAACATTGCATGAAACTTAATTAGTTATATTTTACGCATGATTAACGTCTTATGCGCTGTGTAAAAGAGTCAAGCGGTAAAACGTAGGCAGTCCAATGCAGACTAATTATGTACGTAAATGAAGTGGGGTCTTGATATACAGTATCTCTGGGGCAGCTTACGTACTTAACGAAACTTAACACAATAATTAGGGTACTGTATGCAATGACGCAATGTTAAACTGTCAGCTGTATTTTTTTAATCAGGTCCATCCTTTAAGATGTTACAGTCGTCATTAAACAACGGTATGATTTTGTGAGATTGTATCAAATTAAAGTAGATGTATTAGATTGGTTTTTATTGCTTTGTGTTTGTAAGTACAGTAGTAATGATGCCAAATTCTGAGAACGATACAAACCTGGCGAAGATGATGGCTGTCATAGAGCCTCTTAATACACCGATTGCGGTATTTCGATCCTCCCCTTGTATCTCTGTATAATGTGCGAATGTTCATTCGTGTGATGAAGTCTGTTTTTGGTTTCTTGCAGGTGGGTGTTGCTACATCTTTTCTAAATTGTGTCGAATAAGATCAACTTGCTTTCCATAATTGGTAAGTTTTAGTAACAGTATTTTGGTGAGAAAACCTGAAGAAAAGGTCCACTTGGAAGACAGTGGAGTAGATGGGAGGATAATATTAAAATGTATCTTCAAGAAATAGAAGGTGAAAGCGTGGACTTGATTGATCTGGCTTAGGTTAGGAACAAATGTCGGGTTGTTGTAAACACGATAGTGAAATGTTAGTACATTTGCCGTGCAGTTTCCTTACACATACAGGTTTTATTACTGACTATTGCACATGATATTCCTTTCTCCTATACAGTAACTTATGGCTGTGTAAAAAGCTTTTGTACGTATTACCATTCATCGACGTACAATACGCTGCGCATATCCGTGTAAAATGCCTCACTGATGGTGGGTACAACACGTAGCTTGAACATCTAGGAGCAAAAAGAAAATACTTTGTGCAGCAGTTGTTAATAAAACTTGGTTCAAGATTATCCATGAAATGTCTTGAATGGCTGAGGAACTCTAGTCCAATCCGGTTATAACGACATTGATTTATGCAGTATCTCGTCTATAGCGTCAGATATTCTGTGGTACCAATTAATTCCTCCCTGTGAACCGTAACATTATACTCATCTGTTAGAACAACACTCTTTTATAACGATACGATATAATGAGTCCTTCCCATGACTTTATAACCGAGTTCGACTGTATTACCTTCTTAAGAATGACTCTGCTGCTTTTAGTTTGTTGGTTGGTTACGTTTTAGTAAAATCTGATGGTGAGGTTGATTCCATATCAAAGAGGAAGCTTTCGTGTTTCAGTGTTACTATAGGGTTGTTCAGGAATGGCTTTTGAAAGGCTGCCGTGTTGTGTGTGGAATGTTATCGTTACCTGCCGCATTGTACAGGATATGCAGGCTATATTCGTGTGGTGGAGATCGCATTCAAAGGCCGGCAGTAATGATTCACGTTTGTTTGAACCCCTCAAGGCAGAAGATATTAAAGTTTTAAGAGCGGGTTACTGGATGTACTAGATTGGATAAAATCTAAATTGGATACTTATCCAGTAAGTAGAAGGTATAGGAGTTTACAAACAAAGTGGGAATCTTGGGGTGAGATATCCCTTTGTGCTGCTTGATGACGGCTTTGTGAAAAAGCTGGAACACATAGCACGTTTTGAACAATGAAATATATTTTCCGAAAATGTTGTTGTGATTGTCGGTGTGTCTGGTTATTTATGTACAGCTGGTTAACTTACCTGGTCAAAAAGAGCGGGAGATCTAAGAGACCGAAAAACGTGTTCTTCAATATAACCGAAACGTCGTTAAAGTGATGGCTGAGCAGGGGTAGGACTAATTCGAGGCACAAATTAGATTTGTCCCTCTCCACGCGACGAAGGCACATAGGAGGAGTAGAGGCATAGCTCCACATATTCCTAACCACGGCACTAGGTGGAGGTGAGTGTTCAACTTCACGCCCTGGCCGCATTACCCCCGGGAAAGAACCCGGTACGTGTTGAACAGGAGGCTGTACCAATTCGTGGGCATAGAATTTTGTTTGCACTTCACAATGGTACACTTTTGTGGGTTTAATAAAATATGTTTGGCAGTAAGACCTAGGCGTAGATGGGAGGATAATATTAAAATGGGTCTTCAGCAAGTATGATAAGGGAGCGTGGGCTGGATTCATCTGGCCAAGGGTAGGGACAAGTGGCGGGCTGTTGTGAACATGCTGATGAACTTTTGGATTTCATAAAATGCGGGTAACTTCTTGACCAGCTGAGGAACTGTTAGTTTCTCGAGAAGGACTCTGCTCCATGTAGTTATTTATTTATTTATTTATTTATTTACTTATTTATTTGCAGACTAACTTCCTTAAATTCACTGTGAAGCTTTAATTTTTCAATTTGGAATATAATTCATATTTATCAGACGAACAGAAAGTTTTCCTCTGCTCTTCTGCCTCAGACTGTACGGACTTAGTCACATACCCCTCTCGTTATGCAACGCCCTAACATGCTTGTACGATTCCACTTAAAGTCTAAATATAGCTGCTGTCCCAGGGCGTTTTACTTAAGGCGTAAAACACTTAATTGTTGCTGTGCTAGTGACGTGGGCTCATGACGTTGCCTGGCAGTTTGCAAGTTATTTCTACACTCCACGTGTCCTGCATATGCCGTTCTTAATAGCTCAGAAGCCGCTGTATACCGGGAAGGTCGCATTCCAGGTTTCAGCTGTTGCAGGCGCAATAACAATATCGCGACGAATATTGAACAATAGCTGCAGAGTGTCACTATGTACCACTCTAACTCACTGGTTCCCAAAAGTGGGATCCTTTAACGGTTCCCGGGGGATCCGTGAATACATTTCTGTAATGGTTACTTTGAATTTTACGTTAAAGTTGAAGTTAAAGACGAAGCGTATCTGTTTTATACAAGGACTCAGTGCGTACCGCGCTGTAAACATTCTCCACTTCGGTTATAAAAACCAGTCTCTTAATGTTTTATAAGGCAAAAGTTGCTGTTTGTTCTGAGATCCGTACAAAACACATAAACGCAATGTGGGCACCACGTAGAATTTTTTAATGTTAAACCTGGTCTACGTAAAGTTACCGCTAGGCTTTAAAAGGTTACTTAAAGGAGTAATATTTTGTTGAAAATAATCGCGGAACTTGTTTGATTGGCGATGTGTTTATTTCGTGTGACAGAATGTCTAAATAAAGAAATCCCCTGTACCCACGAAGCACGCGACCCTCAGTTTGATTAAGCTCAAGTCATGCAATTTATTGTTACGTTTGCTAATGATACGTATTAGTATCTACATAACGAGGAATTTAATGACCTGCACTCATCACCAAATATTATTCGGGTAATCAAATCGGGAAGAATGAGATGGGCGGAGCATGTAGCATGTATGGGGGAAAAGAGAGGTGCATACAGGATTTTTGTGGGGAGACCTGATGGAAGGCGACAACTTGGGAGACCCAGGCTTAGATGGGAAGATAATATTAAAATGGATCTTCAAGACGTGGGATGGGGGCATGGACTGGATTGAGCTGGCTCAGGATACGGACAGGTGGCGGGCTCATGTGAATGCGGTAATGAACCTCCGGGTTCCATAAAATTCGGGAAATTTCTTGACTAGCTGAGAAACTGTTAGCTTCTCAAGAAGGCCTCTGCTCCATGGAGTTAGTTGGTTATGTGTTAGTATGTATGTAAAGTATGAGATAAATATGTAATTTTGGATACCTGTCATCCAGCCACTGTATATTTAAGTGAGCAGTGATATGAGGATCCGTGGTTATTTTTCGAAGCAGAAGGGGTCAGCGAGCAAAAAAGGTATAGGAAACACTTTTCCAACTCGTTCTATGTATAGCACATTCAACAAAATGGAATTTGTACGAATTTCGGGCGGAGTTTTGTTAACGCGATTGTATGTGTATGTGTGTGGCGGTGTTTGTAAGCATGGTGGGTGTTGTGTGATATGCCTTTGTTCCTTATCTCGTAGGACTTCTTCTTCGGGATAGCGATACGCTGACTGTGCGGTCATTAATTTTTTTGTCCAATCACGTTTCTCACTTCCCCTGTGAACGGGCAGCTGGGTTGCTGTCAGAAACTGAAGAACAAGTCCTACTCGGCTGGGACAACACTTCGATGTGGTAACAAGATTGACGGCTCTTTCCGTTATGTTCTATTTTCATACATATACCACCGACCTGTTGTCTAGATACTGTTCATGTCATTACATAAACCACATGAAAGATGCCTGGGGAGGGGCACGTATGGTAGAAAGGTAACGTTGTCCTTGTCCATACTATGAGGGCACGTAGGGGGAGTAGAGGTATAGCTCCACTCATTCTTAACCTCAACGCTGGGTGGAGGTGAGTGGTTAACTCCGCGCCCCGGCCGCTTAACCCTTTAAAGACGAAGCGTATCCGTTTTATATAAGGACTCAGTGCGTACCGCGCTGTAAACACTCTCCACTTCGGTTATAAAAACCAATCTCTTAATGTTTTATAAGGCAGAAGTCGCTGTTTGTTCTGAGATCCGTACAAAACACATAAACACAATGTGGGCACCACGTAGAATTTTTTAATGTTAAACCTGGTGGTATGTAAAGTTACCGCTAGGCTTTAAAATGTTAAGCGAGGGGAAGAACGCCAGTGCCCATTTTATTGGAGGCTGGCTGGACTCCGAAGCCGGTCTGAGCGGTTCGAAGAACAGGAAAAAAAAAACTCTTGCCCCTGCCGGGATTCGAACCCCGGATTGGCCAACCCGTATCCTAATTGCTATACTGACTGCTGAACAAGCGTAGATTTTTTTTTCGTGCCGCAACAGCCCCACGTGGGTCAGGGCGTCCCCATTATCGAGGCTTCACGGTCACAGACACACCAAACTCGGTGGGACTCCTCTGTACGAGTGATCAGTCCGACGCAGAGACCTCTACCTGACAACACACAATATTCAAAAGAGACAGACATCCATGCCGCCGGCGGGATTCGAACCCACAATCCCATCAAGCGAGCCGCCACAGACCCACGCCTTAGATCGCGTCGCCAGAATATAACAGTATTAAATTTATTCCTGTAATCGGTACGGCGTGTTTCGATCTCTTAACCTTTTAAAGCCTAGCGGTAACTTTACATACCACCAGGTTTAACATTAAAAAATTCTACGTGGTGCCCACATTGCGTTTATGTGTTTTGTACGGATCTCAGAACAAACAGCAACTTTTGCCTTATAAAACATTAAGAGACTGGTTTTTATAACCGAAGTGGAGAGTGCTTACAGCGCGGTACGCACTGAGTCCTTATATAAAACAGATACGCTTCTTCTTTAGAGGGTTAATTAGATCATGTTCAGCGGCTTTACGGTTGTCACACTTGCTATGGAGGTTTTTACACCGAAGTCGTGTTTTTTAGAAGCTGGAAATAAAAGGCACGATGTTAAAATGATCGTGTTTTTACACTCAGGTAACATACTCTTATTAAAACAGTTTTACGTATTCTGTATTATTATCCTCTGTACGTCGGCTGTATCGGGTGTTTATATCTACTGGAAAGGGCAGTAACACTGAATATGTTAACATTATTCCAGTACGCTTATACACATGTATAGCGGGACTAAAAATAACATGGCTTTAACAAAGTACGTCATACTTCTGTTATGTAAGATCAACGCAAAGTCGGCGTAAGAACCGCAGTGGTTAACGTTAAAGTGTAGGGCGCCTGAAGGTGACCTGAATAAGAGGTCGAAACATGTTGCACCGACTACGTATAGAAGTATATATGTTATTAATAATAGTGGATGGTTGTTTACTGACGTTCCGAATAAGCCCTATACAAGACGACTTCCTCTTTCCTATTGGAATGTTTAGAAAAAAAAAACAGAGAAAATTCAGAAAATTTCGTATTCAGATTATAGCTCTTTTAACTTTTAACGCCAAGTGGTCACTGTTTGTCCCAGCTGCGGTACCATTAGTCTCTGCATTTTGGCCAAGCACTGTAACTTTGGCAAAATAAAAACGGTTCTTTCCTTGTACATACGTATAACATTGGCCGACTGCTCTGCTGTGTTCTCTGTGGGGTACGAACCGAATATTTATACCTAATGTCAATGAAATTGGGTTTTTAAAGGGTTACTGAATGTGTTCATTCATCGTAAATGTTATTTTTTCGGTTAAGCGTGTTGAAATACGACAGCGTTTCATATACAAGACGTGACCAAGCTGACAACACGTGTGTTGTGTTCATTCGCATTATTTGCGAGTCTTGGTGCAAAAAAAAAATTACGCATGTAAATAAAGCAGAACAATAGAAGGGATTAGCTAAGTAATCATGAGACCAACTTGCGGTATGAGGCACAAGCGTTATGTGTGCGTCGACCGAAAGACTGCCAACGGTTCATGAAACACGGCGTTCACATACTATCTAATTGCCTTGCTCGACATTTTTTTTAAACAACACTATGCAACATGTTCTCTGTGTTTGATTTTTAGCACTTAAAACTTACTGGCTGCTTGATGTACTCTCAGGTTCCGCATTAAAGAATCCTACGTCCTGCACACATAATGCATTTATATGTTCTGTACGGACCTCAGAAGAAACAGTGATTATTTTCCTGTACAGCATTAACTGAGTGGGTTTTATAACCGTGACGGCGAGTGTTTAGTGCGAGGTACGGACTGAATTTTTAAGTAAAGTTGTGTTTTCTGTTAGTCGCTAGAAGGTTCGATAAATTTAACTAGCCGTAACAGTTCGGTAGGCGGATATCAGTGTGTCCGGGATGGTGGGTGGAGTATCGATAATGCTTTCGATTGGGCTAGTGTTCGGTACACGGTACCGGTGCCCTAATTTATCTTCCTTTTTGGTGCGACAACCCGTTTGCAGCTTTTTTTTAAATTCTTGCTGTTGATGTTTTCTACAGTCTCATTACTGAAAGTCTTACTTTGAAGTCTTGCCTTGTATTCTGAATATCTCCAGTTGGATTCCCGACCCACGTAGTGGCTTTCGTGGCTGAGAATATTCGTGACTTTTAGGCGCGTTCACAAAATTGCGAAAAGCGACTATTAACTTCGTCATGTCTGTCTGTCCGTCCGCATGGAAGGACTCGATTCCCACTGGACAGATTTTGATGAAATTTGATATTGAGTATTTTTCGAAAATCTGTTCATAAACGTCAGGTTTGATTAAAATTCGCCAAGAATAACAAGCACTTTACATGAAGACTTGTGTACATTTGTGATAATATCTCGCTAATTTCGTCTTAGAATGAGAAATGTTTCAAAGTTGTAGAGAAAAGTACACATTTTATGTTTAATAACTTTTTTTTTCCAAATTTGTGCCGTTTGTGAGATAATGTGTAAAAATATGGCACAGCCAGACAGGCCACAGATGACAATATAATACGGCGCATGCGCATTGCTTGCTGGATAACTAAGGCTACAGACACACACTGAGAATGTGCAATACTTATTGCTTTTCCACAGGAACAATGGTTACACGAACGCGCCCCGATGTTACGGTATACGTACAGCGCCCGGCTTGTTTCTAAACCCTTCCATGGCCGTTTCCTTCCAGAACCCACATCCTAAACCACGGACCTTCTTCCATTAGACACCACCTAACCTGTGCACCTGGGGAGGCGTGTTTTGTATTTTTATGCACATGGCTGTACAGGAAGTTAGTAGTGCCTTCATTGTGCTTTAATGGCCAAAGAAAGTGTGCGTGTCCATCGAAGCAGTAGGTCGAAGTTAACAGAAATTAGAGTTACTAAATAAATATGTAAGCACGTGGTGACAGTGTAAGGCTGGCTTATCCTGTCTGCGTATTTTTCCCCAATGGTGCAACAGCGCGTAGTGGGTCTTGGATATTTGACAGACTCTATACAATTTCTATGTGGCTGGGCTGGTAACGGGTAGCGTTCTGTGTGAATTAGTTGTATGTCCGTTGGGAATAAGTTTTATTGTAACACTTTTTGTCATTGTACTGGAATTTGAGATTTTGTAGGAGAGGGGGGTGTGTTTGCATGTGAGCGGACATGTGCACTAAGGCGATGGTATATCATGATTTCGATCACAAAAAATCACAGCTGTGAATGATCTTGTATGCCATTTCAGATGTATTTTTTATTCATTCGATTTTTACCCCACCTCCTTTTTATTCACAGAAGTTGATACCCCACTGTCGAATTAGATTCAGTTAGACGACCTATTGGAATTCCCTCACTTAATCGCTTATAAATCCCCCTCCTTAACACTGCACTTCTAAGGCCGTTCACAGTTTTTTCTCACGCTTCTTCCAGATGTGCGTTCAGTTCCATGATCTTTGTACTCACATGCTGGGGATGTTTGGTGCAGGTAAAGATCACTTGAACGCAAAACTGATTGTGCACCACCGTGCAGGCCTGTTTTTCTCATCTTTACAGCTGACGAATTTAAACTGCTGCTTGTGGCTGTTCACTGTGGATGGTGTGGCGTGCAGCGGAAGTCCTGACACAATCTTTACTTCTTTACTTACGCAGGAAGTCCTAGTTTGTTGTAGGGGCTAGGTTCCTGAAATTCGCAGCGTAGGGCGAAATAACGCGGAAGGAGCGCTCCCCCCCCCCCATAAGAATTAATTTGATTGCCTTAGATGGGTTGCCGAACGTTCCTGACCTGCGTCCTATCTCAATATATATTATATTATATTACGTGTTCGCGGGATAGCTCAGTCTGTATCGTGACTCGCTACGGGCTGGACGGTCCGGGGATCCAATCCCGGTGGGGGCGAGATTTCCCGCACCCATCTAGCCGGTCCTGGGGCACACCCAGCCTCCTGTGCAGTAGGTACCGGATCTCTTTCCCAGAGGTAAAGCGGCCGGAGCGTGTCGTTGACCACCCAGCCCCATCTAGCGCCGAGGTTAAAGAAAGAACAGAGCTATACCTTTACTCCCCCTCTGGACCTGCATAGCCTGTTGTAGGGTTTGTTGTATTTGCGTGTTATGTGTGTGCGTTAGTGCTATTGATACAGTACTGTGTTACTGTCTTGGTGACCTTTTAGGCTATGTATACTGTTTACATAATTCCGAAGTACCGGACATTCGGCATTGTCGGACCACTCCCCCCCCCCCCCCCCCCCCCCCAACCTCCCCCATTAGACCGTTCGTCAGTCGGTCTACAGTACTTTAGTCACAAACCCGGTACAGAATCAAGGGGAATCTGCACAATGTTTGGAAAGTGTTCCAACAGGTGACGCAGAGGGATATTCTGACGTGAGAGAATGCCAGGCGAGTGAAGAAGACTTCTTAATGGTACTGTTCGCTAATAGGGCGAAGCAAGAAGGAGAAGTAACTGATCATGTAGAACGCATGAGATATACGTGAAATTTTCACATGAAAGCAATATGAAGGAAGCAAACCACGTTGGTGACATACGTATGTATTGGGGCACAGATTAAAAATGCATCTTAATTAAAAGAGGGTGTGATGATGATGATGATGATGATGATTGAGTTCATCTCGGTCCCGTCAGTGCATATTGGCGAACTCTCGTGTAGCGGTAACGAAGCTTCGCGTCCCATAAAAGGCGCTGTATTGCCTGAAGCAGCTAAGCGGTTATTCGCTTTCGCAGGAACGTCTGTGCTCATTCGAGGTAGTTAAGTGCTGTGTTAGAATGGATATTGCTGTCAGTAATTTAGTCATTTTATTGATATTTGCCTCATTCGACGTAGTTACGTACTGAAACTAATAACTTTCCCAGTAATTTCGTCGCGTTATTGCTATTTAACTTGCATTATTGTCATAAGAGTACGTGGAGCTCTTTTTATGACATTAGATAATGCCTTACGATATTTAAATTCCCGCCTTAGAAACCTATTATCTTTTACCATCTTAGTACTTTTATTTACAATAGATGTTGTTACGAAATTGTCACCCGTTTAAAGTTGGATCAGTGACATGCGCGGTAAATGTATAACGTTTGGAACTGAACATCGGCCCTTCAGTATGACTACATTCGTGGTCTTGGGCTCGATGCTTGTATGAACACGGTCAGTTTAACCTTCTAAAGCCTAGCGGTAACTTTACATACCAACAGGTTTAACATTAAAAAATTCTATGTGGTGCCCACATTGCGTTTATGTGGTTTGTACGGATCTCAGAACAAACAGCAACTTTTGCCTTATAAAACATTAAGAGACTGGTTTTTATAACCGAAGTGAAGAGTGTTTACAGCGCGGTACGCACTGAGTCCTTATATAAAACAGATAAGTTTCGTCTTTAAAGGGTTAAAGTTAATGTCCATTTACGGAAATATACATTTAGAAGTGCATTACGCTGTAGGTGTGTTTGTATTTGCTGTCAGTGTCACCGGGTATCAGAGACGTTAGAACCTAAGTGTTTTCTCGTGTAACGGATTTGAGTTATTTGTGTCGTCGACTGATAAGCGGTCTTTGCTCTGTGTTTGTACAGAACACTTTCTCATACCCTAATTATCTCTGCAATTTGAACTTTTCTTAAATATGCCTGTATCCATTAAAACCTACAGCGTACTTCACCTACCACCATGTTTAACATTAAGAAATTTAATGTTCGCCGATCCCGGTGGCCGCGCGGTGTAAGGCGTAGGCCTGCGGCCGCCCGCTTGCTGGGATTGCGGGTTCGATTCCCGCCTAGAGCATGGATGTGTGTCTCTTGTGAGTGTTGTTTGTTGTCAGGAAGAGGTATGTGCGATGGGCCGATCCCTCGTCCAGAGGAGTCCTACCGAGTGCTTGTCTCTGAGTGTGATCAAGTGCAATAATAACCCTCTACACGTACACGTGTGTAGAAAGAGGTCAGAATAAGAAACACGTAAAGAAAGAAAATGAAAGAAATAAGGAAAGAAAGAAAGACGAGCCGAAATAGCGCAGGCGGTGTAGTGAGTGGGCTGTGGGCTGGGAGTCCGGGGTTCACTTCTTCATGAGGACAAGAGCATTCATGTTCTTCAAAACTTCCAGACCTTCTGTGGGTCCCAGCCAGCCTCTTACTCAATGCATACTGGGGCCTATTTCCCTGGGGGGCGAAGCGGCCAGGGTGTGAAACTAACCGACCACCGACCACCACCATCTAGTGGCAGGGTTAAGAATGAGTGGAGATATACATCCACTCCTCCATATGCTTTCATGACAAGCATAGGAACAGCTTTGTTTTACATGCATAATACATACATCATATATACATAATACATCATACATACATACATACATACATACATACATACATACATACATACATACATACATACATACACACACATACATACATACATACATACATACATACATACATACATACATACACATACATACATACACATACATACATACATACATACATACACACACATACATACATACATACATACATACATACATACATACATACATACACATATACATACATACATACATACCTACATACACATACATACATACACACACATATACATACACACACATACATACAT
>BLKM01000127.1:203820-219925 GCA_013340265.1 Coptotermes formosanus
ACACACATACATACATACACACATACATACATACATACATACATACATACACACACATATACATACATACACACATACATACATACATACACACACACACATATACATACATACACACATACATACATACATACATACATACATACATACATACATACATACACACACATATACATACATACACACATACATACATACATACACACACACACACACACACACACACATACATGTTCTGCGCACGTTGTTCTCATACTTCTCCACTTCTGTTCCTTCCATATGGTGGAGCACTTGCTATTCAGTTCTCCCCTATTAATCATTCATCTATCATTCGACGCTGTAACACCTTTCACGTCCATAAAACGTGTTCCTGTAAGGCATGAAGCGTGCACCTGTGCATAGCTGCTGTTGCAGCTAACTGCCATGTTACCATGTGCACTGACACTCTAAACAGTACATGCACTTGTGATTATAATTCATGTCGGCGGCAAACAAATTAGGCTACCTGCATAACGCGCAAGCGTCACGCAACACGCCAGTTAACAAAGAGCCGTCGGACTGTGGCACTGCAGAGCACACGGCAGCCGCGGCACGGCACTTGGTGTGTGAACACGTTACCGGAACTGGCTCCATCAAGGAACGTGTACCGCGCGGAAAATGCCCTAACCGTGACCGGTTTTTTGGTAATCATGTGTTTTTTAGGCGCTTTCATAAAATTGCGAAAAACTATTACTAACTCCGTCATGTCTGCCCGTCTGTCCACAGGCCGACGAATATGAGGCGCCACTGTACAAAATTTGATTTTTAAAATTTTCTCTGCGTTTTCTCTCGTCTTTGCCAAGGAAGGGTTTGAAACACGTTTTCTCATTTCAGTTTTCTACGTAGGCAAGATGTTGCCGGCGAGCTGATGGTTGGTTGTGCTTGTTTTAAGGCCATTATGTGTTTGGAATGATCATCTTAATATAACTTGTCCATTGCCTCGTGTTAAAAGTATGAAGATAGGTCCAAAATTTTTTTCAAAATCTAGGAGCCGCCTTAAAATTCTAGGCGTCAGAAGGGTGACACGAAGCAAGTTCCGTACTGAGGACTCACAAATATTAGGCGCCACGGTACAAGATGTAGTCGCCCGGGCGCCCGGGATATGTGCACCCCAGTAATAAAATACTGTGTTTCGGGGACAGGGTTAGTGCCCATCCTCGGGGTAAAATTTAAGATCTACCCACCTGGGCCCCATAATCCAGGTCACTGTTAACCCCTGGGATCGATCCTCCCTCAAAACAGCATGGTATTTTGGCAATTCTTAAATATTTTTTAACAGGAGACTGTAGGCAAAATTCGTAAAGTAGGTGATTTTAGCCTTTTAAAGCCTAGCGGTAACTTTACGTACCACCAGGTTTAACATTAAAAAATTCTACGTGGTGCCCATATTGCGTTTATGTGTTTTGTACGGATCTCAGAACAAACAGCAACTTTTGCCTTATAAAACATTAAGAGATTGGTTTTTATAACCGAAGTGGAGAGTGTTTACAGCGCGGTACGCAGTGAGTCCTTATATAAAACATACGCTTCGTCTTTAAAGGGTTAACCTCGGCGCTAGATGGAGATGAGTGGTCAACTTAAGGGCCCAGCTGCTTTACCCCCGGAAATTAACCCAGTTACCCATAGGAGGCTGGTTGCACCCGAGAGTTGATTTGGAAGGTTTTCAAAGAAAATAAAAATCTTTGCCCCTGCCGTGATTCGAACCCCACATCATGCAGCTCGTATCCAAGTCACTGTACCAAGTACGCTATCCCGGCACTGTACCATCATCAAAATTTTTATAAAATTTTATCACGTTGTTTGTGTTGTTTAGCAGTCCTCTGCAGTTCTTCGTATGAAAGCTGAGTGTCATTCTTTGTCCTCGAAACTACGTCCGGCATTATCTGCCACAGTCATTACTTATGAGTCTGAGGTACTCCGGTAAACCTGCACAGAGAGTCTGCTGCATATTATATGAGCACAGTGTTGCACTGGCAGGCTTTTGTCCATGTTACAGTCGAAGTGAAACTAATTGTGGTGGCAGTGCTGGTCCCACCTGGAAATTATAGCCTCTATTGTTCCACCTATACTTGGCATGATTGATGGACTGCAGTGGAGGAATGTGAAGTATCGCCGTTGGACGTGTTCTTGTTTCTTGCTGCCGGCGACTGGTAATTCCTATCTGAGGCTTCAGGGTTATGTGGACCGACCGGTGATGTAATTTTCGCGATTCCTACCAGAAGCCTCCATCGGTGTGATGAACTTTTTGAAAGAGCAATTCAGAGTTTAAAGTAATAGTTAACACGCCAGGCAATGCAGCTTGTTCCCACAACACGTAACTGGAACTCTCGTGAACTGATCGATACAGGCGAGCGATATATCGTTTACGAGTTACGCGAGAATGTTGTCAGTGGTGTTTCTCTCCATCTCTTGTCCAACGTCGATAGTTGCTCCTTGCTACAATCGCTCTGCAGCCCTCTGGGTATGACAGAGAAACAAAATACTGCACAGCCAAATTACACATTCCTCACCATTTTAATTTCGTTATTTCCCTGCGGGTTTTACCGACGTGTACTAAATTATACAAAATGCCTTTTTTTTTTGTAGTTGGGGGGGGGGGGATCTGTGTGCGTGTGGAGAGGAAACTGACGTGGCTCTTAATTATTCTTGTCTGAAACCTCAGCCGAATATCAGAAAGATAACACTGTGGTTGTGTTTTCTTGTGCGTGCTTGCTCTTCGGCCTTATTGATATCCGCGACATCTTCCGTGTTACAGAACAAAGTGGGATATTCTATTAAATAAAAAGAGGGCTGTGTTTTTGGAGCACAGGTGAGAAATAACCAGGTCACTAGATATTCTGTAATTTCAGGAATTCAGTGCCACTCGCTTTTCTTTTCAACTAAGTAAAAACAGAGCCGATTCCAGTGGCCGCGCGGTCTAAGGCGTGAGTCTGCGGCCGCTTGCTTGCTGGGATTGCAGGTTCGAATCCTGTCGGGGGCATTTATGTCTGTCTCGTGGGTTGTGTTTTGTCAGGTAGCGGTTTCTGAGTCGGGCTGATCACTCGTCCAGAGGGGTCCTACCGAGTGTGGTGTGTCTGAGTGTGATCGTGAAACCTCACTAATGAGGAGTCCCTGGCCCACTAGGGGCTGTTGCGCCGTGGAAAAAAAAAAGTAAAGAAAAAAGCTAGAGCCCCTGATGTGAAGGTCATGCATTCCATTTGTCCGGGCGAACTGTTGTATAAGCGACTAAACCTTTTGTCATATTTTCATGAAATTCGGTACAGACGTTATTTACAGAAAGTCGTTTTTATCAAGCGTGAGTTTCATGAAAATCGGCGCACTGAAAATCGTACTTTACTTCGGGGCGTAAATTAATTTCCACCATTAAATTTCGTATTTACTGACCGATTTGGTGTAGAAGGTCTCCATATAGTGTTAGTGAGCCAATGTGAGTTTAGTGGAAATCGGTGCTGTGAAATGCATACTTTTAATTAGGGAACATAGATGAAATTTGCCCTGTTTTCCGTACTTCTCATCCGATTCGGATAAAATTTTGTGCAGGAAATGTTCACAAAATTTATTGAGCGATTATTTCTTTGCTGAAAACCGGCACATTGAAAACGATGCTTCACTTAATGGTGTAAATGAATTTGTGTCCTGTTTTGAGTAAAATTCTGTAAAAGACATATGCACATAGTGCTGATGGGAATTCGTGATTTTCATGAAAATCGGCGCAGGGAATGTCTTTTTTACGAATGTGTGTGGATTTACAGTTATGTATGTACCGTGAAACCGTGTGTCATTTTTAAAGTAAAGAACGCCTTGGCAAAATTTGTGTTTTTCGGCATGGAATACGCCACTTGCAATGTTGCTACTGTACCACCAATGCCCAGGATTGGCAGGTGTTATTTTGTTAATTGCGCTCGTGTCCTGGCGTTGCTCTGTGGCATTTAAAGTTCAGCCCGATTTGGTCTGTGTTCTTGTATTGATTACAAGTTTTCAAAGTGTGTATTCGTAAAAGATGTAGGAGTCCTTGCATCCGGAATCGAACCGTCCTGAGACCTTCGCTTGCCTCAAACAGTTCGAATCTGTAATCCATTGTTTGAGCGGTGCCGGGCAGTATGAAGGTTCAGTCACTGGGATCGGAATTTAAAGTTGCCGCAAATAAATCTGAATATCTGAATTATTCCAGCCGTTTTTCTTGTGAAGTTGTTTTATGTACATGTTATTTGTCTTTGCTTCGCATTACATCAGGTGCACACTCAGAATTTTTCATTGAGGCGGGGGGCGGGGCGGTTTACCCTGAAGCTATATATAATTTATATTTGATTTTAAAAATTATGTTATAAAAATCATGTTGAAGTACGACATAACACTCTACGCAGCTGCGTTTATATACATACAGATATAACTGCACGTTTCATGACCCAGTCACAGTGTCTTGTGTTCTGGTTTTTTTTTTCACTTTTATTAGTTTGTTTCTAATGTATTATTCATCAGCTGATTTCAGTGGCTGATTTTGGCTGCAGGGTAAATCACTTAAAACTTTTGATATTATCGTGTCTACAGAATCTTTGTTTTTTAAATTTCGGTTTTGAGGGGTTTGGGGAGAGCTGCAGCCCGTCAGCCACCCCCTCTTGGGTGCGCCCCTGCATTATATTTTGACTTGATATTTTGACCCTGTATAGACCGGTAGGACTGCTTATGGTGATACCCGTTTATGCTGAGTTGAGCACTTGCTATTCAGTGGGTCGTGACTGTCACCTTATTACGCATAAATACGGATGTTTAAGATATGACAGTGGGGGGACTGGCTTGACTAGTTTAGCGCGTACGGCGGGATAGGCCTACTTGTTGAAAAGTTGTATGGGTTATTATGGGAAATAAAGACGATAAGAATTCGTCTATGTATTGATCAAATACGTGGCATGGGCATGGGAATGAAAACCGGTTTGCTCTGTTGTCTGTAAATGGGACAGAATGTGAGCCCCAGTGCAGACATCACGTGTCTGTTGCACCGAACAGCTGACACAGCCCCTTCATGCCCCCCTGTTGTGCCGAAATACGGCAGGCTGTTGTCAACGAATAGTCCATAAGGATTTGTGCTGCCAATTTATTCACTGCGAGCCAGCAAGTTCATGAGTAATCTTAATGGCTTCCACATAACTAGCGAAAAGCGCCTATTAACTTCGTCATGTCTGTCCGTCTGTCCTTCCGCATGTGTGAGCGTGGCTACCACTGGACGGATTAGCATGGAATTTGATATTGGGGACTTTTAAGAAATGTTGCCAAGAAACTCCATATTTCATTAAAATCTGACAATGTCGAGCGGTTTACATGAAGACCCAAATCTGTTTCTTATTGCTGGCAGCGATATATGTAGCACAACGGTATAGAGAACACATTGTGTATCCATCATATTGCTTCCAATATTTATTACATTGCTTACAGCGACACGTCATCAACCCGTAGTCTGTCAAAGCGAGTTCTCCACAGCATGCGATCTAGTGCTTCCTCTTTCAATTTTCAGCACCTCTCGTTTCCTTGAGGTCATCCAGTATCTGCTTAAACAGCGACATACACACATGAGCAGTATAAAGAGAACACGTTGTGTTTCTTTGGCAACAATGGTTACGCGAACGCGCCATAGTGTTACGTTATACATACATTACCAATCTTGTTAATCCTGAAGCTGGGTTTTTCTGTAGTAGTTGTATGCACGCTGGTATATCTGCGTCTGCTTTGTACTGTAGATATGTTCTACCAGTATTGGATTGCTGGCAGCATGAAGACGAATAGTGTGTGCAAAATTTCACATGACGCACTTGAAATTACAGTAATCAGTCGGTACACGAGTGCGTTGTTTATGAGTTGTCCCTTGCACGAGCTGCACTGTCTAATGCTTTTTATTTTTCTTTAAATCGACGGGACGATTTTCTACCTCTTGCAAACCGATCGTCATTAATGGCTTCCTTTCTCGGCTTCTATCGGTTCATCACGAATGCGCAGATTCTGATCGGAATGGCCCACCAACCCCAACACTGAAGAATTTGTTGGTTTTCTACGTAATAAACATGTGTTTGTGTTACATTCATATTTACGGTAGGGCTGGTACATAATGTCTATGCATTTACCGTACCACTTTTATAAGGTGACTTGTTTATGCATAAGCTAATGACTAAATGTCATTTACGTACAGTAATTTTTCATTACTGTTACTTTCTGTATACGTACATACCGTTATGTGTTGTATTAAGTTGAACTTCTGTGTTTGGGGTGAATTTTTTTACCTGTTGTACCAATTAAAATTTATGACCTGGGAATTAAGGGGAAATTAATTTCCGTTTCATGAGTTTCCGCTGTACGAGCGCGTATCGTGTAACGTGTAAGCCCCTAAACCGAGGGGATTACTGCGTTTAGTACGTCATTACACTGCGGAGATACTAGACATCACCTTCTGCTTCTCACTTGCAGTCATCTGTCTGTGGTGTTGCCTCAGTCCTGTCGGGCGTCTCTTTTTTTAGAGAAGGGAAGGTCATTGAATTGCGTCTGTTGATGTTCGAGCACCATGCAAATCCACTTCCTAGCAGAATTTTTAATGAATTATCTGGACTGTTTTATTTCTGTAAAACTTGCTGTTGCCAATTGCGTTGTCTGTTGCCAGTTTATCATTACAGGCGGTTTACAAGAATCCGTCTATCAGTCACTCAGGTACAACTTCTTTCGCCTTTGGACGGATTTTGATCGAGCGTGTTATTGATGTCCTGTACTGAACTGTATTGATTAATTTTAATTTTTGTTCAAACAAATAGAGTCAAAGAGGATAGGAGTATCCTGCATACAATAACAAAAAGGAAGGCTTACTGGATTGGCCACATCTTGCGTAGGAACTGCCTGCTAAAACACGTTATTGAAGGAAGGATAGAAGTGGTGGGAGGACGAGAAAGAAGACGTAAGCAGCTACTGGATGATCTTAAGGAAACGAGAGGATACTAGAAACTGAAAGCGGAAGCACTAGATCGCACTCTGTGGAGAACTTGCTTCGGAAAGGGCTGTGGAGTTATAAGACAGACTACATAACGAGTGAGTGAAACATGACAACATTGGATGACACTTCATGGCACTATTTATATTCACAATTAGTTGTGCAAATTTCAGTGAATGTTATCTGCACTTATGAGTGGGTAAGATGGTACGTGTGGTCACTCAACACAGTATAAAGGGTGTCCCGTACAAGACGCAACCCAAAGAGCATGTAAGTAGAGTATAGAAGAATGTTCTCTCCCCCCCCCTTCCCCGCGCCCTGTAGTGGAGTCTTCCGACATCTGCCGACTCATTTAGCACAAGTTCATTGTCTTGAATGAGTTTTGTTGCATACCAGTTGCGCAGTGATACTGTAGTGGACATTTATGTTTTTTCCCCCCACAAGGAAACGCGTGTTCATTATTCAACACTGTCAAAATCTTTTGACTCTTTTCATTGCTGTGCTGGGAGAGAATGAACGCGAGTGCTGGTTTCAGCAAGAGAGGGTGACCGCCCATACTGCGAACACAGGAACTCCTTTCTTGCAGGACTTTTTCGGTAATCACATGATTAGGCACGGATTTTGGCCACCACGATCACCATACTTCAGACCATTTGACCTTCTGCTGTTGGGATTTCTTGAAGACTACACCGATAATTCAAGAAGCTCGGAGAACCTTAAACATAACACTGAACATGCTGTTGCCGGAATTGATTAAAAAAATCGAAAAGTTGCGAGAAAGTCTATCAAAAAAGGCGATTGTTTTTCTGGAAGAACGTGTGAGACGTTTTCAGCATCTGCTGTAATTACACATTTCAACTTGCGTGATTTCAGGATTCCTCGTCGATGTAAATGAGATCTGCGCTCTTCTGGGATCTTACGCAGCGTGGAATGGTATTTCCGTATCGACATTTCGGGACGACTTCTTTTTTTTCTTGGACTGCTTCAGTCTTGAAGATTGGACGGATATATTGTTCCGAAACGTCGGTACGGAGATATCATTCTACACGGTGTAAGATCCCAGAAGAGCACAAATCGCATTTCACTTGTTTATGACGTTTTTTGTATGGTTGGAAAAAATAAAATAAAATGGTCTACATTATTGGGCTACGTTTTATGCGGCACATTCTGTATTACCGTATTTGTATCATCAGACAATGCGTTACTGTATAGAGAACTACAGCAACATGCTAATGAGTTGACCTACAGGAAATGTGTGTATTTCATAAGAACTGCGTTCATTCGTGCATGTATAAAATTCTGTATGCACGCAGACTTCTTTTATGCTAGTCTGTTGAGTGAACGTAAAGTTGTTTTGATCTTGTTTGATTAATGCCAGACTTCGTGCCCAGGTTTCACTAAGTTACAGACGATGTAAGCCGCCAGTTTCGACGGGTCTTCGCACCAGTTTTGTCTTGGTCCCGTCGTAAACAGTCTTTTATCATGTGTTGACGCGTGGCATAACCTGTATCCATCAGCGTGAATGATGTTATGACGTCCACAAATTCAAAATTAATATTTGTGAGTCAACATCCTGTAGGTAACGTTGGCCCAGAGCCACGCCTGTGACCGGACTTCTCAAGAATGTGTTGTTAACCTTTAAAAGCCTAGCGTTAACTTTACATACCGCCAGGTTTAACAATTAACAATTCTGCATGGTGCCCACATTGCGTTTATGTGTTTTGTACGGATCTCAGAACAAACAGCGACTTTTTCTTTATACATCATCAGCTGATTGGTTTTTGTAACCGCGATGGAGAGTGTTTACAGCGCGGTACGCACTGAGTCCTCATATGCAAGAGATACGCTTCGTCTTTACAGGGTTGAGGACTCAGTATTTCCATGTTGTTATTTAGTATGTATCCAACTCACTGAATCCGTGGAAGTAAATATAAATCCACAGTGTAGTTCAGATAGAGTTTACTGGGGCTGATGCGTGTATGGAAATAACGCACACGATTTAGCGCTGTTGACTGCAGCGTGTTTGTGATTTGGCATGCGGGTGTATTCTGTTGTTCACGTAAAAGTATGCTAGACAGTGTGTTATTTAAAGTTGACACAGTTTATTTAAATTTATAAAGTAACACGTTTGAACTTTGGCAATATATACGACAGACAGCTTAAACAGAACTCAAACACCCTCTTTGGACAGAATGTGGGATTTTTTTAAATGTTAAACATGGTGGTGCTTAAAGTAACCAGTGGGCTTTAGAGGGCTCGGGACGATACGATATTGGTTTCAGGATGAAGTGGTGACGAAAGAGAACCTAGGGACGCGCGTGCGCTGTGCGGTAAAACTTTGATGTCTGTGGCATTTGCTGATTGCGAGTGATAGTAACAGCCAGGCCAGTGGCCAGACCATGAACACGGTGGGTGCAGCGGCTTCCATTTCGGGGGCATATATACGCACATATGTTTATATATGTATTTAATGCTCTGTTGTACGTATAAGGTAAAGTTCACCCTATAACGGGCCATGAAGGCGCAGAGGTGGAGTAGAGGTACAGCTCTACACTTTCCTTAACCTGGGCGCCACAGGGAAGTGTGTGGTTAGCACCACGCCCAGGCTGCTTTACCCCCGGGAAAAAGACCCGGTAACCATTGTACAGGAGGCTGGATGGGCCCCAGGGCCGGTCTGGACGGTTGCGCAAAATTTCATTCCAACCGGGATTTGGTCCCCCGACCGTCCAACCCGTAGCGAGTCGTTGCACCGATTGAGCTATCCTGGCCGATCTGTTATACATACACTTTGTATGCATAAGCATAAACAGCGCTTTTGTCAGGACCACAAAACATAATGCGCGATGTACCACTGCACAAAACACCTTGCATATACACACATTTTTGAAAATGAGTTGTTTCCAACCGCGGCACTACAACAGAGGCAACACGTGGATGCGGTAGCGTGTGGCACTTTTCTTAGCTGGCTGATCAGCGTATCTGTCTTTGATCTTTTGCAGATTCCTAGTGGGTGCATCGAGATTTATTGTGGGTGCATTGAACCCACTTGCACCCCCCCCCCCCCCACTACGGGTCTAGTAACAGCTGGTGTCATAGCTACCGGATGCTCGGAGTGTGTTAATGACTGTCAGTTGACAGCATACCGTGACGAAAATGTGGATCCTATTAGCTGACATCTTCAGTCAGCCTTTGTAAAGTGCAGCTCGCTTTCTGCAGCCACACGTGGCGTGTCGCGTATACACGGAACAGCGTCGTCTTGGTTCGGGTCTGTATCACGTTTCTTTGAATACAATTGATGTAACAACGAACACAGTTGAACTATAAAAGGCTACGTGCAATTTTTATCCTACTTTACTTCCTTGAAGGAACTTCCGAAGTTTCTATTCGCTTTCCACCACGCTTGTTATGAATGTCACGTCATTGTAGACCAGGGGCGTCCAAGCGGCGGCCCGCGGCAGCATTTGTATATTACATTCGTGCCATAAAATTACGCAGTAATGTAGGCGGTCAGGTATACCACTCAATGTGATTGCAAAAAAGGCGTTGGACGTATTAAGTTAGACGGTACCAACAACAAAGTGTGTCGTTCCCTGCGGGCACCTAACAGTATAGCGACTTAGCTACGGGATGGAGTGTCCGGGGTTCGAATCCTGGAAGAGGTAACCGATTTTTCTCTTTTCCAAAACGTCCGGACGGGCCCACCCCGCCTGCCATTCAGTGGGTACCGACGTTCTTTCACGGAGTTAAAGCGGCCGGTGCGTGAAGTTGGCCACTCACATCCATCTAGTGCCGAAGTTAAGAATGAGTGGGCATATAATCTTCTGCTGTCCTTGTGTTTTCTTGTCGTGGATACGGACAAACTTACGCTTTAGGCGAATTCGTAAAACTACGAAAAGCGGCTATAAGCTTCGTCATGTCTGTCTGTCTGTCCGAATGGAACAACTCGTATCCCACTGGACGTAGTTTCAAGAAGTTTGACACTTGATTATTTTTGCAAAATCTGTCGAGAGTTCTCAACTTTCATTAATATCTGACAAGAATAACGGGTGCTTTACGTGAAGACCTATGTACATTTATGGTGATATGTCTCTGAATTCTTCTTAGAATGAGAAATGTGTCAAACAAATGTAGAGAAAATCAAAACACATATTTTATGTTCAGTAATCCCCCCCCCGAAAGTCGTGCCATGAGATAATGATATGGTAGAGCGCGACATTCCACAGATGACAGTATGGCGAATGCGCTTTGCATGCCGGATAAGTAAGGCTACAGGCACTCAGAATATGTAATACTCATTACTTTTCCACGGCAGCAGTCATTACGCGAACGCGCCTCAGCGTTGCGTTACGCGTACATTGTCTTGTTTAACCTAAGAGTAACATCGCAGTTGCTGCACCCAGTCAAGAACTTAGGATGGAGATAGCAAGAAGTATACAGAACATAGCAGACTCAACATCGGTCGGAGATAGCAAGAAGTATACAGAACATAGCAGACTCAACATCGGTCACTGCGCTATTCTTCTAAATAACGAGATTGTAACCTGCTGCAGTGCCGATCCCAGTGGCTGCGCGGTCTAAAAGGCGTAGGTCTGCGGCCGAGCGCTTGCTGGGATCTTGGATTCGAATCCCACCGGGGGCATGGATGTTCATCTCTTGTACAGTGTTTGTGTTGTCAGGCAAAGGTCTCTGCGTCGAGCCGATCCCTCGTTCAGAGGAGTCCTACCGACTGTGGTGTATGTCTGAGTGTGATCAAGTGAAAAGAAAAACCCTCTACCCGACTGTGGTGTATGTCTGAGTGTGATCAAGTGAAAAGAAAAACCCTCTACACCTACTGCGAACAAGTAGGTAGAAGAGGGAGGGACTACGAAACGAAACGAAACCTGCTGCATTACAATAAAAATGGATTTGATCTACTCGTATGTGAAACGTAATGACTTGCTACTCGTGTATTTGGAGAGAGAAGGTGACTTAATGTGTACAGAAATTGTACCTCTACGTAGCACGTGATGGCGGGTAGAGAGTACATTTTGGCGGCTAACCAATTTCAGATTACTGGGAATGGAAACGTTGTAAGGAAGATCTAAGATAGTTTCCTTGTACCCGCCTCCTCCACATAAATTGCTTTATGAAGTTCCAGAATGGGGGAAGGTAAAAAAAAAAGCTAGCTGCAGGATAAACATAGAGGAGAGCCTTTGTTTTGTCAGCCCACCAACCCCAGAAGCTTTCAGCAGAGACTGGCGTCTTCCAAAATCGACGATTGTAGGAGTACAATGGCGAGTAATTAACTCGAACCTTTTTAGTTTTTTAGGAGGTTCTGCAACTACTAAAGGCAGCTGTAGTGGGGATTTTAGGGAACGAGTAATTGTGACGTGTTTGCTGTGTACCACCAGGACTGCAAGACTTGCACCAGCTGTTCGCTTCTCGTCATTTGTTCTGCCTCCTCCTGTTGCTCAATGACGTGCAGTTGGTTGGCCCTCCCTGCGCCTCCACGACAGGGCCAATTAGTCATTTCCGCTGTCCACCCATCCCTTGGATTGCAATTAACCTACGTCCAAATATTCGCATATTAATTACAATAACGATGGACAGTTCTGATCCTGGTGGCCGCGCGGTCTAATGCGTGGGTCTGCGGCCGATCGCTTGCGGGTTCCAATCCCGCCGGGGCCATGCATGTTTGTTTCTTATGAGTGTTGTGTGTTGTCACGTAGAGGTCTCTGCGACGGGCTGATCACTCGCCCAGAGGAATCCTACCATGTGTGGTGTGTCTGAGTGTGATCGTGAAGCCTCGATAATGAGGACGCTCTGGCCCACTAGGGGCTGTTGCGCCATGGGGGGGGGGGGGCGTTATTGCTAGGTGTTAACTACGTGTCATCCTTTTCACCCATCAGTTTCTATGTGCCATTTTATTTCTCCCATGATATCAAAAGGGGTTCCCTTTGAAAACTTGGACTGTTAGCAGTAGCTTTGTTTATTTATTAGTCTGACCCCTTTCTCACTACTCATTGTAGGTGTTGAGGGTTATTGTTGCACCTGATCCCATTTGCACCGTATGGAAGTGGGTTGTGTAAGCCACGTTTCAGGGGAACTTACTGCTTCCATCTTCAGGTTCTAAGTGGCTGGGGCCAAATCAACCAACATCTAACTAAGGGTGTCCCTTTAAACCATCCCTGCATATGAAAAGTACGGCTGAAATGTGTAAACTGTGCCTCATAAGGTTATAACGGGAGGTGAGCTTGCAATCGCGTTTGGCGTCTTGGCCTGTTTATTATAGGAATGTAGCTGCTGCCATCTGACGGTTAGTTCTTTGAGACAGAATTTCCGCCCAGTAGAGTGTGTACTTCACCGCGTGTTACATCCGGATCATTTGTGAAAGCACCGACGCTTTAATGCGACGCCGAAGTTTGGCATTTGCGCGTATCTCCCCCTCGCTACCTGCATATCGATTCTCGCAGGATGTCTTAAGAAAAAGCTCAGCCACGGTTCAAGATCGATCCTTCTTCTTCTTCTTCTCCTTCTTCTTCTCCTTCTTTTCCTTCTTCTTCTCCTTCTTCTCCTTCTTCTCCTTCTCCTTCTCCTTCTTCTTCTTCTTCTTCTTCTTCTTCTTCTTCGTGACTACTCACGCCTCGACGCATTTCGCGCGGACCAATAGTCTCGGACGGAATGGTTCTCCATCCAATCAGTTTCGAGAGACATGCTTCGATAGTGAACCCTCTCTGACCTACCGTAGCCAAGGCAACAGCCCCGGGTGTGGGCCCACAATGTAGAGTCTAATTCTAGGAATACGCGTGTTTACTTAACACTCACAATTTTACTTGCCCGCTGCATCCACATTTTGGGCGTGGCGCAAGGTAACTTAATGGCATTTCCTAATTTAGTTTGGTTCTACGCTGTGGGACCAAAAATGCAGACCTCTTTTAAACCTGTATTCTTTATAGAAACAGTTTTTCTTTTCAGTTGTGTTCTGCTTTCTTCTGATTATGGAGCAGACTGCTTCTTGGGAAACTAATAGTTGTTTTGCTGGTCAAAGAATTTCCCGCTTTTTGTGGAATGCGAAAGTTTGTTATCATGCTTAGGAGAACCCGCCACTGGGCCGTGAACTGAGCTAGCTAAATCTAATCATCAGTTTCGTGCCCCATTTTATTAAGGCCCACGTAAACGGTCTTGTTCCCCTGCCAGGACCTTCTATGAGGCCCACCCAGTCTCCTGTTTAGTTAGCACCAAGCTTCCTTCCCGTCAGTAAAGCGGCCGGACCTGATGCTGACCAACCGGCTCCGTCTAGCGCCGAGATTAAAAATGAGTGGAGATGTACCTCGCCTCCCCATGTTCTCCTTCATGGCGTGGACGGGGACAACTTTACCTTTTCTTGTTTTTTAAACCAAGGTCAGATTGTCCAGTTTGTCTTTTTCTTTAGATTTTTGGACGAGAATTGTGTACGCATTTATTAATCTGCCCCCATGCGTGCCACATGCCCTGCCTATCTCAGGTTTCTTGATGTAGTGGTTCTGTTAAATGAAGGTAAATTTGTTGCTGCGCACAGCATGAAGGGATATAGCGTGCGGGAGTGGGGCCGTGTCTCCATTCAATCAACCTCGGCACTGGATGGAGGTGAGGGGTCAACTTCGCGCTTCGGCTGCCCGACCCCGGAAGGAGCCCCTGTACCCGTTGAATAGGAGATTTGGTGGGCCCCATAGCCAATGTGGGCATTTTAGGGAACAGGAAGACGTTATATTCTGTGCATAGCACAAATTATGAGCCATCGCATTATGCAGGTCTCTCCAGATTTATCTTTGTTCGCCCTGCATAGGTTCACTGCAGATGTTATTTGTAATCGTACCTCCAGGGATGTGCCCAGCGTTGGAGATTAGTTGCACGTTACCACTGATGTCAGTAGACTTGTTACCACTAGTGGCAGCAGACTTGCTACCACTAGTGGGAGTACTCGTAGACTCATCTTTACCACTAATACCAGTAGACTCATTGTTACCACTAATGTCAGTAGACTTGGTACCACTAGTGGCAGTAGACTTGGTACTACTAATGTCAGTAGACTTGTTACCATTAATATCATTTGACTTGTCGTTACCACTAATGTCAGTACCCGTAGACTCTTTATTTACCACTAATGTCAGACTTCTTACCACTAGTGGCAGTAGCAATGGCAGTATGCTTGTTACCATTAGTGTCAGTAGACTTGAGCTGAAGGACGAAGTTCTTGTTGAAAATAATTGTTTCATTTTGAATTTAATTCAGTGAGGCTGCACATCACAATCTCGGCGACTGATACAGTGTCAGCTGACAGTTGAACTTTAAACATTTCGTTAGCAGCTTCCAGACTCCGGACAATCTCTACCGTTTATATACCGGCAGGCAGACAAGCATGAATAGTGATTGGCCTATTGTATATGGCGTTCTTGATTTTACAGTAAGTTCATAGACTTCATGTGTTTTTTTATTTTGTTACACTAAAGGAAGGAAGGGTGCTTTGTTATAAGGTGTCCCTTAAGTTTGTAACCATGGCGTTGTTTTCATCCCCAAACGAGACACTCTGGAATGAGATACGTAGGCTGTATTACGTCACCGCACCAGTAAACAGTGGCGAAACGCAAATAATTATGACGGTGCTGCCAAAAGACTATTTTTGGTTTCTTTTTTTGCTGGCTCGTTACTTTCACTTTATCACTAGCACTGCTTGGTGAAAGATGCAAATTGATGTACAACGGACAATACAAGGAAGTGATGTTACGGATAATTGGCCGTCATTGTTTACAGTTTGCATATCAGTAAGGAGCGCAACCGTAGGAACATTGTGCATACAGCGCACATCGATGGCTGTCCCCCAAAGAATTGACTGTAAGTGTAGACCAGGTGTCGCCAGTGGCCTGGAGGTCTGCGGCCACTCGCTTGCTGGGTTCGCGGGTTCGAATCCCGCCGGGGACATGGATGTCTGTCTGTGTGTGTTGTGTGTTTTCGGTTAGAGGTCTCTGCGTCGGGCTGATCACTCGTCCAGAGGAGTCCTACCGACTGTGGTGTGTCTGAGTGTGATCATGAAGCCTCGACAGTGAGGAGGCCCTGGCCCACTAGCGGCTTTTGCGCCATGGGGGG
>BLKM01000129.1:0-27811 GCA_013340265.1 Coptotermes formosanus
ACATACATACATACATACATACATACACACACACATACATACACACACACACACACAGATACATACACACATACATACATACATACACACATACATACATACACACATACATACATACATACACACATACACACACACACACACACATACATATCTTCAGTTTCACAGCCAAAACCGATCCTGCACTCTCAGGTCATCCTCATTTCGGTACAGAACGCGTCAATTGGAATGCCTTACACAGATTGTGCGAAGCACACTTACTTGCCGGCTGGCTCACCGCAGCGTTTAATGTACGACTGATGAATTCATATTTCTCATGTTATATGTACTCCTGACGTGCCCCGCCTGGCCGAAACATGTAGCACAGTTGCTGTGCACGATGCACTGTGTGCTGTGTTGGTGTGTACACATGACTGCTACAGTGCGCACCTTGCGATACTAACGCACAGCAACATGAACCATAAAGAAGCGAGGACGTTCTTCAGAAACTGACCGCCTGTTTGCTTGACAAGAGGGACCCTGCTGCAAGAACCTCAGTTTTCGTCATTCCGGGCTGTTGAACAATTCCAGACAAACTGACCTGTGTTTATGACCGGCGGGTGCATTCCACGCAACGCGGTAGTGTGATTTACGGGTCCTCGCCTGTACAGCAGACAACGAACGCACGGGCTGTTGACAGCGGACACACATTTCATTACCATGCGACCACATCTTCCAACTGACAGGCGGTAAAACCAATCGCCAAGAGGCGCGGTGAGTTACGGCGGTCTGTAACTAGCACTGGTGCTGACACTGAACGCTTTAACGTACCGCGGTAACTATACTTGCCGCGGTAACTATTCGTGCCGCGGTAACTATACGTACCGCGGTAACTATACGTGTCGCGGTAACTACACGTGCCGTGGTAACTACACGTACCGCGGTAACTACACGTGCCGTGGTAACTACACGTGCCGCGGTAACTATACGTACCGTGGTAACTACACGTGCCGCGGTAACTACACGTGCCGCGGTAACTACACGTGCCGCGGTAACTATACGTACCGTGGTAACTACACGTACCACTCTGCCTTAGAAACAAGATATACATGCTTATGTGGTGGCATTATTTTCCTAAACAAATTTACCCAGCTGACCTTTGCAATGCAGGCGACGTGTTTACTGGGCGGTACGAACTGAATTTTTAAATTTTAAGCTTCAGTCGCCGGCTTCTCCCCGTGGAGGCCTGGGTGCGAACCCAGGTCACTCTAAGATTTATGGTAGGCGATGTGACACTGCGACAGGCTCCTCTCCCAGCACTTCGTTTTGTCCTCTGTCAGTGTCACCCACCACTGCTCCGCACTCTTCTGCATATTAACCCTTTAAAGACGAAGCGTATCTGTTTTATATAAGGACTCAAAGCGTACCGCGCTGTAAACACTCTCCACTTCGGTTATAAAAACCAGTCTCTTAATGTTTTATAAGGCAAAAGTTGCTGTTTGTTCTGAGATCCGTACAAAACACATAAACGTAATGTGAGCACCACGTAGAATTTTTTAATGTTAAACCTGGTGGTACGTAAAGTTACCGCTAGGCTTTAAAAGGTTAATATTGGTCTCGTAAAGAAGGACGCGCGGGCGAAGCCTGGGAACTTTAACGAAGGCAAAGCGCTTTCGGACTTCGCGGAGCGTTCAGTAGAAAACCACTTTAGTATCATTTTCAAGGCTTAGTTAATTAATTCGGCTGCATTCTCAAATTCAAGAGGTACAATCTGTTTACAAAAAGGAGGGTCCGAAGACTCAGTCGTGAAATTTATCTCTTACGTACACGTACATTTTGAGTTACACACAAATCCTAAGTTGCGGTCGATTTGCTTTTAAATTTATAACTACTAGTTAGCTGTTCCCCTCTCGGCAGCCAACTGGCCGTACCAAACTGCGTCACAGCGATCAGTCATTGCTCTTGCAGAACAGAAGTTTTCTTCTTTCAACGTTACTACAAATCGCTGTCATCAGTTTAAAATCCCAAGTCCAGGCGTGTCACATGCCACACTTACCGCCATGATATGCTTGACGGTGTACAATGGTAACATGTGAACGCGCCTATGTGCCTAGTAACCCTATAAAGCCCAGTGGTTACTGTATGTACCGCCAGGTTTAATATTCAACAATTCTACGTTCTGCCCACACAGTGTGTTTATGTGTTTTGTGTGGATCTCAGAACAAACAGCGATTATTTCCCTATACAGCATTAACTGGCTGGTTTTTATAACCGCGACGGAGTGTGTTTACTGCGCGGTCTGAAATTAATGTTTATACACGCTAACACTCCATAAACGGACTGACCTTAGTCTGCACGGTGTCTATCAACACGCTGTGCTGCAGTGCAGTTATGTCTGCTAATACTATCGAAGCCGGTCGCTATATAGAGGTGATCAGATTCCGTGCCGGCGACTTTGCGTGGAGAAAGAGCTCCAGACAGTCTGTAGCTGTGTGACACAGAGGGCTGAAGCGACGGTCGAGTCGCGAAGACATTTCTCTGTGCGTGCACTCGAGAACACGAGGACGTGCCCCTACACACAGCAGCCGTACAGCTCCACTCTCTCTTAACCTCGTCGCTTGAAGGTGTGAGAGGTCACTCTCATGCCTCGGCCACCACAACCCCGCAACCGGCCCGGACGTTTCGGAGGTGAGAAGAATCTGTTGCCCGTGCCGGCACTCGGGCCCCGGACTCCCCAGCCCGTAGCCTGGTCACTACGTTGACTGAGCTACGTACAGAAATATAATATGTCCTGTTATCGTTACGTGTGTGACACGTGGGACTCTCAGTTTAGACAAGAATGTGGGCTGAGGGTCTTCCAGAACAGCGTAGGAGGAAGATACCGTGCGTTGTGAGGAATGCAGAGAGATTGGAGAAAACTGCACGCTGAGGAGCTTAGTGGCTCTGTAAGCCTCACTAAGTAAGTATCATTCGGGCGATGAAATCAAGGAACAAGACACGGTCGGGGCACGTGGCAGCTACGCCTACCGGGAGAGAAGTGCCCACAGGGGTTTGGTGCGGAAATGCGAAGGAAAAAGACCCGTGGCAAGAACTGTGCATAGATGGGAGGATGATATTGGTACAGATCTCGAAAAAATACGGTGGGACGGCGTAGAATGGATTAATCTGGCTCAAGACAGGGACCAGTGGTGGTCGGTGTTGGAAACGGCAATAAAGTTCCAGGATCGACAGATGTTAGGAGTTTCCTGACGAGCTAAGAAACTGTCAGATTCTTGGGAAGAACTCCACTGCGTATAGTTTGTCAGTCAGTCAGTCAGTCACCAGCCGAAGGCCGGCCGTCCACAGGGCAGACCCAAGTGCGGGCTGCAAGTGTCCAGCCTGGACATCGCGGTGATCCAGCTGTTACAGTTGGTGCAGCGTCGTCAGAAAACCGAAGCCTATTAATCAAGCAGCCTAGCACTTCCAATCTTGAGCTGATGTAATGAAGTGCAGGAGCGGACGAACAAGCAGCATGCAGCCCGATAGACGGACGGACGGACAGACGCGCTATAATACCCATAAATCCATGCCTGCAGTGGGGGGGGGGGGGCACGGTACAGGACTGACACAAGTTACTTTACACGGTGGTGAGCATCTCGCTGCAGAGAGACACGGGACGTCTCTACTCCGTCCTTCTCTTTTCCCTTCCTTCTGCGTCTCTACCGCCTTCCTAGTTCCACCTCACTCCAACTCCCAAGACCGGCCCCTCACCACTGAACTCTTCTAAGTCTAATCTCGTTTCTAATCTCGAATATCGCTGAAGCAGTAGATTGCCTCGCAGCCGCAGTACTGACATGTGCATCCACTGTGCATCATTCAGCTAGCGTCCCGGCGCACGTCGCGCCGTATCCAGCAGCTGATTGTTCACACCGGGCTACTGTGACACCGTACATACTAAGTAAATACAGACGTTTCAGAGGAAAATTATGCCGCCATCATCAGGGTCAATTTCGGAAGACCTGTCGTGCCGAGTCCTTCGTTGCGTGCTTTTAAACAAGTTAGGAAATGCTGACATAACCTGTCAATTCTGATGCGTCACGTCACTTCCAGTACCCTGTCCTCTCCTTTAGTACCTGTAACAGTCTGCTTACAAAGTGGCTGTACACGTGTCTCTGAAGGCTGCCATGTCCCTGTGACAGTGGCTGTACACGTGTCTCTGAAGGCTGCCATGTCCCTGTGACAGTGGCTATACACGTGTCTCTGAAGGCTGCCATGTCCCTGTGACAGTGGTCACTCTTTGCTGCTTCATGGTCGTCCCAGTCACCTGACTTCACAGCGCAGCATTACATTACACTGGAAACAATGTAGAAGGAGACCAGTCGCCTAATTTGGGGCTGGACAGCCTGAGCAAAACCACAAAAGTACTCAAAATGGTGAACTAAAGGTGAACCTGTCCCTGCGCACACCGTAACACAAACTGTACAGGGGGCGTACAGACACACCTCCACGCATTCCTAACTACAGCACTACACAGAGGTGAAGAGTCAGCTTCACGATACGGCCGCCTTACTCCCGAGCAGTAGCTGCTGAGTGGCAGACAGTGTGGGCCCACTCCCTGGAGCAGCAGCAACTAACTGCCTTGTGGCTGCCTGGAGTCGAACTACGACTGCTCGGATGTGCAGCCGTAGCCTGGTCACTATGCTGACTGAGCTATCCTGTTTTCAGACAGACAGCAAATATTCCGCCAAAAATACTTTATTTTTACCATGACACAAACATTTCTGGAAGTACAAAATGTAAAGTTGTTGAACGAGTCTCTCATTCCACTAAGCACAAAAGCACAAAACCTCACTTGACCGAGCTGTGACGCGCGCAACAGCGGGACAGTGGGGGCAGCCGACTGTACAGCGACTCTGCAGTGCTGCAGCGCGGGTGTTGCCTGCTCTTTGTGCAATACTGTACCTGCAGCTCAGCTTCTTATATACAGCGAAGGAAGCAAAGAAGAGCAGATTTCATCTGAACCAAGCAAATAACCAAACGGTACAGCGAAGAGATGCTGACAGACGGACGGACGGACGGATGGACGGTCCATTCTACGCTGCTGTCGAACCGACTCGGCTCGGCATTGTAACAAGTCATCTTCAGGACTGACAGCACAGCACGTGTACAGCACAGCACGTGTACAGCACAGCACGTGTACAGCACAGCACAGCCTGAATTCTACTTGCCTCCAGTCCGTTTCCTTGCCTATGAAACCACTTGCCTGTGTGAATGCGTTCGCGTTCCCTTCCAGTTTCTGAATCAGTTAACCGATTTCCACGAAACTTGGTATGAACGTTGTAACGTACTACAGGTGGCTTCACGCTGAAATACCTTTGTTTCATCAGGAATCCACTGAATGTACGGCACTGCATGGAACACCCTGCAGACACGGACTGTTAACTGCATAATACATGCGGCGACAACAGAGGACTGTACTGAGAATACAGAGCAGAGAAAAAGGTTCGTTTTTGAATGACAGAAAATGTAAGCGGGGAAGTAAATGGAAAAACTAAACTAAAAAACAGCTGAAAGAGCAGAAGGCGAGACAACAAAGGCTTACTGCACCAGGAACCCGCCGACGGCATCCCACACGCTAGGCCTATGTCGTTCTAACCCTTTAAAGACGAAGCGCATCTGTTGTACAAAAGGACTCAGCGCGTACCGCGCTGTAAACACTCTCCACTTCGGTTATAAAAACCAGTCTCTTAATGTTTTATAAGGCAAAAGTTGCTGTTTGTTCTGAGACCCGTACAAAACACATAAACGCAATGTGGGCACCACGTAGAATTTTTTAATGATAAACCTGGTGGTATGTAAAGTTACCGCTAGGCTTTAAAAGGAATCACGGGGGACTGACGGCAAGGCATGCGACGCGGGCAGAACATGCAGCCAGCAGTCGCCGCCTTTGTACGGCTCACTGCCATTATTATTATTATCATCATCATCATCATCATCCGAATTTCTCACTTCTCAGCTTTAGCTGGGAAATATTCACCTATCCTGGGATGTATCATCAACAGGATTAGGCTCGGTGGTCTTATGTGTAATTTAGGAAATTTCTTACAATTGAATATGTGCCAAGAATTACCACTGTTAGCATCTGTATACATGTGTTTGGGTGCAGGTTAAGTCTCTTTAGACTTTGTGACAGTGACTGTGGAATTATTCCCGTAGCTGAAATTACTATCGGGACCACTTGTACTGCGTCCTGCTTATTATTATTATTATTATTATTATTATTATTATTATTATTGTGTTACAGTAAGAGCCACAAAACGTTTCGGCTTATTTTTCTAAGCTGTCAACCCATCTTTCTTACATGTGTAGACATACTGAAGCACTGAACATTTCTATATCAAAGCTGTTGGCAGGACTGACACCCTGTTAGCGGAAACAGAAAAGCGCGCAAATTTTGGTTCAGTTTGCAGCCCACGTTCAGCGGCTATGTGAGACGCTAACAGCTGGACGAAACGGCTGATGTCGCGTGTGGCGCGAACAGCTGGACGAAACGGCTGATGTCGCGTGTGGCGCGAACAGCTGTCCGAAAGTGGCAAGATGCAGGCAGCAATTGTTGTGCGGTGTCGACCGGCACACAGTCACTGACGTTTCGGAAGATCGTAACATCTGCATGTTCAAGTTCATAAATTCTTGAACTCTACCCTGCGTATGAAAGCACAACGCTTCTTCGAAACGTCCGTAACTTATCGACACAACACAACGCTGCAGAAGACAGTGCTGCTGTGAGAACATCAATCAGATGTGGAAACGTCTGTTTATTGTATGAATCACTAATAGAAACATTAAAGTGTGCGCAAATTGAAGAATTTGTAATGATTGCCAGCGAGAAGTGTGCAAATCACACCTCTTCTGAAGTGTCAACAGGTGTGAATACAGCGATCAGAGAGTGTTTGCTTTTGCACTCACAAGATGTCAGTATAAGACGATAAGAAACAGAGAGTAAATATGGCGGTCACAGATAGGAAATCAGTGTCACTGTCAAACAATGTGCCAGTCCACTTATCTTATCAGCAGGTGTTTAAATCAACAAGCCCTGCCGAAACACAAATGTTTGTGCATGAGATACTGCGCCCAGCCTTGCACAGTTCCTCTTAACTCTTCTCGAGGTGGAGATTTGAGAAGGGCGAAGCAGTAAATTGGTTTTGACTTTAAGATGCATAGCTTCCATTCTGGGCCACAAAACGGTTCGTATTCTTGACAGACGGACCTGAAATACCGCTCAAACCTTCCCTTCGCTTTCGACGATCTGATAAATGAAACGAATTTTTCTTCATTTACGATTTCGTTTCAGACGTTTCGTTAAGCAGCACCTCTCAGCTCGGTCTGGGGAACCAGAACGTGGGTAGAAGGGGTGTTTGTCAGTGGCGGCTTGTGGTAAGGTAACAGCACGTCTTGCTTCGCGTAACTGAAGTCAAAGTCAGTGGCGGTTTGCGCTAAAATTAACGTTTACTGCCTGATATATAGACTGTGTCGTGTGACTACTCGCCTGAACAGTCAGTCACCGTGTGCTTAGTGAAACAGCAGCTGCGGACTGTAAGCTTAGCGTTCGACGGTCAGGTTACTAATGGGCAAAGCACTGGAAACGCTGTGTAAGGAGGCCGTTGTGACAGCAATCAGCATCTACAGGGAGGGCCTGCGAAAAAACATGAAGAACAATTCGGATTGTAGGTCCGAGGGCCGAGGACCAGGAATATATTGATGATGATGATGATGATGATGATAGAAGAAAACAAAGTTGTTCCTGTGTATGCCACGAAAGCGCAAAAGGGAAGCAGGAGCATAGCTCCACTCATTCTTAGCCTCGGCATTAGGAGCTAGCGGCCAGTGTCACGTTCTGGCTGCTGTACCGCAGAAACAGCCTAAAGTACAAACGCAGTGGGACGCTGCGTGGGCCCCAGAGTCGGTTTTGACTTTTGTGGAGAGGTTAAACGTGTCTTGCTCCTCCCGGGGGTCGAAAACCGGATCGCAAAACCCACTGCCTAGTAACTATAGCGAGGTAAATCAATTCACTTTAGTAAATACAATACAAATACCAACAAAACCACAACAGCGTTTGATGCAGCTTACGACACAAAAATACTGTCTTGCACCTGCTGCTATTGATACCCTAGGCAAGTGATCAGCGCACGGAATGTGGGCCGTACAAACTCACTCCAGTTCAGTTCTTGTTCACTAACTTACTAACTTAACCAGCAGCATGGAAGTTTATGAAACTCCTATAAAGCAGTGGCAGTAGTATTAGTATTAGTAGTAGTAGTAGTAGTAGTAGTAGTAGTAGTAGTAACAACAATAAAACACAAACCAGTAATAACAGGGGTAAGTGGAATCATCTCAAAATCTTTCAGAAAATACCTGAACAACCCGCGAGGAAGGCGGCCACACTGGGCCCTGTACACACAGTGCGGGCAGTGCCGGTGTAAAGTACACAGCACTCAGCGTGGGCAGTAACACTGCACGTAGCACAAACTGTAGCTACAGAATGGCTGCAACACTGTGTACTGTAGCAACACGGCTGGTTTCGGGCGTGTAACTGTAAGTACCGCGCTTACAGATGATTAATAATGATGATGATAATGATGATGATGATAATGATGATGATGATGATGATGATGATAATAATAAATCAAGTTCCGTGACAAGTGCACAAACAAGCACACGCACGCACACACACACTGCACAGAAAGTACCGCAGTTTCTCGTATCGCTGTCTTCACTGATACAGACTGTGATTTAGTCGTACCTTACAAACTGACTGTGTCACCCTGTGGTGGGGATCAGCAAGCTGCGCGACTCACCACTTTACGTTACGTAAGAGCAAACGCGCTGCAACAATTTGCCACAACTGAGGGGGCCCCCCCCCCCCCCCCGACACATGACGTCATGTCTGTGAACTCAGTTTTGTGGCAGACGGTTGTGTTCCTCCAGTTGAACGTTTCGACAAGTTGTTCTCAGAATGTGGTCCGCGCACCGCTATAGGGCCGCGAGGTTACAATTTACAAGGAACAGACAGGCAAAGCAGTACAGTACAGCGTAACGCTGGGGCGCTCTGGCATATGCATTGTGTCTGCGGACAAGCAGTAAGCATTACGTATTCTGAGTGCGCCTGTCTTCTTGCCTAGTCATCCAGCATGTAACGCGCATGCGCCGTATCATATTGTCCTCTGTGGGCTGTCTGGCTCTGCCATATTGTTCCACACTATCTCACAAACGGCACGATTTTCGAAAAAAAAAAATTTCTAGAACATAAAATGTGTTTTGATTTTCCCCATACATTGTGTCCAAAACATTTCTCATTCTGAAAATAATTCAGCGAGATAGCATCATATATGCGCACAGGTCTTCATGCAAAGTGCCGCTGTTCGTGTCAGGTTTTAATGAAACTTGAGTGTTATCGACAGATATTCGAAAAATAACAAATATCAAACTCCGTAAAAATTCGTCCCTTGGGAGCCGAGTTGTTCCACGTGGAAACACAGACAGACACACAGACAGACAGACACACAGACACACAGACACACAGACAGACAGACAGACAGACAGACAGACAGACATGACGAAGCTAATAGTCGCTCTCGCAATTTTGGGAATGCTCCTGAAAAGCGCAGCACTCATTACTTTCAAAGTTTTATAAAGTCCGTTCATCGGCCCAACACCGCAACACCGCAACACGACACTACAGTGTACTTAATATCATACTGCCATTCACTCTTATGTTAACACATTTAGGTGTCAGTTGGCGAGGGAGGAACAAAGACTGAGGGTGTTCGAGAATAGGGTGCTGAGGAGGATATTTGGGCCTAAGAGGGACGAGGCGACAGGGGAGTGGAGAAGACGACATAAGGAGGAACTTAATGACCTGTACTCATCACCAAATATTATTCGGGTAATCACATCGAGAAGAATGAGATGGGCGGGGCATGTGGCACGTATGGGGGAGGAGAGAAGTGCATACCGGATTTTGGTAGGGAGACCCGAGGGAAGGCGACCACTTGGGAGACCCAGCCGTAGATGGGAGGATAATATTAAGACGGATCTTTGGGAAGTGGGATGGGGGGCATGAACTGGATTGTGCTGGCTCAGGATAGGGACAGATGGCGGGCTCTTGTGAATGCGGTAATGAACCTTCGGGTTCCATAAAATGCGGGGAATTTCTTGACTAGCTGAGAAACTGTTAGCTTCTCAAGAAGGCCTCTGCTCCATGGAGTTAGTTAGTTAGTTAGTTAGTTAGTTAGTTAGTTAGTTAGTTGGTTAGTTAGTCAGTCAGTTGGCACAACAATGTGCACACCACAACACGACAGTACCCGTGTGTGCACTTGCTGCGAGACACAGACACCTGCACTCTGCCCACACACAGTGTCTGCGTGTTTCTGAAGACTGCGACACGAAAAAGCGCGACTTTGTGCACTTTATTTTCCGTCGGACCTTTCTCAAATTGCAGGCAATAACCGTTCTACAGCTGCAAGAGGCGACTGGGGAACCCCCTTTGCGACGAGCGACTGTCTCCACACTGAGTCAATGTCTCAGTCTCCGTACTGCAGTCAGCACCCTCTTGCGAAGCAGAAACTGCATCTTGCAATAACGTCTAAACAAACTTCAGGCTTTAGACGCCCGCACACGACGCTTACAGAAGGAGATGCCTCACCGTCGCAAACACTGTAATAGCTGCAGCAGTTCAACGCCTTCAACGGACTTACATTGATAGATTCAGCTCGTACCGCAAAGTAAACACAGCTCGCATCGTTTATAAGAACCAGTCAGTTAATTGCTACAGGGGGCCTCAGAAATGTATACTGCCCCCAGGCAGTCCCGCTCGTCCTTCAGTTAACGGTAGGCTGGAAAAAAGGTAAAGCTCTTGTACATAGAAATGACCGCCGTTTCTTCTCAGATCCACGCGTGACACACAAACAGCACGAACCCTGCGTGCCACACTCGTCTACTGCGTCATCATACGACACACAATTGAAGAACGTTTTAACAGCCATTAAACCAGTTTCACCTTTTAGCCTTCTCCTGTATAAAATTGATTTGACACAGCAGCATGCAGGCCTGTTTATCAAATTGTAACGTTGAGATCTGAGTAAAAAACTAATACAGTTGTACACAATTACTTTTGTCTATTTTGTACTACTGGCCTGAAGATGACCCTCTGAGGTCGAAACATGTTGCCAAATTAAAAATAATATACTACGTGTGTTGAAGACTTTTTTTCTCTTTTCCACTGTGTGGGCAGAACGTAGGATTTGTGAATGTTAAACCTGGCGGTACATATAGTAACCACTGGGCTTTAAAGGGCTACAGTCCGTACCGCGCAGTAAACACACTCCGTCTCGGTTATAAAAACCAGTCAGTTAATGCTGTATAGGGAAATAATCGCTGTTTGTTCTGAGATCCGCACAAAACACGTAAATACACTGTGTGGGCAGAATGTAGAATTGTTGAATGTTAAACTGGCGGTACATATAGTAACCACTAGGCTCTAAACGGTTCATGTGATTTGTAAGGTACGAGAAAAGAAAGAAGAACATGGACAACCCAGTGACTTTGGCTACTAAAGGGTGAAATTAGTTTCACGCAGGCGGGTTGGCTTCCTGGCAGGCACAGGACCCACGTGCACTGCAAACTTGTCGTACATTTAGGCGTCTGAAGCCTCACATTCACGTCAGTAATATTTCAAAATGGAGCTCTTACCTCACAGTAAACACCCTGTGTTTCCATTACGGATACCAATCGGTTAATTCCGTCAAGGCAGCAGTCACTGTGCAGCCACACAGCTGTCCGTACCATATAAACACGCCGTGAGGGCACAGTAACGTACAAAGTGGTGACACGTACAGCCATGACTGTGATATTATCAACTGTCGACAACAGAAACTGTCAGTACACAGACCCTCGTCTGTCAGTACTGACATTCACACTGTGGCACGTTTTGTGCTGTTTCAAGCCACAAATGTTTCATGCGGGCAGTGTAGGCGAGGCTCCATTCTTTCATGTAATAAGCAGCGAGGCAGAGGAACTGAAGGCATTACAGCAATGTGACAAATCTGCAGCCTGTTTTACGATGCTCTACCGTCTGCTGAAGGCAATTAAGATGCGACACAGTCCCGACGCGGCCAGCCAGCCAGCCGGCCGACCCTGTCCCATGTAGCGTTCAGCCACTAATGACAGTGTAAGAATTAGGGGGCGCCACGCCTTGCTTAACAAGATTTCAATTTACCCCGGCAGCTGATCCTGTGCCCCGCTGGGGGCTACCGTGATGCTCAGACCGAGATACGAGTACTTTGCATATATTTACCATCTTGAATGTCACTGCTGATTAAGCCGGACAGACTCAATTCAAAGCTCGCGTCACTGCACACTCGCGATGCAGTGTCGCGCTGTGAGTGCACACAGACACACTCAGGCCTAACATCAGTAACAGACGGCGTAAAATGTCAGCTTCACGCTCCGGCCGCTTTCTCCGGTACCCACTGAATCGGAGGGTGCGTGGGCCCAGACCTGTCTAGAGGTTCTTGACAACACATAAATTTCCTTCGCTTACCGGGAATCGAACTGCGAACTCCTTAAGGTCAACCCACAGACCAGTCGCCGAACCGACTGAGCTATTCACGCCGGAAATTACGTTTCTTTTTGCACAGCCTAAAAACAGGCGACTTCTGTTGCAGGCGGCGGCAGAAGGTTTCTGCGAAGTGAGTGTACAAATCTAACACATATTCGGTGGTGTAAATCTGAAGGCAACGACGGGCATAGGTGGCAAATGGAAGCAGGACAGCCTACGCTGCACTGACCTGAAGACAATTTGACGCCGTCAGCCGCACACAAATGGGAAGTAAGGAAATCAAATTTGCAACATTTAGCTACACCCTTCACAAGACCGGTACGTTAGCTACAGCGTTCACAAGACCGGTACGTTAGCTACAGCGTTCACAAGACCGGTACATTAGCTACAGCGTTCACAAGACTGGTACGTTAGCTACAGCGTTCACAAGACTGACACGTTAGCTACAGAGTTCACAAGATCGGTACGTTAGCTACAGCGTTCACAAGACTGGTACGTTAGCTACAGCGTTCACTAGGCTGGTACGTTATCTACAGAGTTCACAAGATTGGTACGTTAGCTACAGCTTTCACAAGACTGGTACGTTAGCTACAGCGTTCACAAGATTGGTACGTTAGCTACAGCTTTCACAAGCCTGGTACGTTAGCTACAGCGTTCACAAGACGCCACCACTCTTCCTTATCGTAAGCCGGACACAGACCGCACTCTCTCTTCCTGATTGTTTAATACGCATCTTAATATTGTAATTCCAACACGCTGAAGCCTTAGAAGCGGTGTCTAGTCTTTTGGCTTGCCTACCAAAAATCTGTATGCATTTATCTTGTCCCACATATGTGGCAGGTGTCCCGCCTCTGTCTACCTTCTTCACTCGGTTCTTTTATGTGGCACTTTTCGACCCGTTTTCGCGTCACGGCTTTCCCCGTCCTCGGGGCTTCACGATCACACTCAGACACACCACACTCGGTAGAACTGCTCTGGACGAGTGATCAGCCCGACGCAGAGACCTCTACCTGACAACACACAACACTCACAACAGAAAGACATCCATGCCACCGGCGGGATTCGAACCCACGATCCCAGCAAGCGAGCGGCCGCAGACTCACGCCTTAGACTGCGCGGGCACTGGGATCGACCCTCCACTACATCACCCAAAATGCTGTGCACCTGACAGTTGCAAGACGCTCCATCACTTGGAATGAACAGAAATTCTGACAAACGCAATAATCGAAACGTTGTTACGCAGTGCCTCAGTTGCGGTATTATCACACACCTCCACGCCAGAGTGTGCTGTGAACACGGGGCAATGCTGCTACTGGAAGGCTGCAGAACAGTTGGATGTCGCAGCAGATGGCACGTACTGTTACCAATGTGCATTACTGGTTACGGCCAGAACGCGTGACGCACAACTTGACAGTTTTACAAGCAGCACAAATTGCAGCAGCCTGTTGTTTCGTCGTAAGGTAGTTACGGACTGAGACGCCGACTGTCCGTTGTTACTCCCACAGTCCCGACTGACTGACGGACTGACTGACTGACTGAACTTATTTAGCCACTCAACTAAGTTTATATAGTTGTGTATCTGAATACATTAATAAAAATATAACAAGCACACAGGTAGCAGAAGCATAATTGTTAGCACACGTGATGATAATTATACGGCACGTATTACTGGACGTATCTCTGTACTGTCCCTTACGGCACGTATTACTGGACGTGTCTTTGTACTGTCCCTTACAGCACGTATTACTGGACGTGTCTTTGTACTGTCCCATACAGCACGTATTACTGGACGTATCTTTGTACTGTCCCTTACGGCACGTATTACTGGACGTATCTTTGTACTGTCCCTTACGGCACGTATTACTGGACGTGTCTTTGTACTGTCCCTTACGGCACATATTACTGGACGTATCTCTGTACTGTCCCTTACGGCACGTATTACTGGACGTGTCTTTGTACTGTCCCTTACGGTAGTATTACTGGACGTGTCTTTGTACTGTCCCTTACAGCACGTATTACTGGACGTGTCTTTGTACTGTCCCTTACAGCACGTATTACTGGACTATCTTTGTACTGTCCCTTACAGCACGTATTAATGGACTATCTTTGTACTGTTCGTATTACTGGACGTGCTTTCCCGCGCGGCAAGGTCACACAACGTACCTTTATCCCGTAAACGCCAGCTCTTAGAGCGAAAGAGATAGCAGGTCCGAGCCTGAAAGGGACACCACCATCAATTATGGTTTACGGCATGCCGGAGCGTGTAGTTGGTGCGTAATAAATTAGGAGAGCTCGCGCACCTTCTTCGGGGGGGGGGGGGGGGGTTGAGGCAGAAAACGACCCTGTTCCGTCAATGGATAAGTTACAATTCAGTTTATCAGCGAGCCAGATCAGGGCCCAAATAAGTGATTTATAAAATTCCTGTCAGAGCAATATAGGAGGCAGTAATGTGGCCTGCGTAACGAGCGGTGTGCGTGCGCGCGCGCGCGCGCGCGCGCGCTCACAGCGGACCCAGCAGACTGCTTCGGTCAACACAGTCAGTGAGCTGCTGCACAAAAATATTTGACTAGTCGGCCGATATGCATCTGTCGGCTTCTGTCCGCATGTAATTTCAAAAGGCTTGGGTCAAGGTGTCCCTGTACATGCCATGGGGCATGTCCGGGCGTAGAGGTGTAGTTCCACTCGTTACTAACCCCGGCACTTGGTACAGGCGACACGTCAGCCTCAAATTCCTGGCCACTTGACTCTCGGGACAGAACCCTGGGTGTCCGTTTCACAGGCTGTGTGGGCCCCAGAGGGGTGCAGACGTGACGGAAGCGGGATTAAATTTCCCACTTTTCCGGACCGTAGCTAGCCACTATAATGACTGAGCTATCCCGGCTCCACTACGGTAAGGACGGTCAGCTCACTCAGCTGGTGCAAACAGCAGACAAACCGCATTTTATGCGGACATTTCACGTGGGGGTCAGGAAGTGTTTATTGGGTACAAAACTGTTTATAACATAAGAACGGTGGAGCACGTCAACAGTTCTACGTTCTGCCCACACAGTGTGTTTATGTGTTTTGTGTGGATCTCAGAACAAACAGCGATTATTTCCCTATACAGCATTAACTGGCTGGTTTTTATGACCGAGACGGAGTGTGTTTACTGCGCGGTACGGACTGTAGCCCTTTAAAGCCCAGTGGTTGCTGTATGTACCGCCAGGTTTAACATTCAACAATTCCACGTTCTGCCCACACAGTGTATTTATGTGTTTTGTGTGGATCTCAGAACAAACAGCGATTATTTCTCTATACAGCATTAACTGGCTGGTTTTTATAACCGAGACGGAGTGTGTTTACTGCGCGGTACGGACTGTAGCCCTTTAAAGCCCAGTGGTTACTATACGTACCGCCAGGTTTAACATTCAACAATTCTACGTTCTGCCCACACAGTGTATTTATGTGTTTTGTGTGGATCTCAGAACAAACAGCGATTATTTCTCTATACAGCATTAACTGGCTGGTTTTTACAACCGAGACGGAGTGTGTTTACATTACATTAAAAAGGGTGACAGCCACAAAGCAGCGTATACATTAACAAACTGGCGTTACGTAAGAACCGTATTCCCTGAAGATGGAGGCAAAAGGCTTATCCGAAACTTTACTAAGCCATGTGTGTAGAACAGAACTGACGCAGTCAACAGAAATGCGTAGCAGTGTTAAGGCCTCGCAGGAGCTTACGAAAAGTCCAAAACGTTGCAGTTGGCATGCAGGGACCTGCAGGGTCATCAGCCCACACCGCGGTTGCAGCAAGTTTTCATATTCAGATGGTCTGAAGCAGCTTTTGTGATTAATACTCGACAGCACAGGTAGTGACAGCACGTGTGCAACCAACATCAGCATCAGAGACACTGAGGGTGTCCCAAAACGAACGCCGAAACCCGTAGCCTATTTCCCACGATCTGATGACTTCCACACGTGAAAAAGGCTCTAAGAAACGAGGTTTCTTACACCATTTGTGGCAAAACAGCTGTTTGCTGCAATAATCAGACGAAACACATACACAAGCTGCGTGAGAAAACTGGTCGTATTAATAGTGCCGCCGGTGGTACACAGTATTAGCACTGTGTCTGAAGGACTGGCAGTTAAACTGGAGTATTGGTGGAGGCACAGCTCCGCTCTGTTATTAAGCTCGGCGCTGAATGGGAGGTGAGTGGTCAACTTCCTGCTCCGGCCGCTTTAACCCCGGGAAAACCGCCTCCAGTAGGCACTGAATAAGCAGCTGGTTGGACACCAGAACACGCATGGACGCTGTGGACACGAGAATAATCCCCTGCCTTTGCCGGGGAACGAACCAAAACCCGTCAGTTGTCCAGCCTGTAGCTTAGTGAATACTGACTGCGGTATTACGCCTTTGAAGACCGAAATCAATTGCGGTATATATGAAGATTCAATTCGTACCTCACAAGGAACACCGAGCTTTTGTTACACAGTGTAACCGCTGAATGCTCTACAGAAAAATTGTGGCTGTGCGCCTTAACGACCACCCGATACACACAAATGCACCGTGCGGGCTGAGTGCAGGGTTAACAGCACTGAACCTGGCGGCACACACTGTAACCACTGGTCTCCAAACAGTTAACCGGTAGGCGGATAGGAAGAGGAACAATTCACACACAGAACACACAGAGTCCTCACAATACACTGCTGTGGGGCCCACATGGCGTCACGGCACGGTGAGTTTTAATGGCATCGCGGAGGAACTGAAAATGCGGAACGTATGGTAATTGGCCAGGGACTTTGATTCCCCCAATTAATCTGTTGGTAATGTTGGGCGCCTCCCGATAGAGTTCTGTTCTCTTTCCCACGAGAATCGGCGTCGTTAATTTCCTGTACATGGATAAGGGCCGGTTCAACATCAGAACACAAAGATGGCTGATGAGCTGGAGGAAGCCGTACGTCATTCACGCCTGTGACAATACAAGTAGTACTGCCACCTGTGTTATTCGCCCGACAAGTGACGTCACAGGCTTAACGCACCCAAAACTGTCACACAGCTCTTGCACCAGAACAAGCACCACCGGAAACAAAGTGTGGCGTCCTGCACTAAGCAATGCTGTCAAATGCTCCCCAAACTGCAATTGCGCATTGCTTTTTTGGTGGTTCCGAGGCGTCGACTCTTTGTCCTTCCGTAGGTGAAGATGGGTGCGGAGCATTGGTGGAATGACACTGGTAGGGGAAACCGGAGTGTCCGGACAGAAACCTGTCCCAGTGCCACTTTGTCCACTGTCACACCTCAAAAGTTTGCGAGCCTACTACGTTGTTTTACTGCTCTTAGGAAATTAACAGAATGACGTTCACAGCACAATTTTGACAGCAAGTGTCACTAAACGTCAGTCGGCTGGTTCAGACGGGGCACTCTGAGACAGAAGCGCAGTGCAGTTGCTGTTACTGCCTTCCACACTGAAGACGGGTAACGTCGAAATGCTGGCAGGCGTGGCAAATCAAATGGCTTTACGTTACCATGTCTCCTCAAGATGCTCGCTCACTCGGCTCAGGTATCCAACATATCCCACGATTCAGCAATCAGGTCGCTGCCTCTCATTCCCGACACCATTTCTTGTACGATTGCGTCACCCCAAAATGGAAACGCCGATTCTCACAGACGGAGGTTACAAAGCAGTGACTTGGCCAGCGGGTAACGGCAGCAGCACCGTGTCCACGCGGCCTCATCCTGTGTTAGCAACTGCTGCTGCTCTTCATTTAACTCGTATGAAAGACTCTTCTCTGTCCGCGCCATGAAAGCATATGGGGGAATAAGGTCATGGCTCCATTTATTCCTAACCTCGGCAGATTCAGAGCAGGGGAAAAGAACCCCCGGTTTTCAATGAATACGCCAGGTGGGCCCCAGAGCCGGTTTGGACGTTTTCGACAAGAGATTCGAACCCAGAATCGTCCAACTGTCGGCCTAGTTACTGTGCAGCCTGCCCCCGACTGGTTTCCTGCAACATTCCCAGTTTCCACTGCCAGTGTACCTGACTGTACTGCGCCTCGTCGGTTGAGCGGAACACTTCCGCAAGTTGCCTTTGCCGCGACGGCTGTCGCCTGAAAGAAAGCGACGTTAAGGGACTTCTCCATCCTACCCACCACCCCCCTCACCCCGATATAAAAAGAGCTTGCTGGCTGCGCCCGCTTGTCCTTCTAGTAAGTCAAGCATGCAGATGAAGATGAGTGTGGAGCATCGGTGGAACGATACTGGCAGGGGAAACCGGAAGTACGGGGACAGAAACCTGTCACAGCGCCACTTCGTCCAATATAAATAACACGGGCCGGCCTGGAAAAGAACCCGCGTCTCCGCAGTGACAGGCCGGCAACTAACCGCCTGAGCCATGACACCACATCAACAGTCAACTGTTACCTCACAGAAGACACTCAACATCTCCATTACAAGCATCAGTAACACGAAAACGCATTACAGGCACGGCGCACATCCACCAGGCCTACTGCGGCCCGACCCGACAGCTGCACCCATTCCTGTGCAAGCTATCTCCGGGATCAATCTGGGGTCAGTCGTCCTGCTAACCTCGGTCACCGCAGGACGTGACGTCATTTCTTGATGCCGGGTCGTCTTTATCGCGTCGTACCTCCCGAGCCGAGGCATATTGTGTTACACAGTTCTGTCGCAACACAGCGGGAATGCAGGTTCGCTTACCTGGCCGACATAGACGTCGCGGAAGCGCCGTTACGCCTCCTTTGCGAAGTAAATACAGAACGCCGTAACTGGCGACCATGTCCGTCCGTGACGTATATCGGCGTTTAAACGGTTTGCCAGATTTTCGTCAAATGCAGTACAGGTCTCCTTTACAAACACTTGGCAGAGGGAAGGCTATGCGTTCCTTACGGGCGTAATGAAATTGCGCTGACGCGTGTACCGTGAAACTATTTCATTTCGCCCGTAAAGAAAGCCCTAGAAATGTCGGAGTTCTACGTCACGCAGTGCAGCATGTGCAGTCCTTGCGCACGGAGCGCACCCCGTCACACGGACACACGTGCTCACGCCTGTCGGTACGTTCCGGCTTGGTCACATCACGTGACGTCCCTCAGCTAGTCACACACAACGCGCTCTGGGCAAGCGTGTCATTTCAGTCTCCAGCACTCAGCATCCTTCAGGTACGATGCCAGAGCGCCGAAACATGTCACCGTGTTCTGCACTCTGTGATACGGGAATGAAAACCCGCCTCAGCACTTATCTTCTTCAATCCGTCACAAACATTTCGACTTTGAATCACTGCTGTTCTGCATACACACTTCTGTTACAAACTGCAGAATTCTTATTCTTTTAGGCACTTTCGAAAAGCGCCTGCCAGTCTTCTGTGATCTGTCTGTCTGTATGTCCGTCCCTCTATCCGTCTGTCAGCACGGAACTCCCACCGGCCCACCATATTTGCGATTTCTACTGCGATTTGTCAAAGCATTCCGTTTTTAGTGGAAAACAGGAAGACACTTCACATGAAGACTTCCGTACGGTGACGGCCCCCGGCACGGTCAGTCTTGGTAAGTACGCGAGGCACCGCTGAGGCCGAAGAAACACTGGACGATCGAGACGTAACAATTGAAGACGATAGATACGTTTATGACTTGTCGATTATAATCGAGTCTAAGTCTGTTACTGAGATGAGGAAAAAACGTATAGTGTGTTGCGTAAAACGCAGAAATGCGCCGCCAAAATTGTAACGTCTTTAGTGTTTCTGTGTGTGACGGTCATTCATGAATTCAAAATTGCAAGAGTAACGGCACCTTACGCGCTGCACCCTGCAAGCAGTTCAATGATGACAATAATAATAACAATAACAACAATAGCAATGACACAGAGCAGCCGGACAAGCTGCACACAGCACATGACACAGACAGACAAACGTATCATACAGCAAAGCAGAGCCAACTTACGCACAATATTGTTACTTATTTAAGTTGACTCTGCACTTTACTGCTGCTCGCAGTGTGTTCGGACTTGGTTTGTTCTTGCCACTAACTTTTGTGTTGCTGTGTTCAGGAGTCACACTGTAAACCTTGCACATTTTATTGAACCAGATGTCTGCGTTCGTCTTACGCAGTTTGCCTTTTATGTTCTCGTATCGATGCGAACACTTTGCCTGTTTGGCACCAACAAATTTTACGTTACTCGTCTCCGGGCGTGTGATCTGTACAGTGAAACAGAACCACCTTGTGCACAGTGTTGTTGTTTACTGTATATGACACTGTATCACACTTACTTGCACGGACGATCTGAAGCTGACAGTTGGAACGTCTTCCAGATCCTCCGCTTAGCAGAGTTACAGCAGCCTCGGGAAATCTTGACCACACCGTGCAGCTCTGCGCGCAGCTGCAGTCACAACCTTCAGTGCCGATATCCATGTGCGACTCCAACCGGACAAGTGTGCAACACCTGCACTCAACAAAGGGACTCACTTCACTCTCAGAACTGAGTACTGGGCACCAACAGCTTGAACAGGGAAACACATGGAAGTTCCTTGGAACCGAGGAAAGTGCAGGCGTGCAGCATCAACAGATGCAGGCAGGACTGAAGAAGGAACACGCCGGGAGATCGTACTGAGATCAGAGCTGAATGCCAACAGCAGAGTTGCACAGACTGCAGCGCTAGCCGTCCCAGTGTCACGGTACACTTCGGCATCCGTAACTGGAGATTGGAATAAATAAGAAAAATTGACACGAAAACTGGAAAGATACTAACAGTGTATAAAATGCATAACCCAAACGTTTATTTAGATACGCTATATGTAAAAGGGAGAGACGGAGGAACAGCCTTGTTGCAAATTGAAGCGACGTACGAAGCATAGACAATATCGCAGAACATCTGAACACAAAATGTACGGAACAACAACTTGCAAATATTTTAAAGCCGACGAAAGCACTAAAACAAATCCGAATTCAATAACTGCAGAAGCTGCAAAGTTTGTAAAAGAGCCGAACCAATCAGATAACAGTGACAAAACAAAGGAAGGCATTCAGCACACAAAAGCTACATTAGGAGAGTCCTTATAGAAAAAATGGGAAAGCAAAGTACTGCATGGCCAGCATATTGGAAGCACAGACAGCTGATTGGCGAACAGGACGCGTTCCTGTGGCTCTGAAGGGGAGATATGAAAGGAGAAACTGAAAGCGAAACAACTGCAGCATGAGCTCAGGTATGGCTAAAAAAAACATATCACGCAACAGAAATATCGCACACAGCAACAGCCAGCAAATGCAGGCTGTGTCAGCACTCCGATGGGACAGCAGACCGCACTGTATCAGCGTGCCCAGTGCTGGGAGCGTGCTCATCTGCACTCTAACCTCTGCAGGGAAGTAGCGGTGCAATCAGACGGTGGGCACTGGTGTGAACAGGTGCCAACATCAGCAGAAACAGGTAGCCACATCATGCAATGAACATGTGCAAACCGGCAGAACCGTCCCTAACAGTGCACCGGCCATCAATCATAACCTGTGGCAATGAAAAGGAACCTGTATGTTAATACATGCTGCAGTTTCAGGACACGGAAATGGGAAAAGGAAGGAGCTCAGAAGATTTTGAAACATAAGGACCTTACAACAGAAACGCAGCGCATGTGGAATGTGAAACGGAAGTGATACCAGTAATAACAGGCGCAACTGGAACCACCTGAAAATCATTTACAAAAATACCTGAGCAGCACACCGGGCAAGCAGGAAATCAAGGAAGTGCAGAAGGCGGCCACACTGGGCACTGCACACAGTGCGGGCAGTGCCGGTGTAAAGTACACAGCACTCAGCCTGGGCAGTAACACTGCACGTAGCACAAACTGTAGCTACAGAATGGCTGCAACACTGTGTACTGTAGCAACACGGCTGGTTTCGGGCGTGTAACTATAAGTACCGCGCTTACAGGTGATTATTAATGATAATATATTATTATTATTATTTCTTACTGCAATTGGGTTTTCGCCCGGTGGCAGCAGTCTTACACCAGTACAGACACCACAATACAATAACACATACATAAACGGAACGGACTATGATGATGATAATAATTGCTGACAAGCTGACAGTCGTTCAGCAACTCAACACAAAATACAGACACCGCCTTTGACAGAAATCAAGATCATCACCGCACCTACAACAGCCAGCCTCTCGCTTTATCCTAAGCCAAACGAACCCAGCCCCAGCACTACTTTAACTTTACCCTCTCGCACAGTGCCGGCCATGCAGCATGTCGTCCGCTCTTCAGTATTTCAAACTTGAACTCTGTATCTGCTCCTCACCGCTTAAAAGCCTGCTACATGCCCTACCCATCTGATGACCTTATGAATTATAAGGCTCTTCCGTCAACATGCTTTCCCCCTCCTGTCACTTGCCCAAACCCCATTAAAGTCCAAATGCCCCCCCCCCCCCGCGCTTCGCTGTTTCCAAACACCCTCTGTCTACGTCCTTCCGTTACAGGAATGACAGACCAAGTTTCACACCCACACACCCAATAACAGGCAAAAGCACAGTCTGACGTGCCAAAAGAGTACGCGCTGCGACAAGAGGAGCGTCTGAACGGAACAGCTGTTTGATTGACCGAAAGCGACAGCCGGTTTTGACACCAGACGGTGCTGAGGATGAATACCGTCGTTGGGCGAGTACTTGCCCAGTTTTCAAAGGTACGCATTCCCTCAGAACGGCGCAAACCGCTCGGCCCTCTTACACATAACGCACACTTGCTAGTGTTGTTGCCACTTTGTCACTGTGCTGAGGCGAGACGGACGTTCCGTCCTTACAAATGCGAAGGCGTCGTGTTAACCGCAAATACATAATTCTACGTTACGTTTGTTTGTATGTGGAAGCGGGGGAAGGATGTGAACACTGGAGGCGTATCCGGTGGCAACTACACACATCACTTGTATCTCGTGACGTCATCTCCAGAAGCACTGAAATAACTCAGACTGCTTTATGTCTGTTGTTCTTTTGTTGACAGAAACAAAGGAAGACTGTCCATGTGGCCGCGTGCAACAGCGTCCAGTACTGTTCGCATTTTTTGATGTTTTATTACGAATTTAGGTGAATGCTATTCACTTTGTTCTGCAAAACGCCCTTTTTGCATGTTTACAGCCAGTGCCTGCTACTGCAGACATCGCACAATCGCTGCAGCACTTCACTTCCCTTAGTGCTGGACAGCGGAACTCGGCACTGGAGGCTAGCGCCATGTATGCCCGCTCGAATAGGACAATCATTACGTGCGTGAATGCGTTACTCAAAAGCACTTCAGTACGTTATGAGACGTTCCGTATCTGAACAGGACATCATCGACATGCCGTACGCGGGGAGAATTACAATCGCTAACTCTTAAACGTTTATACCCCATGTTTACAATAGATCATGCTCGATATTCAACTATTTCTTCGGCCTCAGCTCGTAAACGTGCACAAGTGTCGATGCAAAGTGTCAACTATTTTGTCAGCGTTTAACCAAAATCGTATTGTGTTGACACAGTAACAATCCCGTCGCCAAGACTACACGGACGGACGGACGGACGGACATGACGAACATAACATTTGCTTTTCGCATGCAGTTTGCCCCTCACAGTGTGCTGAAGTGACTGCCACAGTCAACAGGACTAACCGTCTGGCTTTGCAACTGGATGCAGCAGACCGACAGTGCGCATGCGGTCCTACAGGACAGACAGACCGACACGCACTGCATCAGGAAGCGCCACACTTACATTAAACGCATGCTGACGCCGCGTGTTGACTGACTGACCACTGTACAGAAAGCCATGCAGCTAAGGTACGTGGTTTAACGCTGTGTTACATTTTTTGTGATTTTATTGTTGGTCGTTAGGTGAGAGCGGACCGTCTGGAAAACGGAAATGAGGCAGCCAGTTACAACAATCCGCTGAACCCCACTGTAAATACCCGTCTACTTTCAGCACTTGCTGGTGCATATCAAAACTGTAACGTCAGGTGTTCTTCAGTACGCGTGTGTGACTGGTCACTTAGAGACAGGCTGTCAGAGGACAGGACGCTGAGGCTGAGGGAAATATTTGGAAAGAGGGTGAGGCACGCAGGAGGCTGAAGCAAGCTGCAGAATACAGCGCCACACGACACGCACACGATGTTCCCGGTAATGCGTATGCAAGAGACGAGAAATACTGGAAAATTTCAGGGAACCACAGGGACACAAGTAGGGAGAAGCTACTGAACTGGGTCGGAGATTAACTGGATGTCATGTAGGACTCAACTGGGTAAAGGTCGTGTCAAATGCAGTGTCTTGTTCACACGGCTACGAACCATCTTTCAACAGAAGGATTTTCGACAAAATGAGCGACTGTCAACACTGCAAGATACGAGAGTGAGTGTCAATATCAGAAGTGTTAGAACTAGTGCCAGTTACGTGGCTGCCAATATCAGAAGTGTTAGCACTAGAGCCAGTCACGTGGCTGCCAATATCAGAAGTGTTAGCACTAGTGCCAGTCACGTGACTGCCAATATCAGAAGTGTTAGCAGTAGTGCCAGTCACGTTCCGTGAACCAGTTCTATTATCCCCTCGCACAACAGACATAATTTTGCCATTACGTTACTCCTATAGGCGACCAGTACAGCTCGTACTGGAGAAAGTATGAAGGAGATCAGATAATGAGAATTGGTTGTGTCACTGCACGACTGATCGGGATGCACAGGGTGCGGCAACGCTAAATGCCGGCTGACTTGTGTTACATTATTGCCAGTTTACAGACTGGGATTATTCTGAATTGTAGACACAGATTCAGTCCGTACCGCGCAGTAAACACACTCCGTCTCGGCTACAAAAAACAGTCAGTTAATGCTGTATACGGAAATAATCGCTGTTTGTTCTGAGATCCACACAAAACACATAAACACACTGTGTGGGCGGAATGAGGAGGTTTCAAATGTGGAGTAAAACGTACAGTCGCCTTCCAACGACTAGTACACGTCACTGACGTTTGTTACCTGTTGATACTTTCCAGGCAGTGGCAACGGCAAACAGCAGCAAGCGTACTCGAGTAAACATGTTTGCCCCATCAACCAGTCTGGGGAACAGCGTAACAATTACTGACCTGGATACTGTACAGTGCACAACTCCTGGGGCACTTGTCAATATACCAGTCGTGTGAACGTGGCTTCACACAAGTAGACACTGGGCAATACAGTGTTAAATACAGCGCCTGGTGTGTTGCAAAACACCGCGTAAACTGACTGCCACAACAACGTGTTCAGATATTGGCCCGTTATTGACACGTCTCTGCAGCCTGCAAAACCAACGACTGTTTTATGTGCGCGGCCTGTCCATAAGGCGCCCACCCGAGCAACTGAAAAAACAGATTTCACGTTTGATTTGTAGCAGACAGCTGACACCTGTGCACCACACGACTGCAGTGTCACTGCGACTGTTACATAAGCGTGCACCTACCTACAAACGAAATTGTGAATTATATAAAAATACACAGAGACTTTACAGACACCCTGCATATGCACGTAAACAAACAAGAAATGCCAAATGCTTTATTATCTATACGGCATGGCACATTTATCGCATACAAGCCTTGCATAAGCAGGCCCATCCTCGTGGAGCTATAGTCCTCAGAGACACCACAACAGACACACCCTGTACAAATTTAATATCTAATTCAACCCCATTGTGAAGCTAGGAATATTCCCCTCAACACCCTATTCTGAAACACCCGCTGTATATTTTTCCCCTAATGGCATGTTCTAAATTTTACACTCAAAGAAAAATGAAATTATAGTTTTGCAATTTTAAGCATCTGCTCTTTACACAGTAAAACGGAACGCTAAACACTCCGCACGTAACGACAGTAAGCACTGTCAGAACGTAGTACGCTCTGCACGTAACGACAGTAAGCACTGTCAGAACGTAGTACGCTCTGCACGTAACGACAGTAAGCGCTGTCAGAACGTAGTACGCTCTGCACGTAACGACAGTAAGCACGGTCAGAACGCAGTACGCTCCGCACGTAACGACAGTAAGCACTGTCAGAACGTAGTACGCTCCGCACTAACGACAGTAAGCACTGTCAGAACGTAGTACGCTCTGCACGTATCCGCTAAAGCAGTCTCGTCACCCAACTGTGGGCATAATGAGCAGCGAAGCGGAAATTAATAACCAAACGTTCTGGAGTTTTTGAGGTTCTCTGAGCAAATGTATAAAGGGGGGGGGGAAGCAGTTGCTATTGTTACACTTCTCACAGAGCGCCTTACGTCTTGAAACTTCTTTTCAAAATTTATATTTCGGAGCAAAACATAGAGAATTGCAGTCAGCCGATTCAAGGTCACACAAGAAGACGGTCTGCGCATGTTCAAAATGGAGCACAGTCGCAACCCCGTAGCCTATTTTATGGTTCATATGAAGTCTGAAACAGGTCAAAATGCCGCTCCCACCTCACAGGCATAAATCACGGCGTGTCAATTGCAAACACGAACCGTCGGTGGCGCTGAGGGAAACTACCGCTCTTTGCTGTGAGAAAGTAACAAACAGGAGTACAAACATATACGGACGTGCATATTCTTGTGTACGCTTTTGCCTTAATTTTGTAAGTGTGTGTACCACAGCCTGATGATGGTCCAAAAAGGGACTGAAACATGTAGCTAAACCACAAAAAGATACAGTTGTGTTGGACTGAAAATTGGACTGATTACTTGTTGGTATCGAAAGTACAACGGGATGACAGTCATGCAGTTCAGGTACCTGTAATGCCTACACACAGCTGGCCGGTGCTTTGAAGGATGAGCAGACCGGCCGCTGGCTGCAGCAGCCTTCCGCTTTGCTTGAAATTACCTTTCTACTGTTGTACCTTAAACATGTAGAGCCCAGCGGTTACTGTACGTACTGCCAGGTTTAACATTGACAAATTCTGCGTTCTGCCCACACAGTGTATTTATGTGTTTTGTGTGGATCTCAGAACAAACAGCAATTATTTCCCTATACAGCATTAACTGGCTGGTCTTTATAACCGAGACGGAGTATGTTTACTGCGCGGTACGGACTGTAGCCCTTTAGAGCCCAGTGGTTACTATATGTACTGCCAGGTTTAACATTCAACAATTCTACGTTCTGCCCACACAGTGTATTTATGTGTTTTGTGTGGATCTCAGAACAAACAGCGATTATTTCCCTATACAGCATTAACTGACTGGTTTTTGTAACCGAGACGGAGTGTGTTTACTGCGCGGTACGGACTGTAGCCCTTTAAAGCCCAGT
>BLKM01000129.1:48850-83398 GCA_013340265.1 Coptotermes formosanus
TAAAACTAGTAAGGCGCTACACGTGGGGCACAGCCTTGTGTGGCGCTAAAACTAGTAAGGCGCTACACGTGGGGCACAGCCTTGTGTGGCGCTAAAACTAGTAAGGCGCTACACGTGGGGCACAGCTTTGTGTGGCGTTGAAACTCGGACACTTCGGAAAGTCGATCAGAAATACGTGGGAAGTTTTGAAATGTGGCGCTGGGAAGGATGGAGAAGGTCAGTTGGACCGACCGTGTGAGAGATGGAGAGGTGGTACACAGAGCCAAGTAGAGGAATATGCTACGTACAGTAAAAAGAAGGAAGGCTGACTGGATTGGTCACATCTTGCGTAGGAACTGCCTTCTGAAACACGCGATTGAAGAAAAGATAGAAGGAAGGATAGAAGTGACGGGAAGAGGAAGAAGAAGACGTAAGCAGCTACTGGATTACTTCAAGGGAACGAGACGCTACTGGAAATAAAAGAGGAAGCACTAGATCGCACTGTGTGGAGAACTCGCTTTGGAAGAGGCTATGGACCTGCTGTTAAGACAGACTGCGGAACGAACGAACGAATGAACGAACGAACGAACGAACGAACGAACGAATGAACGAACGAACGAACGAACGAACGAACGAAAGAACGAACGAACGAACGAATGAACGAACGAACGAATGAACGAACGAACGAACGAACGAACGAACGAACGAATGAACGAACGAACGAACGAACGAACGAATGAACGAACGAACGAACGAACGAACGGATGAATGAATGAATGAATGGATGGCTCAATGCGAGCCAAAATATCTTTCCCAGCACCCTCTCCTCTCTCCCCTCTCCCCGAACACCATCAGCCTATGTTGTTCCCCTCTTTTTCAAGATCCAGCGTTCACAAAAATATAAAGCAACGAACAAAACTGTAACTCTGAGTGCTTTGTTCTTTATGTTCTGATACAGGAAGTGGGAACGATCCTAACAGCAACAGCAACGGCTAGAAATCTATGCAAAAGGAGAACTGGTTGTGCTTTGCTACAAATTTCTTTATTAATTTCAGTATTCATGCTCGCAGCTGCCTCAGCATCTGCATGTGTAATTTATTGATCGAGGTAGCAAAATCGTGGGTTACTACACAGTCCATAGGCAGCCGCTGTTTACTCATTTCCCCCAGTCCAGCCATTACTCAACATCCACATAAAACCTTCCACAAGGACTCAAGAATTTCCAACTGACACGTATAATTAATCTCAATAGTCCGACTCATTTATAATGCCGAATCTCAAGACGGAGGAACTTTTACAGTATTTTGCTGCACTTACAGAAACTTAATGAACACGCAGTGTGGTGGCATTCGCAGCAACAGTAGCCAGCAGTAGCAGCAGGTAGTAATGAAGACGCTCTGAACGTGGCAAGCGACGCAGCGTCGGTTGTGGATGTCCAGCAAACAGCGAGCTGGTACGGATGTCCAGCAAACAGCGAGCTGGTACGGATGCGCCTGAGAGAAATCATGGGAATTATCATGACAGCAGTTGTAAGTGCTGTCTGGTGGACAGTGACAAAACTGCCGTTCGATTTGGGACATGGAGACGCGACACTTTTTTCCGTGAGGGAGGAACTGTCTTTTAAATAAGGAGAAACTTGTAACAAGGCAATTTCAATGCGCGATCTCACGTTCTCACGTTTGTAATGATGAAGAATAAGACATTCAGGAGTGCTCCGCCGCGGCGATTGGCACATAAGCACTTCAGACAAATAACGATATTAAACTTTGTTTCCCAGGTCATTTGGTACAAGTCCCCCACTTTCACCAGTCCCTAAGCCACGCTCGCAAGCTGTGTCTACAGCTACACACAGTAGCGTCTCGAGTTTTTAGCACTTCCAAGGTTTCAGTTACCGGCGACGTTTCGGAGGAAGGTGCTGCCTCCAAATTCATGGACTTGCATTGAAAGGCGAGTCTTGTTTCTCCATAGAATCTGCAGTCGAAGTGTCACTGTGTGCACAGCGGGCATAGGCAGTGTCAGTCAAATGCCCGTCACTTCAGCAGCACTGTGCCTCACACATTCATGCCAGTTACCTGTAACTTAGCACTCACAGAGGTCGTGACCTTCTGACACTATCTCACATCTCCCTCACAGTGTCACCCCGACAGCCTCTGTACGGCGCTTGTCTAGCAATGCCCAGCCAATAGTCACAAAAGAGGGACACAGTGCCTGGCCCAGTGCAGCTCGCCGGCTGCCAACAGCCACAGACGCCGTCTTCGTGACTGGTGGCTTGACTGGCCGACAGTGTTCAATGGCGACTACAAACACAGTAAAACGACGCCCATCCACACACAAATTCGACGGTGCAGCCAGTGTAAAAAAGGGTAAAGCAGTCCCATTACAGGCCCGGACAGACCCTGAGGGTTCCAGCAGGTTGAGGCTCCCAGATTTCAAGACAGTCGACACATAATGAATGAATGAACGAATGAATGAATGAATGAATGAATGAATGAATGAATGATATTTATTAACTGCAATTGGGATTTCACCCGGTGGCAGCGGTCCGTAAACTGTGCGCAAGTAGAAAGGGACAGACATACGTGAGGAGACACAATGTACAGCACAATGGAAAATACAGACCACACAAAGTAGAAGCAAAAGGTACAAAGAATATGCAATCATAAAACGAATAACAGAACCTAAAACGAGTACACAGGAAACAGTGAGACAGGTATACAGAACAATAAGACAACGTACAGTACGGTAACCCACATACGAATTGCATAACTAAAATCAAAGATAATACACGCATTCCACACAAGACCTTCACTTCACTTCACTTCACTTCACTTTTAGACGTTTCATGACCACACTTCGATTCCCCCCACTTCACGTCACTAATAATTACTTTCCTAATCCTCTTTACAACACAAATACAGTTCCAAATACAATACGCATACAAATACAATTACAATACAAGCACATTTACAAATACAATACACTTACAAAACAAGTACAAATACAAATACAAATGCAATTAAAACCTGGCTCAGGGTACAGACAAGTGGCTGTGATTTAATCAAAACTGCTAACTAGTCTACTTCATTAAACCGCAGTGAGTCAACACATCAGCACATCACTTGTCCTGTCTACACTTCACTTCACTTCACTTCACTTTGCTTCTCTTATCTACACCTCACTTCCCTACCCATTTAACTAGTCACCCCTTCTTTCCCAGCCTTCACTTCCCATTCACTTCACTTCACTTCACTTTTAGCGCCTTCACTTCACCTCACTGGTTATCACTTTCCTAACCCTCCTTCTGAATGGCGGTAAGGCTGTAAGCCCCGCGCACTGGCCGCCTTTACCCCCCCCCCCCCCGAAATATTCCTGGTACTCATTTCTGTTACAGGCTGAGTCGTCCCCAGGGCCACAGTGTGACCGGAAGGATTATGTCAATGAAGAGTTCCAATGACACCATCGGGAATCGAACCCGCGACCTTACGACTAGTAGCGTAGTGCCTCATCCAACTGCGCCATCGCGTGCCCCGGCGCCAGTGTACTTAATTATAACAGCAAAGCCATGTCAAGTCTGAAACGCAGTTGTACTGTGTACTGTGTACCCCCTTTTTTATTCTTGCAGTTGGGCCTGATCATGGCTAGTTATTTTCAGCCGAAACACGTAGCCTTATCCTTACTGAATACAGACCCGCTGTTGTGCTGACCGAGCGCAACATTCGTCTGTCGTTAATAACGTAATGGGATGTGCCACGGTAAAATAACGCATTCATTCGTGAGAAGCTAACAGTTCCTCACCTAGCCAAGAATTCCCCTCATTTTATGGAACCGGCACGTTCATCACCATGATGACAAAAGCCCGCCACTTTTCCCTGTCCTGAAGCTCGGGAGGTCACAGTGGCTGTTGGCGTTCCAGACCGGGCGGAGAACGGGGGTGTTGATGTGCGTCGTGTCCCGTCGTTCAACATACCCTTGCATTCTTCTTACAACTGACGAAACAAATGTCGCGATTTACAGACAGCCGCATCGTGACAGTCCGCCGTGTCTGTTGACGCAGCATGCCGGAGTGTCCGAACTACCGCCGGACAACACGCACCTCACACGCTTCCAGAGCGGCCCAAACATTCACTCATTACGTCGCACGCCCACAGCTTTTCAACATGTAACCTACCGCGATGTTAAAATGAATAAAAAGCGCTTAAGCGAACGCTCCTGTCCCCTTATGACACGCCAATACATTACTTGGCGCGCGTCCGGGGCAGCGCAGTGTTCCATCGCCGGCGCAGAAGCCACCATCTTCGGATCTCCTTTGTTCCAGATCGCGGTACAACGCACGGGGCAGCAGTAGCTGGTGATAGCATGTCACCAATTGCTGGTGATCATATGTCACCAGTGTGCGGGACAACCCAGCCTGCCAACGTGACATTCTCGTAACCACGTTGCTACAACTAATCATTTTACAGTCACTGGCTACATGACCGGGCAGGCACGTCCTAGCGCCGTCTGCCTTCCGTTCCCATGGCAACAGAACCCAATTTTCGGGTACGTACGGTACCACCGCCAGATGGCAGCAGTCGGCAGCACTGAAGTACATTTAGTTCGCAATATACACGTTGAATATGACATGTTACACATACACACACACACACACACACACACACACACACAGCGAGACATGTTACTGTGCCGCCAAACTGCCTCTCCAGCCATCTGCAAAATCGCACCGCTGCTTTCAGTAACGCCGTCACATGAAGGGTGCTTCCGCAACAACAATATAGCAAGAGCTGATCGAGGGAACCGCTACCTGTGGACACCTTAGCCACACACGAGAGCTGTCAGAAATTTTCGTAGAATTTTTAACACGCATTCCATTAGAAGCACGTAAATTTAGTCGCAGCCTCACATACAACATACCCACCCAGCCTCTGACAAAAGAGCATGGAGTGATGATCACACAGCCTGGGTCACAGAGAACTGAGTGGCTGTGCAGACCTGGTGGAGTGACAATGAAGGGGGAAACCTAAGAACTCGGAATAAAGTCTGTCCTGGAACTACTTGTCCACCACAAATCCCACATCGAATGGCCTGCAAAAACAGATCGGGCACTAACCGCCTGGGCCATTGCGCGGGCCACTATTGCGACTGCCGGCGGCTCTCAGGGGATCCTGTGAGGGCCGCAGTGTGAAGCACATACAGAGGGTTCTGTAGCACAGCAGGTCTGCGTTATTCTGAGATGTGGCACCGCCTTCACAGGCGACCACAACGCAGTCTCGAAACGTCGGACTCCATTCACCTAGTGGCGCGATGCCACATCTCAGAACACGGGAGAACTGAAATGCGCCGCAGCCAAACTCTAAAACTCGGCCAAAAAATGTAACAACAAAATTCTACTTCTAATTCCCTATACAGCATTAACTGGCTGGTTTTTGTAACCGAGACGGAGTGTGTTTACTGCGCGGTACGGACTGTAGCCCTTTAAAGCCCAGTGGTTACTATATGTACCGCCAGGTTTAACATTCAACAATTCTACGTTCTGCCCACACAGTGTATTTGTGTGTTTTGTGTGGATCTCAGAACAAACAGCGATTATTTCCCTATACAGCATTAACTGACTGGTTTTTATAACCGAGACGGAGTGTGTTTACTGCGCGGTACGGACTGGGTCTTTATATATAATTGCGGGGCGCGAGGCTCCGGCTGTAGGCATGATGGTGCTTAGCCTGCCTGTCCTATCTGCAGCGTTCAGGCCTGCTGCCCATGGCAGACCGGTCACCGTGACAACCAGTTCATGTCCGAGACCTCAGACGATCGAGGGCTGAGTTCGACTCCCGCCTGGCAAAGTAATTTATCTCTTCCGCAGTTTGCAGACTGTCTTGCCGGCATCACAATAGCACCAGCAGAGGCGGGTCTTTCCACAAAGGTAAGGTGGCCGGGTGATGAACGTGACTACTCATGTTCATCCGGAGTTTAGATTAAATATAGGGAGCTCTTCCTCCAATGTACCATGAATTTTACGACGCGGTGAGTAATTAAGCACTGGTAAACTTTTACCTTTACCGTTAATAAGGCACATTAGGTCCCCCCCAAAATGAAACAGAGTAGAGTCGCCACCAGTGGGGGGTTTTGCTGCATAAATCCCCTTCTTAATGCACGACGGCGAGAATAACTCAAGTCGACGTGGCAACAGCCAAGCAATTTGTTCATGCAGGCCACCCACACCAAGAACTCTACTGCGATACAACGAAATGAACTGTGCTGTAGTGTTGTAAACTGTAGTGTAGTGTAGTGTAGTGTAGTGTGGTGTGGTGTAGTGTAATGTGGTGTAGTGTAGTGTAGTGTACCGAAGTGCATTGTTCTTTTATCCCTTTAGGTGCAGTTATTATTATTCACACAACCAGCCATGACATTTTAAAGACTAAAAACTAACAAATTGATAGTTAGAAATTCAGTCCGTACCGCGCAATAAACACTCTGTCTCGGTTATAAAGACCAGCCAGTTAATTCTGTATAGGGAAATAATCGCTGTTTGTTCTGAGATCCACACAAAACACATAAATACACTGTGTGGGCAGAACGTAGAATTTGTGAATGTTTAACCTGGCGGTACATATAGTGACCACTAATGGTTAGTAATCAGAAAACCTGCATTTTGCCATTACAGTGTACTTATTTGCTCCGTTTGAGTCTAGCCTGCGGTACGTACAGCCGTTTTGTTCACGAATCAGATCTTCTGGGATGCGACGCCGTGTCGCTGGGTTAGTGTTGCAGGGAAGGACCAACTGTTATCGGAACCCCCACTGGCTCCTGCATATGAAGGCGCTGCAGTCCCTCGCAGGGTCCGGAGACGCCAACACACCACGACAGCTGCATCGCCATAAAGCAGGTTGCACTTCTAACGCTTTACTGCGCGGTAGCAACTGCATGTTTCTGTATCACTGTCACGAGATTTAGTTAATACAAAGAGTTCATTTCTTTAAACACTTTGCACAGACTGCAGTTACATCTAGAGGAGCTGAGCTCGAAAAGTTTCAGAAACGCCCCTTTAAGCTTCGCCGTCCTGTCGGTCTGCATGTCACATGACATTGCGCAGATGGCTACAGACGGACAGTGTATGTGTCTCTGAACCGTTTCGAGCGAAAAGCGCTAAATTTTTATCCCAAGGGAACGAAAGCTGTAAAGGAAACGAAACGTGCACTTTTGACCAATACAGTCACAAACTGAGAGAAGCCAAGCCGAAACAAATTGCGTACTTATCAGTGCTGTCGCGATGTGTCGACACACGGAACGGTGTGTCGACACATGGAACGGTGTGTCGACACACAGATCGGTGTGCATGTGGTCGCTCTACGGCAAGAACTTCGTAAAGAGGCCGCTGGTATCACGTTACGTTCGAACGCGCAGCCACCAATTTTGGACACATTAATTATGATAGGGCAATAAAAACTAAAACGTGTGCTTTCTTGATATGGATAAACTGGTCAGCTAACTACTGCACCAAGGCCGTCCAGAATTCAGGTGTCAACCCACGCATTCACAAAAGCGCGCTTCACAGACAACCGGAAGTGCTGGTAAGTTGTTTCTTTTTGTGCAGTTGGTCAAATGCACCGCGGGCAGGGCGCAAGTCTGCAGCAGTTCTCAGAAAACACGTAGAAACATTTATGTGTGTCGGTTGGGCAGAAATGTCCTTCAACTGCATACAGACAGGCCTAACTAAATTTTACTTAAAAATACAGGTCGTACCGCGCAGGGAACACATTCCACCTGGGCATTAAAAACCAAGCAGTTAGTATTGTATGCACAGACGATCGCTGTTCGCTCTGATATACCACAAAACATACGAACACGCTGACAATTTCAGATCGTACCGCTCAGTAAACTCACACCATCTCAACTCAATTGCTACCGTTCCCCGAGCGGTCCGCTGTACATCACCTTACCTTCGTCGTTTCCCAATGATATGCCTTGCCTCCAAACTATCTTCACAGAAGGACAAGCGGGCACTGCCGGAAAGCCGTCAGAGCAGTAAATTGTGTTAGAGTCTATAATACTAATAATAATAATAATAAGAAGAAGAATAAGAAGAATGATAGACTACAGGAAAGAGCCATATGAGGCACAGCGCACACACTGCGGGCAGTGCTAATGTAGAAGCACAAAAGAGTTTAATATTGCAGACAGCGCTATATGCACCATTAGCAGTACGCGCGGAATAGCTGCGACACTGTGTACCCTAGAAACGTGGTTTGTTTCAGGTACAGAAGTGCGAATACCCTGCATAAAGGGGATAATGCAATAATAATAATAATAATAATAATAATAATAATAATAATAATAATAATNGGGATAATGCAATAATAATAATAATAATAATAATAATAATAATAATAATAATAATAATAATAATGTCATGAAATGTTTTAAATGTGTTTCTTTTAACCACTCGTAGTGCTCATTTCCTAAAACTGTGTGGAACCAGCGACAGGTCATTGAATCTGAACGAACCACTGGTGGAATGGTACTGACAGGTGAAACCACAGTGCCACATTTTCCACTGCAAATGCCACATGGACTCCTGCGGGACCGAACCTGGACCTCCGCGGTGGCAGGTCGGTCACTAACCGCCTGAGCCATGGGGCCGGCCCTGTCGCAGGTGCAATTTCTTCAAATGTCCCCCGGCCGGCCCAACACACAGCCCATGTAGTGTCATGTGCGGCACCGGTTCATGGGCCGGGCCGGGCCTCCACACGAACTGCACAAACTTATCCCTGCAGAACACAATATGACTACGGGAGTCTGAAATTGGGGGGTCAGGGGGGGGGGGGGGGGGGGGGGTGATTTTGGGAGACTTAGCAGGCCGGGGCAATGCTAACCCGTCTCTCTGTATACGGAAAGGATGGGACAGGGAAAGCCAAATACACAGGGTGAGCACATTATTATGTACAGCGCTCCCCGATTTCGAAAAGACGACCGCTTTTTGGAAGGTTCCCAGGCTGCGCCCGTTTGTCGGTCTGGTAAGAGCAATGTGTAGACGAATATGAGTACGGAGCGGTGGCGGAATGGTACTGACAGGGGAACCCCCAAGCACTGGGCGAGAAACCTGTCCCAATGCCACTTTGTCTATCACAAATCTCACACGGACTGACCTGGAACTGAACCTGAACCTCCAATGTGACAAGCGGGCGAGTGACGCCTGAGCCACGGCGCGGCCCACAGACAAGCAGTGCCCCGACGTGAACAGCCGCACCCGGCCATAACGACATCGGTTTATGCGACACCTCGCCTATAGCGTCGGACATTCTGTGGCCCCGATCAATTGCTTATTGTTAAGCATAACATTATGCTGCTCGATCATAGCGACTTAACATATTCAGTCCCTTTCATGACGTTACAACCGAGTTCGACTGTATTTACAAATTTATTTTCGGCTTCAGAAAACACACCCTCTCCGCATTACAAAGACCAACCGGTTAATGCTGTTTAGGACACAAAACCGCTTTGCACAGTAAAAATATTAAAAAAGATAATATATACAGAGTGAATGCGGACGGAAATCAATATTTTGGGAGGTGACTGAACAGGTCACTGCGAGAATAAAATTAACATGCACAGTGTCTAACTCCGCACGGTTACACAGAGACAGCTGTCTGAATCTGCAGCCCTAACTCCGCCAGCTCTGTGCTTGTGGGGTCCGATGAAGAGCGAAGTTGACGAAACAAATGTGGGTGCGGAAGACGAATTGCTCGCGCGCATTTTGGATGCTGCCGCCCGCATAAAGACACGCGACGGTCAACTCAGACGGACAGCACGCGAGTTGCAAAGTGCACTGAGGCTGGCGGTGGGACTTCCGAACATCTGTAGCGAGCTGTCACAAAGCTGTCATTCGGTGTAACAAGCCTGCCATTTAAACACCTTCTTCTCCTTCCACTGCCACTACAGCCCACTGTCGCACAATGTCCTCGCATTTTCCATCTGTCACCAGCTCTCGCCATCTCCTCACTCCCAGCACTGAAGATCTCTTTCTCCGTCCTCTTCCCATCTTTTCCCGGGTCTTCCCCTTCGTCTCGTCCCTTTCTCCTTCCTCTTCCCAACTTTTCCCGGGTCTTCCCCTTCGTCTCGTCCTTTTCTCCGTCCTCTTCCCAACTTTTCCCGGGTCTTCCCCTTCGTCTCGTCCCTTTCTCCTTCCTCTTCCCAACTTTTCCCGGGTCTTCCCCTTCGTCTCGTCCCTTCCAGTTCTTGGGTGAAGATCTTTTTGGGCACCCTATCCTCTTCCATCCTCTCTAGGTGACCAAACCAGCCAATCCTTTGCTCTTTTGTCCATTTTACTATGTTTTCTCCCTTGTTCATCTCTTCTAGTTCTCGTTTCGTCCGACTTTTCCTTTCTCCATTTTCATATTTGGGACCGTATATTCTTCTAAATATTTTTCTTTCGAAGACTAGGAGAGCTTGTTCATCTGTTTTGTTACTTCCGTGCTGCCGCGCCACACGACACTACCGTCTGATTGGTGTCTTACACAACAGAATTTTATTGGCTCTGGATAAAAGTCTGCTCCTGAAGACATGGCGGCGAAAAAAGTTTGCCATTTAAACATCTAACTAAAATTAAACAGTAAGTAATTTCTCTTTCTTTATTACCACTCACAATGCCGTTGTGTCTGCACATCCAAACAGCTCTGTCTCGGTCACCACTCAAAATGCGAACTCCTTTCCTCACAATGACCAACACTACTGCCGCCCAAACCCAAGACACCCTTCCTCCTGAGTCGCCCTGCTTTACACTACAGAGCACGAGGCAAGGCGCGCCTTTGTCTCGCTCCCTGCTTGTTTCTGCCGTTCCTTCTGCTCACGCTCTTGCTTAGTGTTGCTGTTTCCTTACCCGGCTGCAGCTGCGTGCCGGTCTCACTGCGTTTTGTGTAGAACTGTCAGTGGGCACGTCACTTGGCACAGTTTGTGTAGAACTTCAGTGGGCACGTCACTTAGCACAGTTTGTGTAGAACTTCAGTGGGCACGTCACTTGGCACAGTTTGTGGCCACCGCAGTCCAGGAACCAGTCCACTGCTTCGCTCGATCAGCTGATCGCTAATCAGTGCAGGAACCAGTCCCCTGTGTCGCTCGATCAGCTGATCGCTAATCAGTCCAAGAACCAGTCCCCTGTGTCGCTCCATCAGCTGACCGCTAATCAGTCCAGGAACCAGTCCCCTGTGTCGCTCGATCAGCTGACCGCTAATCAGTCCAGGAACCAGTCCCCTGTGTCGCTGAATCAGCAGCTCGCCGATCAGAAGCACAGTCCGTATCTCACCGCAGTTTGCTGCGCACTCCGCTAAGTGTTCATACGCCTCCTGTGACTATCTTTGCACACATTTTCCAGCCAATATTAGGCATATTTATATCTTGGTGATTTTCACATTTGTATTTCCTATGTTGTAAATCGAAGACAGCTCACGTTAATCTCGTCCCTAAAGGTTTAATCATGACCAGTTTCCATTACGACGCCCAGCGCCATTAGTCATGCGGCACGCCAAACCGTCTTGCTCATTCTGCAGCCTCCAATACTCTGCAAAACCCACACACCTGCCGGTGGGCCAGTGCCAACAGCGTGGCGACATACTGCGTTTACGGACGGTTGTATTTTGGAGCACGAGACAGGCCTGTACAGAGGAAGTATGCAACACGTCTTCCTCACGAGCGGTCAGTAAAGCACGTCTACATTTTAAACTTCTGACGCCTCAACTGCATCTAAGTAAGCCTACAGAGAACTCCATTTTCACCTGACAGTAACACACAGCGTGTCGAGTACAAAGACCTGCCGGTTATGCTGTGTTTTGTGACAGTCATGCGGAACGTATAAACACATTGCAGGGCAAATTTCGGAATTTTAAATTTAAGCCTTTAAATTTAATACAGGACTGACCCCAGTAAACTACGCTGGGGTATGGGCGTGTGGGTTTTCAGAAGTGATACTCTCCAGTGTCACGCAGACATACTGCATGTCGGTACAAATATTATTCGGTAAGTAGAGTTCAGAGAAATGGATGCTGCTTACTGTGAGAATTATGCTACGCACGCGGTGCAGCACGGTACACTGAACGGTTCGTTGTGGCGCACAGACGGCTTGTGGCAGCTATCAGTGCGCCCTGTGCCTGCGTGAAGATGCAAAATTCCACACCTGAAGCCCCGAAGCACAAACTGTTATCACTTCTACGAGCGTTACAACACAGTATCAACGGGCATTCGTACATTAATTCCTATCAGAGGGCTGACAAACGATGGCAGCCCCTCGACAGCCGCCACCAGCATGACACACACAGCGCCACCTGCAGGCTACTGTGACTGCCGGCCGAACTGCACAGTCGATTTGGTCTTCGTAACGGACCGCCCTTAATGACTGTTAGCTTCTAACAACAGACTGCTCCACGGAGTTAGTTTACTTCACCAGATTTCTGATAAGGGTTTGTTGATAATACAGGGCGTACATTTTTCCTTATCACCGAGCACAGAGCTTGATCGCATAGAAAGCCAGCAGCCGCTCGGATAGCTTATGACATCTGTCGTGTCCAAGGCCACGACAAAGGGTCGGCCTGAATAACAGGGATCGTGTTACTTGTTCTGACTAAAGGTGACAATGAACTACGTCACGGTGTACACCACTAGACAGCACGCCACTGCACTACATCACGGTGTACACGACTAGAGAACACACCACTGCGCTACGTCACTGTGTACACCACCAGACAGCACGCCACTAAACTACGTCACGGTGTACACGACTAGAGAGCACGCCACTGCGCTACGTCACTGTGTACACCACTAGACAGCACGCCACTGCCCTACATCACGTTGTACACGACTAGGCAGCACGCCACTGCACTATGTCACGGTGTACACGAGTAGACAGCACGCCACTGCACTACATCACGGTGTACACGACTACACAGCACGCCACTGCACTACGGCACGGTGTACATGATAGAGAGCACGCCACTGCGCTACGTCACTGTGTACACCACCAGACAGCACGCCACTGCACTACTTCATGGTGTACACGACTAGACAGTACGCCAGTGCACTACGTCACGGTGTACACACCAGACAGCACGCCACTTCACTACTTCACGGTGTACACCACTAGTCAGCACGCCACTGCATTACGTCACGGTGTACACCACCAGACAGCACGCCACTGCACTACGTCCGGTGTACACAACTAGACAGCACGCCACTGCACTACGACAGGGTGTACACCACCAGACAGCACGCCACTGTACTACGTTCCGATGTACACAACTAGACAGCACGCCACTGCACTACGTCACGGTGTACACCACCAGGCAGCATGCCACTTCACTACTTCACGGTGTACACCACTAGTCAGCACGCCACTGCACTACGTCACGGTGTGCACCACCAGACAGCACGCCACTGCAATACGTTCCGGTGTACACAACTAGACAGCACGCCACTGCACTACGCCACGGTGTACACCACCAGACAGCACGCCACTGCACGTAATGCGTTATCTCAAAACGTTTTATTGCACTTCGTATTCCAGCTAGCGAGTGATTTGACCCCAAGTGGGGGGCTGCCTCATAGGAGACCCCCTGTTGTGGGACTACATAGGGACACTCGAGGGTTCGTGTGGGTTGTGGGGCTACCAGCGCAACGCACAGTGCCACTCCAAATTGCTTTGTATAGATGAAAAACACTTGTTACTTTGAAAGACGAGAGACGCTAATGAGTCTGCAGCCTGTATAGGAGGATTCGCTTCGAGGCATCTAAATTGTGTATAGACAGACAGACACGGGCGGGCGTGCACTCCTGTACCGGTGCCTGTTGTACAGTGCGGGTGTGAAACTCGGTCTCTCATATCAAGGAACGGCCGCAGCCTGAAGCTGTTGGAGACCAGGGTGCCGAGGAAGGTATTTCAGCATAAGACGAAAGAAATAACAGGAGATGGAGAAAATTACATTATAAAGCGCTCCCCAGTATTGTTCGCGTGATCAAATAAAGAAGTATGGGATGGGCGGGGCATGTAGCACCTACTGGAAACACGAGGGTTGTACAGGGTTTGGTGGGGAGACGTGAGGGAAAGAGCCCACTTGGAAGAGCCGGACGTAGACCAGATGTCAGTATTATAATGGTTCTTACAGAGACAGCGTCGGAGGGCGTGGGCTGGATTGATCCGGCTCAGGATACACAGACAAGTAGCGGGCTTTTGTTGGTAAGGTAATGAATATTTGGTTCAATAAAGTGCGGGTACTTTGACTAGCTGAGGAACTAGCAGCTTATCAAGAACGACTCTCCTCCATGGGGATGCTTCGTCAATATACGAAGTGACTAAACTCAAACGCTGGAGTCACTCTACGCAGAGGCTGCCAAAAGCCAAGAACAAGAGCTATCAATCTATATTGCCCTACCATCTATGTCTAGTTCTTCCACGTTGTTCTTCACAATTTACATTTTGAGACTAAAATTTGTTATGCCTTCTCAAAATTCCATGCGTGCTACACGCTCCGCCACCCTTGTAGTCTTATATTTGCTAATCGCAATAACATTTGGTGAAACTTCTCACTGTGCAGTTTCCTCCACCCTTTTGCCACCCCCCCCCCCCCCTTCAGTGCGGCCATTCCGCTCAGTACCTCGTTCTCTAGCACCCCCTTACCTAACAACAAGCGACCACTTCATTACCACACAAAACAGCTGAAGTCACATCGCTGCAGCCCTTCCGCGTTTTTGGATAGCAGAAGGGCAGACAAAAATGCTGATATCTGCTGATACTGACAACTGCCGGTTACGTCGGGCGATGCTGGGAGTGAAAATTAAGCAACATGAAAGTGAAACCAATCGTTAGGCTGGAGGGGAAAAAATGTGTGATTAGGAAATGACGAAATATAAAATTGTAATTACGGTACGACAGTTTAATTAGTTGTAACATCACAGAATTGAGGAAATTATGTAGATTCTTGTAAAAGGAGGAATGCAAGTCGGAACACCGTCTGTAGAAGATAACAAAGAATCAAAGATCAGGACGAAGAATCATCACAAACGGAGACACGGAGACAGACCGCATATAGATACACAACAACAACATAAAGTGGATGGTAACGACAAACGTACGCAACACAAACACACTTCAATATCAAACAATATTTGCCTTTACAAAACGCAACATGTTTCGACCGTTAAGGATCATCATCGGGGCGAATATGTATGCAGATGGCAGTCAAATGCCCTGAACAGTCGTTCCAGTAAATATGTCTTAAACATAACTTATTGCACCTTAATTCTAAAACGAAAACGACTTTTATATAGTCGTGTTATTTCGCAATCATGCACATCGCTATAATAACAGCACATCGCTGTATTAACAGCATATCGCTGTATTAAGAGCACATCGCTGTATTAAGAGCACATCGCTGTATTAACAGCACATCGCTGTATCAAGAGCACATCGCTGTATTAAGAGCACATCGCTGTATTAACAGCACACTGCTGCATTAACAGCACATCGCTGCATTAACAGCACATCGCTGCATTAAGAGCACATCGCTGTATTAACAGCACATTACAGACGTCGAATTTACGATTATTATAAGATCAGTAAAATTCTTGTATTTTTTACTTCCTTGCAATAAGAATTATTTAGCTTTCTTTTGTTTATGTTATTTTTGTTGGTGATACGTAACATTTTGTTTTGTTGCTGATACACAACAACATGTTTTGTTTATGTGTTACATGGTTACGTTAAACTTGCACTAACAGCATGATACGTATATCCATGAATATATACAGATATTTTATCCTGTATTTAGATAAAATTCTATTAAGATACGCATATCTTTACGTGGCTTCCTTATTTGACTTCTTTATGGGGTGTTTAGCTGGTCCTGTGCAGCCCCGACATATTGCTACACGCAGACACCCTCACTGCCATGCACACTGCCCGTAACAATTACCACACTGATGCTCGCGATCCGGCGTATTTGCAATAGTCAGTTTATGCCAACGTAACTTTAAACCGTACGATTCGCTGACAATTTCCTGCTGCAAGCCTGTCCTGTGTCGGGGTCAACGTAGTACTGCGTTAGCGCGCTGTAGTGCGATTACGTCATGCCGCCGACAAGTCTGGCGTCTGTTGTTTTGACATGTGCAGTACTAGTGCATTCCCACCAACTGTGGCTTTATCATTTATCTACTATTTCTTGTTTCGGCGTGCGTGTAACACTTCTCTAAGGTGTCCACCCGACTGCCCTTCTTCAGGCCGTGCAACAGATGCACAATCTCACCAACAGGCCCCAAAGCGTCACCGCCGGGCAAGTTTCGACTTACGTCATCGTGTCCAAAAGATTGAAACGGGTGTTGACCGATGACGGAACTCAAAAGCTGCCGGCAACTTAACGGCAGAACGTGGGATGCCTGGCGCATGGTTACCGCACTTTCCGAAGAAACTTCTGCCTACATCCACAGAGGACCTAGCAGGTTCCTCCGAAACGTCAATGATCAGACTTCATGACGTCACATCTCAGGTTTGACATTCACCGCCCTAACAAGCTCAACTATTATAAAAATCAAGGTCGTTGTATGATTGGGGTGAAAGAGGAAAACCACGCAGCAGGGCCAGCGCGTGGGCTGCCGAGTGACGACAGGTCTGACGGGGCAGCATTGATGAATGGGCCCACCCGCTGCGAGGCGCGCTCATCCAGCGGGCCCCGTCATACGGCACAATGAGTGCCTGGCTGCGCGCGAACGAAATACACGCGCCTGAGATTGCTTTCTGAGAAAGCTGCATGTAAATCACATTATGAGGGGCCTGTAACCGATCGACTGCGGGGGGGGGGGGGGGGAACACGCTTCGACCTGCACATCGCTTTACTTGAGGCTGGCGTTGAGCAGATTACGAAGGCAAGGGCCTTGCAGCGACTGTGACAGCACCGCTGACACGAGGACACAGCGCCGACGACAGGCAGATTCTGTCTTCGACATCAGACCGTCTGCCCTGTACAGACACGCATGTCGCGCAACTCTGTGAAGACTGCAAAGTGAAAGGACTTCTCTATTCAGTGCTCCCCGATATCCCACATGTAACTGGTGTGTTGGAACGTTCCCAGGCTTCGCCCATTTGTCCTTCTGGTAACAGCAACACGCAGATGGAGATGGGTACGGCGTATTGGTGGAATGATACTGACGGCGTGAAATCAAAGTACTGGGAGAAAAACCTGTCCCTGTGCCACTTTGTGCAGCACAAATGTCACGCGGACTGACCTGTCATCGAACCCGGGCCTCAAATTGAATCGTATGTAGTTCTCAGTCCGTACCGCGCAGTGAACACACTCCGTCTCCGTTATAAAAACCAGTCAGTTAATGCTGTATAGGGAAATAATCGCTGTTTGTTCTGAGATCCACACAAAACACATAAATACACTGTGTGGGCAGAACGTAGAACTGTTGAATGTTAAACTGGCGGTACGTACAGTAACCACTGGGCCCTCAAGCCTTGGCTATCTGCAGTACATTTACCCACCATTCCCGATCCTCAAGCAGTGCTGTTGTAATAAAGAATCCGGTTTCCTGCTCCTACTTTTCTACAACCTGTAGTTCTGTTTCGCCTGGGCCGCACTTTGTAACCTTTACAGAACCTCACGTTTAAATATATATATATATATATTCATATCCCACTTCACAGAAAACACGCTGCGTGTCTATCACAGAAACCAATACATTAACTCCCCACCCGATTGCTTTCAAACCTCCCGCCCACTGCAGGATGCGGCAGAAGTATCTCGCTGTTCCCACCGCACTGCAGCAACATGCAAACTGCCTTCGTTCTGGTCTCAAGTAACTCCCACTTTCTGCTCTACATGAATGCAGCTTGTGATTACAGTTTTACAGTTTACAGCATAATAAATATGCATGACGCGTTACCTCGGTACTTGCATATCGACGCTTAGGCAACGTCTCAGCGTGTTGCTAACACCTCCGGACCAACTGTCACTCTTCTAGGCCCAGCGGTCCGATCTGTCACCGCCAAACTGGAGACCAAACGCACTGTTACTTACTAACCAACGGTAATGCTACCTTAAATTTTCCATATTCTTTGAACACACGGTAAAATACGCCACTCAGGATGCTACATCATTTGTCGCTAGTGTCGCTACCACCTCACGTGTTCGCGCTTCCACCATGTTGTTACTCTTAAGTCTTATTAAGTTGCGACCTTGGGGTTGCAATTAGGTTTGCAGCGACAGTCGCAAAAATTAATCACGTAGTTTCAAAGGTAGAAGTGACACACACACACACACACACACACAGCAAGCCGTCTGTCGACACACTCTGCATCAGACATCAGACGGACAGGTCATGGAGTCGTGCGCCCTGAGCAGGCGTGGCCAAGAGGGTGCGTCTAACCCTCGAGGTCACGTGGTACAGTGCAGTGGGGACTGGTGGGTGAGGGGAGACATTGTTAGCCGCGACCGCCCAAAGCTCAGCAGTCGATGGACGGCCTGCACCAGTCTGTTAACGTCAGTTGACGCTAAACGCCGCAACAACACTGCACACGGCAAACACGATGTTTACATGAAACACGGAATCGATTAGCTCAAGACACGAACGTGTTGAATATGACCGTTGCGTTTGTAGAACACATTTCAGACACACGCACACACGCAGGCTGGTGCGTAGAATACAAATGGCCTACTTTCAGTTCATCCATCAACACCATGTTAACGCGCTGTCTGCTCACGGGGCCCTGTATGGACCTGCTACATGCTACAGCGACATTAATTTAAACTGTAATAAACAGCAGCATGACCGGTGTAACAAGTGCTGCGGGGTAGAAACATCCACTAATGTGATGGGGAAGAGCGTGTCTGCACTTACACGGCGGGGGACAGAATGTGCAGTGATGCAACTGGGCAGAGCCGCGAGCGGGCGGGACGGCGGGCACAGTGCTGCTTGCCGCCACGCAAGACTCTGCGAGCGAAAGGGCTATGCGATTTGTCAGATGAAATAATGTCTCTGTACTGACGTTGAAATGGTTGCTGTCAACAGGTCTGCAGAACACAGCTGACAGTAGGAGATCAGTAAGTGTGGGGTCAGTATTAGAGAGCAGACGTCGAAGTGTCAGCTCAAGACACTCCAGGACATTGCCAACAGAAGCAGCACAAAGCGTAGTTTGATGAGGGACACTCAGAGGAAGCGCGCGTAGCGTTATTGTTACAGGCTCCAAGCGAAATGACTGCATTTAACGCGAGAAGGGTAATATGCGAAACTAGCGGGCATTTCGGGAAGCAAAGGGGGGAATATTCGAAAGGTAAATTTAATGAACTTCAAACAAAGAGTAAGTACAGCAGCGCTGGACACTGTACAGAATCATAAGCACATTTAAGAAGAGCTGCCGTCCTAGAAGTCACTTAGAAAAGCATGATAAGGCCGACCTGCTAGCAGACCCGCACAGTGTTACGATAACTGCTGTCACTTGCAGAATGTGCAGGTGGTAGTGACGTTAGGCAGACTGCAGTACACACAGCAGAGCCACTGGTGCCTCAGCCCAGTGCCGTTGCGGTTCAGGTGCTCACTGAGAAGTGACAAGGATGTGAGCAACCAGGTACTGATGGCATCCCGTCACAACTACGCCAGTCAGGTGGCGAACAGTGTAAGGCGGGTGCGTAAGCTCCAGGTAATTATACGCACCAGACAACGGAACTTCAAAAACACATTTTATTGCAGTTTCACACCACCACACACCGTGGTGTGAAATGGAAACAAAACCTACCCTTGCATTTGTTTTGCTCGGAACGTACAATTACATCGATTGAATCAAGAAACCAACGGGACGGCCACACCTGAGTCAATACACAAACTCGTTAATTCTAAGCGGACTAAGGAGGAACATCCCCGACTGTGAAAGGCGTCACCTGTTGTAGCCTGTTTATATGACGGCCGATAAAAGTGACGTAGCAACTGTCGAGGTACATCATGGCCAACTGAACCAATACGAAATTTTATTCAAAGTTCTTCTTTCCCTTCCACGTAGGGACTTATGTACGCCACTCACCACCATCTACAGTTGAGGGTAAGAACGAGTACAGCTGTAAGACAATGGGCATCCCTATGCATTATGTTTGGAAGGATTCCTTCAAGCCAAAAAATTAAAAACATAGCGACCGTGCGAAATTTCGGGTTAGTTCCCACTAATTTGATATATATACACACACACACACACACACACACACACACACACACACACACACACACACACACACACACACATATTACGCTGCGCGGGACAGACTGCACTGCGCACAGGAACACAGCACTAGAAGCAAGCGAACGTAGCTTCAAGACCGCTGCTCGGTGTGCCTGGCGTTCCACCGTACGCACTGGTACTTACACAGTGTGACCCAACATTCGCCTACCGCCGTAGTTCTCAGTGCAGTCCGCGGACCCTGGGGCCTGGCGAAAGTACGCCTTCTTGCTGTAAGTTTTTTTTGTGACGAAGGGCCCCGCAGTAGACGCTACGGACGCACCGCACCCTTGAGGCTTCTTGTGCGACCCTGTGATGAAGATGACGACGACGACGATGATTATTACTTTTCGTCCTTTTCCTAGTAACGGAGCACCGGTGGAATGAAACTGACAAGGGAAAACCGAAGTACTCGGAGAAAAACCTGTCCCAGTGCCACTTTGTCCACCACAAATCCCACATGGACTGACCCGGGATCTAACCCAGGCCTTCGCGGTGGGAGGCCGGTGGCTAACCGCCTGAGCCATGGCGCGGCCTACTGTAAGTTGTAAGGCTAAGAACGTCGAATCCAAAATTTTTAATACTTAACAAAACCTGTTTATCTGGTATAGCGGTGTAACACAGATTTTCTCAACCAGAGGACCCGATGTCGTGCGCACGGTGTCTCCGATTTCAGCACATTCTGCTCTTCCGGTGTTTCATTGCCTTCGTGACATTGTCACTGCTGCTGTGACGGGCACAGCTGGAGTCACTAATCCGTGCGTCGACGCAGCGCAGTGCTCACTGCCGTCATTGTAACTGGCACCGCGAACTGCGCCTTAGGAATCCGCGAATTCGGACATTGCGGAGGGCGGGCGACCGCACAGCTAGTGACACTGCGTAAGGTACGGCTTTACCAGAAATTAAGAAACACTGGGCTAGGTGGCGTGAGGTTGTGGAGTGGATTCATCTGGCTCCTGGGTGTGACCGCCTGTTATGAACACGACAGTGGAACTTCGGGTTCAATAGCAGGCAGAATTTGCCTTTCTCATTCTTTACTGCAGTTTAACGACGCGCGCAGCAATCTGCACGTTGCCCATCCGGCTGTGTTAGTTTCCCGCGCTGTCAGTTGCCGTCTGACCCAGACACAGCCGCTGGCAAATAGAATAAGTCACTACGCACCACTGTCAGAAACATACTGAGCGGGAAAACCTGAAGCACTTCGTGAAAACCCTGTTCCACTGTCATTTTGTCCACCACAAATCCTACGCAACAGTCCTGGAATGGAATCCCAGCCTCCGCAATGAGAAGTCTGTGAGCAGCTGAGCCACTGCAAGCTTCTCAAAAGGGTGTCTACTCCGTCCAGTTACGGGCTGTACATTGGGTCTGCATGTCTCCACAGCTCGGACAGACGAAACAAAGGCTGTGCCTGTTGTCGCTTTGTGAATGGACCAATAGTTGCGCCATTCAAGCAGCGCCCCCCCCCCCCCCCGCCGTGCCCTGCACGAGCCACACACACAACATTCCACTGTGAAGCAGCAATCACAGGGGAACGGTATAATTTGGCGGACGAAACACTTTGGTGGGGCCTGACAGCGCGGCGTGACGCGGGGCCCACAGTTCAGACGCCGAACTAAGACACATGCCTCCAGAACACTTCACGCCTGCGCGTCACGACCCGCTGCTGCAGTTACAGCTCTTATAAAACGTGATATGAAGGCATGTTTGCCTTTAACCTTTGGTGCTTAGACGTACATACAATAACGCAGAAGAACTGTCTGGACTCGTACCGCACAGAAAACTGCGTCGGCATTACACAGACCAACCGGTTAATTCAGTCTGGGGAAACAGCTGTTGGCCTTTATGAGAACTGTACGAAACACACAAACACAGACGTAACTGCAGCACAGTGCCTGCGGGCCTGCTCGCTTACTGGCTTCAGACTAGAACAGGAATTAGCAGCACGCGGCCCGCGGGCTTCACGAGGCCCGTCAGTCCATTTTGTGTGATTCTCATATTGCTGGTGGTGTTCTAATTACAGAATGTGATGCTTATGAGGTTAGGTTAGGTTTTTTAAATTTAAATACATAAAAATACTTTGTTCACTGATCATAAAGGCTACACAGTGTTGGCTGTCCCTGCATGTAGCGTACAGTGTAGCGTATAAAGGCTACACAGTGTTGGCTGCCCTGCATGTAGCGTACAGCGCAGCGTATAAAGGCTACACAGTGTTGGCTGTCCCTGCATGTAGCGTACAGTGCAGCGTATAAAGGCTACACAGTGTTGGCTGCCCTGCATGTAGCGTACAGCGCAGCGTATAAAGGCTACACAGTGTTGGCTGTCCCTGCATGTAGCGTACAGCGCAGCGTATAAAGGCTACACAGTGTTGGCTGCCCTGCATGTAGCGTACAGTGCAGCGTATAAAGGCTACCCAGTGTTGGCTGTCCTTGCATGTAGCGTACAGTGCAGCGTATAAAGGCTACACAGTGTTGGCTGTCCCTGCATGTAGCGTACAGCGCAGCGTATAAAGGCAACACAGTGTTGGCTGTCCCTGCATGTAGCGTACAGTGCAGCGTATAAAGGCTACACAGTGTTGGCTGTCCCTGCATGTAGCGTACAGTGCAGCGTATAAAGGCAACACAGTGCTGGCTGTCCCTGCATGTAGCGTACAGTGCAGCGTATAAAGGCTACACAGTGCTGGCTGTCCCTGCATGTAGCGTACAGTGCAGCGTGAGGCAGCGCATGTGTAAGGACACGCGCACCGCCACCACCCACTGACCGTAGTTATGTTACACTTTTAGGCACCAAGAACATCTACTGGAGTTCTTGAGGCGTTCTGCACAATCTGCCTTTTGTCATGCACAAAATGCGGTGTATTTAATAACGTGATCCTTTTCTGCTCACAAAATATTCACCTTTTACACAAAGTCCAGTAAAGCCATCCCATTACAGGCCCGGACAGGCCCTGAAGGTTCCAGCAGGTTGAGGCTCCCAGATTTCCAGACAATCGGCACATGAAGGTGGTCAGGTTGTCAGCCCTACGCACCGGCCGCCTTTACCCCTCAGAAAGTATTGCTGGTCCTCATTTCTGCTAGAGGCTGAGTCGACCCCACGGCCATAGTGCGGCCGGAAGGATTAAGTCAATGAAAATTCCAATGACTCCATCGGGAATCGAACCCGCGACCTTCCGGCTTGTAGCCCAGTGCCTCAACCAACTGCGCCATCGCGGCCCAACGATTTACATAAAGAGAGCGCTAAAATTCATATGTCCAGCCCCGCCGCCAAAGGGTTAACATACCGCTGTTAGGAACATAAAACATATTGCAGCTTAGTTATAAAAAGGGCCAATTATTCTTCTTCAGTCTAAATTTACACAAAGTGTTTATAACCGCTTCTGACACGCACTAATGTGCGGCCAGCTTAGAATTTGATTTTGAGACCGCTCAGCTAGACTATCGGTTATATACAAATGCACGTACACATGGAGCACTGTTCGGATGGCAGTGCAAAGGGCAAACCGAACGAAGTTCGCGAAGAAAAATGTGTCTGTACGTCGTCCACTTTGACCACCGTAACTCCCACATGGACTGCGGCGCATCGAACCCGTGTTTCGTCTATGACGTTAAGTCAGGTCACGTCACGTCGCTGTGTTCCATGTACAGACACTCCCAGTCTTTCGCAATACGCACTTTTCTGATGGTCCGGCGCAAGTCAGAACTTTAAAAGCTAAGATCACCCTCAATTATATATAAAGACCCAGTCTGTACCGCGCAGCGAACACACTCCGTCTCGGTTATAAAAACCAGTCAGTTAATGCTCTATAGGCAAATAATCACTGTTTGTTCTGAGATCCACACAAAACACACAAATACACTGTGTGGGCAGAACGTAGAATTTGTGAATGTTAAACCTGGCGGTACATATAGTGAGCACTGGGCTTTAACCTTGTAAAGCCTGGCAGTCACTTTACGTACCACCAGGTTTAAGATTAAAAAATTCTACGTGGTGCCCACATTGCGTTTGTGTGTTTCGTACGGGTCTCAGAACAAACAGCAACTTTTGCCTTATAAAACATTAAGAGATTGGTTTTTATAACCGAAGTGGAGAGTGTTCACAGCGCGGTACGCACTGAGTCCTTATATAAAACACATTACGTTTCGTCTTTAAAGGGTTAAAGGGCTACAGTCCGTACCGCGCAGTAAACACACTACGTCTCGGTTATAAAAACCAGCCAGTTAATGCTGTATAGGGATATAATCGCTATTTGTTCTGAGACCCACACAAAACACATAAATACACTGTGTGGGCAGAACGTAGAACTGTTCAACGTTAAACCTGGTGACTGGTAAACACTGGGCCCAAAAGGGTTAAACCAATTCGTTTTACTATTACACCCCCCCCCCCCTCAACCCCCAATTTAAACTGGTCGACTCTGCCTGGCAGTCACATCTCCGCGTGTTCTCACATATCTTAGCACTGTATCCACCCGTCACAGGATGATCCCTGTCGCGACGCTTCAAGTGCCAAGCGTCTTGTCAAACCCGTATCAAAATGCCGCACGCTGACTTCACGCCATGGCGCTGCTAGCCACTAATCTTCCATTATACGATAAGGATACAGTCCCGCACTGCCACGGCTGCAAGTGTTGGCGTGGTGAGTCACAACATGTCAGGAATGCATGTGGTGAACTGCGTGACGCACATGTGGGAATTCACGTATACACGTAAGTAGATTGTGGCTTTCATTGGGACGATTTTCCTAAAATTTAGTCACCCAGTAAACTGGTGTGACAATGTCACGTGTCGAAATGCGTGCTGACAGGGCAGCCGTGGGGAGTACAGACAGAAATGCGTGCTGACAGGGCAGCCGTGGGGAGTACAGACAGAAATCAAATTGCGCCTGTAATAAAAGCACGACTGTCACTGAGCCGATTTTCACGAAAATTGCAGTTTTATAACCCTTTGTAAGAACGTCTATACCGAATTTCAGGAAAATCATACAAACGGTTTAGTCACTTATTCTGGGTCACAGACAGACAGACAGACAGACAGACAGACAGACACACGCGGCATACAGGCTGTTCTTTATTTCACTTCGTAAAGAACATCTAAAAATTTAACTCAGGCCTACGTATAACCTTTAGCAATCAAAACCTCAGCATCTGTCCGTCCGACTGTGTGTCCGCGTGTTCCGTCTAACTGTTCCTGACGAAGGGCACTCATTTCCCCGTGCAGCGTCTTACAATGGGCATGTGGCAGCACCAGAATCTCTGAACACTGCTTTGATAAGACGCACACATTTGCTAGCGCTGTTTCTGAATGAAACGGCAAAAAAACCCTCCTTGAGGTGAATGAGCCGATACTCCTGCCACCTGTTGGCAGCTCACAGCAACAGCGGACAGGTGAGGTGGCGTCTGATTGGCTGGCGGTGACATCATGCCCCAGAGCCATGTGCGGCAGGCGGGTCTGTCGAGGGAGGTCCTCTGTCCGCGGAGCTGCTCAGGTGAGTGGGGGATGCGGCAGCTTAGGGAGACCATGCAACGGGCTCGCTCATACGTAGTGTTGACAGTTGGTGCGACGGAGTGAAATTGTGTTGGTTCCCATGACGTTGTCGTTAGTGGTCGTCGAAGAGAAACTGGCCCCGGCTCTTCCTCCGCCTCGTGTTCGACACAACATGTCCGATTTTACGGATGTAAGTAAAATGTCTGTACTTATGTGGGCCCTTGTGCATCAACAGGTGTCCGGGCGGGAGCGCGCTCAGGTCGCGGCAGATGGCGCGGCCACTTGCCGGCCACGCGCCGTCCCACGCTCGCTGCGTGCGAATTACGAACCGTGACTGAAGCGATTCCGTGACACTTGTTTGACGATGCTTAACTAACCGCTGGGACAGACGATAAGAAGCTATGGAATGCGGCCTGCATTAATTCCTTCAAAAAACTGACAACTGGTTTGTTGACAACAGCTGGGTTTGCGAGATTTGGGGTTCTCACAGCGACGCTTCTCGGATGTGACGCCGTGTCCTTCAGTGAATGATAGTGGGTGTTTCAACAAATTTTGGTGCCGTCATTTTCAAGGCTCAAGCAGTCCTAGAAAGTGTTTTCATGTTAGCTAGCCCGCTGTGTTATTTATAACAACGGATAGCACTTGCACCGTGCACAGTGCCTTCCGAGCCGACTGTATGTAAACACGAAAAGCTGGTGTACATAACACAATACCGTACTGCAGAATTTCGCAGAAAATACGAACGCCATATAGTTATGTACAGGGAAACACGATATGACGTCACACAACAGGAAAAGTCAGAACACAAACCACAACTAATAGCCGCCACCTGTTCGTCTACACAACACACTGCACGGAACCGAAGAATGTCGTCAGGGGAGATTTATATTTCGTATCATTACAATTTTATAAGTTTTAACTTACGTATTATAACCGCTATATAACAAACAAACAAACAAACAAACAAACAAAGTATCTCTAAACTGTAGAAATAGCGCAGGTGACATGCTGTTCCAAGAAACTGCACGGCTGCGGTCTGAATCCACCCGACACACACCTTCACGTATTTATAATATGTTTACATTTTTATAATTTGATTGGCGTAAAGACGGTCATATTTGGTTGGCACACGTTGCCATTAAAATGCGATAAAATAATACGAACAGCAAAGCTGTGCTGACGGTGACAAACACAATTCACTATCAGCCCCCGAACACTTTGCTCCGTTCCGTAACTGCTTGGTGTGTACCGCCCGAGTATATTCGAAGCTTGCACCGTCACAGCCTGGGACACGATACTGCCGTTGCAGGCGAACTGTAGGTAGCGTGTGGCGCTTACAGAATCGTGCATTTGCTCATGCTGCCAAAATTCTGCGTTTCGGCTGGCCTGCATCTTAGTTCGCATCACACAGTGATATAAATCTACGAAGTGTGAACAGCGAGCGGATGATTACGTTAGAGCACTGACGGCTCACATACACAGACTGCAGGCTTTGAGGGAAGCGTGAGTACCCGCACGTGTGCGCGACTGTCCGGTGAACAGCGGCGTGTGTGGCAGGCACTGCACAGCCTGTAAAGGCTGCACACTGCAACAGGCTGCTGTCAGCGGACACAGCTGTCTGAGAGTAGGCCTGAAATAACAATAATGATTGCAACCTGATGGAATTCTCAATCTGCATTTTAAAAATCTCTGAAGTTACCTTCAATTGCCACGCGTGTTTCAATTCAAATATTCGTACGGTAGAAGTTCTCGGAAGCCGCTGTCCCATACACCACGCGCCCGAGTCGCAACATAAGTGCCTGCAGTATCGGTGTGTGTGTGTGTGTGGTTAGAAGAAGACGGCAGATGTTATGTACAGCTGATGGCAGATGAATGGGTATGGAGCACAGGTGAAATAATACTGACAGGTGAAAACCGAATTACTCGGACAAACCCCTGTCCCAGTGCCACTTCTCCACCACAAATCTCACACTGACGAACTCGGAATTGATCCCAGGCCTCCGCGGTGACAGGCAGTCCACTAACCGCCTAAGCCACGGCCCCAGGCAGTCCACTAACCGCCTGAGCCACGGCCTGGTCACCTTCTGATAGTATCCAGAAATTTAATATTGTAAACATCTGTGGGTACAGCCACCGTGGATTGCACACACAGTGATGAATCCAGTTAAACGCGAACGTCATTAAAGCGCGTCAAGATTGCAAATCGAAAGGCACTGGTCGTGAGTAAAGTGTGATAAGGGTGGCAGTACGTCCCTCCGAAACGTCATTAACCAATCATCTGACAGTTTGCACAGGCACACCGCTACCGAAGCGGCACCTGTCACACTTGGCGTACCGCAATGCGCAATTTGTTCGTATTTATTTCGTTAACCCTGTAAAGCCCGGTGGTTACTATATGTACCGCCAGTTTAACATTCAACAATTCTACGTTCTGCCCACACAGTGTGTTTATGTGTTTTGTGTGGATCTCAGAACAAACAGCGATTATTTCCCTATACAGCATTAACTGACTGGTTTTTATAACCGTGATGGAGTGTGTTTACTGCGCGGTACGGACTGTAGCCCTTTAAAGCCCAGTGGTTACTATATGTACCGCCAGGTTTAACATTCAACAATTCTACGTTCTGCCCACACTGTGTTTATATGTTTTGTGTGGATCTCAGAACAAACAGCGATTATTTCCCTATGCAGCATTAACTGACTGGTTTTAATGGGGGAGAGTCTTGGTATATAATTGAGTTAAATCTCAGTGTCTTAAGGGTTAAGAAGGACGAAGCTATAGCAATGATCCGTCCCACAGCCGGCTGCGCGGAGCGAGTGCCACACCTTGCGACTGGCATAAAATTTGCTGCGTGTAATCGAAGGGGTTTGGTCATAGGGGTACCGTGACTGATCATGCAGTGTGACGTCACCAGCTTCCTAAGCGTCGCAGTTTATGGACAGAATCGAATGAAACACATAATGATACTGGTGTAACTGGAACATGTCCTGAACACTGGACTGCAGTCTTGAGGCTTCGTGTGAATCACAGCGCTGTGTGAGTTTGAAGAACTCGTCTTGTAGGCTTCAGTTAGGGAACAGCGCATTAAGTGCCTATAAACTTGACAGCTTAAGGAGTGACACTTGACAGAAACCACGGACAAGTGTTCCAGTATCCAGGCACAGCCCCTGTTTTGTGCCACTCAGTGCTGTACGACACTCTAAATAGACTGGTGCTAGAAGTGAGTAAAGATGAACACTCGGGCGTAGCAAGTGGATATCTCGTTTGCGAAGGACGTCTATCCTGAAGATGGAAACAGCAGGTCCCTCCGAATCCAACAGTCTACATGCCGTCACATCCGAAAGCCACATCCACTGCCGTAAGGTCCTGTTGTTTCTATTTCTTCCAAATTTCCTTCGACATATTGCATTAGTGACGTCCCAAAAACCTCGGAAGGAATCGCGTCAGCTTCTGGTCTACGCTGAACTTAATTTACCGGGTGAAAACACAGTGAGTACGGCGGCAAAATGTGAGGTTTGTTAGGCGCCAGTAAGCAGGTTGGTCTGGAAGTAAGTGCTGAGGAAACTGAGTATGTGTCGATGTCTGCTGAACGGCGTGCAGGAACAAATGGCAACACAAGGGCTGGCGGCAAATCTTCTGAAACTGGGGGAAAGTTCCAGCGTTTGGGAACAAAACCAGCAAATCGGTATTTACATTCGTGGACAAGTTAAGATTAAATTTAGGCGACGCCTGCTGCCATTCGGCACAACATTTTTGTCTTCCCAATTGCTATCCAACAACATTTTGTGTGGCTGTAACACTGCGTCGGAAATACCCAGCAAGACTGCGAGGACAAGTGCCGAAGCGGGCTCTCGTGAGCGCGGTGACGTGCCTTTGGTCCCCCCACAAAATGCAGTGAATGTCTTGCCTAGCCGATTAACTGCGCCTGCTCGAAATAGTTGCTTGTGGATGAGACCGGTCAAATCGATGGGTAAGGTTCGGCAGGGCACGTAGCACGGGTAGGAGACAGTCTGACTTGAATTGATATCCCTCAAAATTTGGTGGTTTAGACAGAAATGTCGGCAGCTTAGTTGTTAAGGAAAGAATTTGCTCCTTGGAGTTATTATTGTTGGTACAGCGATAAGTGCCTGCGATAACCTGGCCGGTCAGTCTGAGTTAACAGTGACAGGTGGCGCAGGCGGCGGCACTTCAACACGGCCGTCACTGTCACGTCTTCATGACACATCCGTAGATTGCACTTATCACCAATGGAACAAGCTGCAGAACTGACAACTGTCACGTCTACACCATCGTGCGTACTGCCAACGATTTACGCCGTTTTGAAACCGACGGACTGTCCTAACACGTCTTTGCCGCGCGGTACTGTAAGTGACGCACACAAAACCTGCAGTCTGACCATACACACTGCATCGCGCGAAGTGAATTTGTGAATTACCGTTGCTACGCAAAGCAGAAGAACGTTCTCTGAAAATCTGAATATCGGAAGTGTCAAGTTCCCTTGGTGGGCAGGTAATAAATTACACTAGCATCTGCTGAGTATCAAAGTGCTGGCAGGCATTAACACGTGACACGGAAATTGGAATGCAGTTGCTTTACACCGCTTCCGATTGCTGTAACTTTGTACTGAACAGCAGGCAGAAATGTTAGTATTCTGCACTCCGTGTTGGTTTATAATGACAGAGCTGTGTAACCAGCTCCAACACAAAGCTGTGCTTGTTTATTGTAAGATGTCAATTTACAGTGTAACAATCGTGGTGTCATTATGAATTTATTGTAGGCAGCACACCAAGATGTTTTCCACTTTTTACTGACAAGCTGTCCCCGAAGATGATGATTTAATCATCGAAACATGTCGGACTTTGTAAGTTGACATATTAAAATAAATACGCACTGATTTGTGTTGGAACTGGTTGCATACTCTGTCAACAGGCAGAAAGTTGAGAGACCTGCAGGCCAATAATAGCCTGAATAGTTTCTGGTTTCTACTTTCAGACCAGCACAACAAAAATGCCTCTATTTATTGGTCTGTCCTGTCGTCATGCTACATGTTTCAGTCGCCGCGCGACCGCCAGCAGGTAAAACACATTCAATATAAAGGAAGAAAGTGCAAAAGCGGAGGCCTCTGATTTTTTGTATAAGCTGTAGGGGCTTTCCGATTACATATAAAATTGCGCAGATTATAAAACTATAAGATACAGTTGCTATGATTTCCTGTACAGAAATAACATAAACTGTGTATGTAACTCGGCGTTGTGTGTGAAGCTGTCTTCGGTTTACTGACGTTGCAATCCAAATTGGTTAAAATAATTAAGGAATTAAATCAGAGTATCGGGCGGCCGCTTCTGACTTATCGTTATTTATTCAGCTTTCATTCACCTGCACAACGGGATGGGCAATTTGACAACCTTAGTTGTATTTAAATATTCAGTTCGTACCGCGCAGTAAACACACTCCGTCTGGATTATAAAAACCAGCCAGTTAATGCTGTATAGGGAAATAATCGCTGTTTGTCCTGAGATCCACACAAAACACATAAACACACTGTGTGGGCAGAACGTAGAATTTGTGAATGTTAAACCTGGCGGTACGTACAGTAACCACTGGGCTTTAAAGGGATACAGTCCGTACCGCGCAGTAAACACACTCCGTCTCGGTTATAAAAACCAGCCAGTTAATGCTGTATAGGGAAATAATCGCTGTTTGTTCTGAGATCCACACAAAACACATAAATACACTGTGTGGGCAGAACGTAGAATTGCTGAATGTTAAACTGGCGGTACGTACAGTAACCACTGGGCTTTACACGGTTAAGACACACAGAATGAGAGAGAATAAAGAAGAAGTAGGATGTTCAGTGGAACAAGAATATTTAAGGATCCAAACGTTCCCAGCAATTTCCCGCCCGTAGTTTTGGCAAACGCAGGCTCCAGCAAAGTACAGCGTTAGCAAGTGCACAAGGTGCCCAACATATGCCCACGCCTGTTCCTCCTATGTCACGGTGAATTCAGTCTTATTCAGTCACTTCACGTGTGCTGGGTTACTCGAAACGTCTTCAAACAAACGACAAATAAATTCACCCACTCTTAAGCTGGGCATTAGCAGACGCCTCGCATGTGTCTATATTGCATTTAGCAACACAGGCAATGTGCGTATAACGTAACACGGAGTGGCGTTCGCGTAACCATTGTGGCCATGGAAAAGCAATAAGTATTACGTACTCTCAGTGTGCGTGTCTGTAGCCTTAGTCATCCAGCATGCAATGCGTATGCGCCCTATTATATTGCCATCGGTGGCCTGTCCGGCTCTTCCATACTGTTCCACATTATCTCATAAACAGCACGATTTTCGGGAAAATGTTATTGAGCATAAAATATGTGTTTTGATTTCCTCTACAACTTTTGCCTGGAATATTTCTCATTCTAAGAAGAACTGAGCGAGATGTTATAAATGTACACAGGTCTTCGTGTAAAGTACCCGCTGTTCGTGTCAGGTTTTAAAGAAACTTGAATGTTATCGACAGATATTAGAAAAATACTCGCATATCACGAAATTCCGCCCAGTGTGAGCCCAGCTGTTCCATGCGGACTAACGGACAGACATGGCGAAGCTAACAGCGGCTTTTTGCAATTTTGCGAATGCGTTTACACACCAAGTTCTTGCGACACAAAAAAAATCGCCCCTTTTACAAAGACGGACCGCTCATTACTGTGTGACTCGCATGGAACAAGCAAATATCGAGACTGTTCGAGAAGAATGCAGACTTTTCGTTGTCACAGTGGTTTGTGGAGGCCTGTTGTTACCAGCTGTGGCTACCTCACATGGTTCACGTTTACATGTAGCCATACATATACATACACAGTAGTGTTTCCTCTTTACATGACAAACAGACAACACATAAATTGGGTGGTCACACAGAACAGCATATTACTAAACCTCCAAACATGAATATAGCCAGACGCAGACGGGCACAATTCTGTAATTTCACATTACACATTTCAAAATTCATCCACCACAAATATTTTCCCCAGTACTGTTTCCCATAAGCCCTGTTCCCCCATACGGTACAGCAAACAAATTACTGCAGTATGCCTCCATTAATCACGCAACTTCAATATTCGCGGTGAAACTTTCATATTGCGTTCTGCGAACCGCTCTCTTTGGTCTCAGTTACCGCCGTTCCAAATTTGTTTGCAAATTTGTGGAATTAAATTGTGGCTTACTGCGTGTCCTTGTACACACACCATGTGCATATGTGATATGTTTGTACAGGCAAAAGAAGTTTTGAAGAAAGTTAAACCATGCTAAATGTCTTTGAAAGGAGAACGTATCTCCCAGACGGATGTGGCCGGACGACAGCTGGGGACGCGTCTGACGTCACTGTTGGCTCACCGAAACACAAAGCGCTACCCGAGGCTGCAGACTGTCACAGCGCAACTGATACACCGAGTTCCGTGCACATACAGTATTATAGAGCATATGTTCTTGCTTTACAGGTGTATAGCGCTGCATTTATTACTAACCCCATACACCCCAGTGGTTACTGTACGTACCGCCAGTTTAACACTCACAAATTCTACGTTCTGCCCACACAGTGTATTTATGTGTTTTGTGTGGATCTCAGAACAAACAGCGATTATTTCCCTATACAGCATTAACTGGCGGGTTTTTATAACCGAGACGGAGTGTGTTTACTGCGCGGTACGGACTGAATCTGTATATATGATTCGCATTAATCTGTCTTTAAACGGTTAGCTATTGCCACCATAAAGTCAGCAAATCCTGTTTCTGTTACACCTGTTACGTACGCATACATTCCGTGTTACATTTGCCGTATATAGCCTCAATTGTGTGCCGCCGTTTATGCAGTTGCCGCATTGTGATGTGAACGCGAACAGTTGATGAGTACATGCCGCAACACACACTGAACCGTGACAACAGCTGTGCGATGTTATGGCGCCTACTATTATGAAAAAATAAAACGGCATCGAATTGCGCCTGTGAGTAAGACTGACTACAGTATGTGAGGTTTTTCTATTGCACAAATTTGACAAGAATTTTAATTGTTGACTTAACTCATATACATACGATATTGGTGTTAAATCCGTAGCTAAATAGGCATTCCGTTTCACCACTCAGCGGACAACTAAAAGTCTCTCACGCCTGCGATATTATTTAAAATCTGAACGTAAATGCATGAACAGAAGTTTCATACGAAGTCTGACCACGAGAGACAAGTCTAGTTTTAACAAGCGTGTTGCTGTTTCTGTACTGAAGCCACCAGCCACCGCTGCGCGTGATGTCCACCGGACGGTACGGTACACACCGCTACATGCGAGCCGCAGAACGTCCCTCACCGTGCTACGACAGTGTGTTCTGCCCTCTCCACGCACCTCACGTACCAAACTGAACACTTCACTGGCAGCTTTCTTCGGATCCGTCGGACAATTTATGCCCACTTGCCGTTAAATTCTTTTACCTAGCATGATCGCAGGAAGTTAAAAACCACGTAAAACCTTACTGGACACTACGTAAACCTGACGGAGCGTGGTCTGGCTTGCGACTGACGCATAGGCGTAACTTGGCTACTATCATCTCGGGTGGGGGGGGGGGGGGCAAAATCTACCGTGCGTGTTAGAAACTTTAATGTACGCAAGAGTCAAGTTAGAAAGCAGGGGACGATCGGTCTGAATGCACGTGTTTCTTTTTGTCTTTGCACCACCCAAATAATCGTACATAAATATTTGTTCTTCTATTTGGGGGGGGGGGGGGGGGGGGGGGGGGGGGGGGGGGGGGGGGGGGGGGGGGGGGGGGGGGGGGGGGGGGGGGGGGGGGGGGGGGGGGGGGGGGGGGGGGGG
>BLKM01000129.1:83416-143416 GCA_013340265.1 Coptotermes formosanus
TGTCCGCACCGACTTCCGCCCCGGGCTCCACTTTTATTCGCCCCCCCCCACACAACCTAAAACAACATTATTAGTTCTTCTTCTGGCCCCCCCCCCCCTCAACTCAGCAGCAAACAACAGTTGTTAGGTACGAAAAAGTATTGGGGGGCATTCCCCCCTCCCCCCAAGCCTACGGACGGACACAGGGTTCAGGGATAATCAACGGTCATGATCAGGACCTGGGAGTGCAGTCTCGGTATTTAGTGGCCACATCTCATACCTTTTTCTAAGATGTGTTGCCTTTCACAATTTAAGGACACAAAATTAAGTGCGGAGGATGTCGCTCCCACCTCAGAATTTCGAGCATTCGCCACGTTCTTATTACCGACGCTGAGATACACAAATGTGCGCCTTTTGCACGCAGCCCAGTGGCACAGCATTATGCGCACTGTCTTGCAAATGCTTCAGGTGTTCAAAAGTTTCGGGTGGGGAAATGTACGTACGGACGGACGGACAGGCAAAGGGCCCGGTGGTGGCGATATTACAGACACACGCCACATCGTTAGGCACCGAGAGCGCGGCAAGGGGACCGACCGACAGCGAGCTTTGTTCCGCGGCCTGTATATCAACTTAATGTTGTGGCGTGTTCGCTTGATACTGAGTTACGGCATCCCTTTTGTGTGCAGCCGTACGATTTATAAATAATGCTTGAGAGTGCAATAAAAAATTCCAAATGGGAAAGAAAGAAGTCTTGGATAAAAACACATCCGAGGGCGGACACAAATAGGACGTGCCCCTTGCTCCTACTGTGTGTGAGTCATGAATCCTTACAGCCTGCGTGCCATCATCTGCATGTGGGCTCTTCTCGGTGAAATCTGCAACTTGAAGCAGACCTGTTTCGGCTCTGTCATATTCGTCTGCGTTAATGGGCCGTCCGGACGCCATCAGCATTTTACGACTGAAGCCAGAGCAGCCCCTGTGCGTTCGCACACTTCACGCAAGCTAGATGCCTCTGTCACGATGTGGATGGGCCGGTGTTCGAACCCCGACAGCAGTATCAGATGTTCTCTATTGCAAAACGTCCGCCCTGGCTCCGGGCCCCACCCAGCTTTCTATTCAGTGGGCATTGGGGTACCTCCCCAGAGGTGAGGCAGCCGGGGCGTGATGTTGACCATTCACCTCCAGCTGGTTCAAAGGTTAAGAATGACTGGAGCTATAACTCTGCTCCTCTACACGCCTTCTTGGCTCTGACAGGGACATCTCTACCTCTACCTGACTTTCTTTGAGTGTAAAGTGATTCAGAATGGCACAAACTGCGCAGTGCCTAGACTGTAGTTCGCTACCTTATCCACCCAGCCGCGGTGCCAACACACTCCGTCCCCAGCACCGCAGTTCTCATGCACTCAGAATAAATGAGCCACGCTAAGAGCCAGTATTTACGAATTTTCCGTAAATTTAAACAGGATAAAACGTACTGTATATTATTTTATATAATATAGAGTAAGACGTATTTAAACGTTCGTTCCAAAATGTAAACGGAAACCATCCAAGTACACACGTACTGGTGTCAGCAGGCTAAGAACCCCTTACTACTGCTGCGGCGTGTTTCGGCCCCAATCACACTAACACAAGTTGTCATGGATTTAATGAAGTTTACGGCAATTCAACAAGCACTGACGTATGCTCCGTGTTAAACTGGCTTGTACTAAACCGGGCCTATTCTAAAACTGCAGCCATTCAACAAACGCAGTCTCTCTTGGCTTCGTGCCTGCTGCCACTTCAGGTGTACAGGGCGAAAGTTACATTATCCGGCACCTGCAGGACTACAGGGTTGCTGGGTACCATACCCACAATCAACAGGTTACGTCTGCTGTGCGTCTCACTGCACCTACCAACCCCACCGCCAGACTAGCAACTCAGTTTGTCACTAGATACCGTGTGCTGTTTTACCGGCTGCACTTCCTCTTCCGTTTTCATCACTGTTTACGTAACACTGTGTCTCTACAGTCTGCATAGCCCAAAAACACCGATATTTCACCACTCACCGCCCCCCCCCCCCCCCCACGAACAACAGTTGGAACTTAAACTTCAAAGCAATCGTTGGTTCCGCCCAGGGGTCAACAAATTTCGGAAGAAAGAAAACTCGGCGCCACCTCAAAACTGCCTGCGCCAGTCGCGTGACATGAAGCAGCTTCCACACTGATCACCCACAAATGTGAGTTGCCACCGTACAGAATTGCATCGCTCGGGCGGCCAGCGCCTGAGATTTGTGCACCCCTGCTTAAGCCTGTAACATGATACGTATTGTACGTTATAGACTACCAAACGGCCACAGAGTGTATCAACTGACTGCGTTTATTCTGCGCAGCATTAAGCCTGGTGGACTGACGTCCTGCAGGCCCAGGCAGTGCTCACTAGCCTAATCCTGCTCGCCGTGCGACAGGTGTCCACTGACTGCTGTTCGTGTTTCGGCAGCAAAGAACGAAGTCATGTAGCTTCCAGCTGGAATCCAATTCAGTGAATCCACTGAAGTGTCTGATAACACCAGTGCAGCCACTACAGGGGCTGGGCCACAAGAAAGTACAAACAGAAGAAGAAAATGCGACAAATATTCAAGCAAACAATGTACAAAAAACTAAAAACAAAAGTACAAACAACATGGTAAAGGAAGCAGTTGAAATTAGCACAGATAGAAGTGTGAACAAATGAGTCGTAGAGATGAAACAATTCGTACTGATACATTTAGAAATGTCCGCTACGTACAGGCGGCACAAACCGGCGATGTGCAGAGCCTGTGAGTGGCTGCTGACAGCACGTGTGGCGCTCTGCTGGGCATGCGGCGGTCTCCGCAGTTTTCTTGCCCACAGAAGTGTAAGTTCACAGCGCTCGCCTTCTGGACGTTCGCGTAACTCCAGAACAGACCCTGGTGAGTCAAACAGGATATTCTGCGACAAACGTGGGACAAAACTGCAACCGCGATTCGATCGTGCGCGACACAGGAACCAAATCCGTTATAGGTTGAAGTAATTATGGATGTCCGTATGAGAACGATAAAGCACGGCAGTGCGTGCGACAAGTGCAACTGCACGCACACACACACACGCACACGCACTTGCCACTGTGCCACGTTCTGCAACATCAACAGGACCTGAATATCTGCCGGGACTACGCTGGCAGTGTTACAGATACATTGTGAACTGAGACTGCAAAACATTACGCATACGCACTAAATGCGTGCACGGTCCGCTACGCACATAACAGCCGCAATACAGTTTTCAATCACACATGAAATTAGTTGAGGTAATCCGGACTGTCATGAGCAATGCTATGGTTGTGGCGTCTTGTCTCACTCATACGGCGCGCGTGTAAACTGGCTTCGTTAGGTTTTAAATAATGTTTCAGGTGCCGCTGCCTGAACATGGCGGTCGACCGCCGAAACATGTAGCAGTGAACTTGGCACCTTTGTTATATGCTTTTATATGCAAGTCCTTGGCTTGTAAATAATAATAATAACAATAACAATGCAGGTAAACTGAGCGATGTAAGAACTAAAAGCAGGTGACATTTTTGGAAAACAGATGCACTGTCTGAAGGCAAGCTCATAGGCAGAGGGTGCTGAGGACACCCTGCAGGGTAGCACGACATAACGTGAGGGTGGAGACAGGCACTCAAACAGGTAACACGTAGCCAAATATTATTCGGGTGAGGAGGTCGATAAGGGTATGATGGGCGGGGCATGTGGAATGCACGGGGCAGAGTAGAAATGCACGTAGGGTTTTGGTGGGGAAACCTGAAGGAATGAGGCCACATGAAACACACAGAAACAGATGGCAGAATGAGTAAAACAGGCCCTAAGATGTAAGGCGGGATGGCGTTCGTTGCATTCAGCTGGCTCAGGAGAGGGGCAAGGGGTGGGCTGATGTGAAGACGGTAAGGCAATTGCGCGTTTCATAAACTGAAATGTATTTTGTGAGTAACTGAGGAACGGCTGTGTTCGGTAGAAGGAGTCTGTGCCGTCCAGTTATGTAGCTCGACAGACATTCCTGATCAGCCAGTCTCGTGCACATCGGGAAGCTGACGGTGTTAGAATGGACTGGCGATTGAGCTTATGTTCAGACACGCAGTACGCAGGGTGCAGATGTTCAGACACGCAGTACGCAGGGTGCTAATGTTCAGACACGCAGTACGCAGGGTGCTGATGTTCAGACACGCAGTACGCAGGGTGCTGATGGTCAGGCACGCAGTACGCAGGTTGCAGATGTTCAGGCACGCAGTACGCAGGGTGCTGATGTTCAGACACGCAGTACGCAGGGCGCTAATGTTCAGACACGCAGTACGCAGGGTGCTGATGTTCAGGCACGCAGTACGCAGGGTGCTGATGTTCAGACACGCAGTACGCAGGGTGCTGATGTTCAGACACGCAGTACGCAGGGTGCTGATGTTCATGTCCTGGATCGAAGTGCTGACACCCTGGTTACAGCTCCTGCCTCTTCACTGTCGCCCTGCTGTGCAAGTTTGTACGGACTGCAGGCGGACTCACTTTCGTGAGGACTGAACAGGTAGAGCCACTGTACGGGGCAGACAGGCGGACGGGGCCAAACCAGTGCCCAAACCTTTCAATCTGGGTATCTGTTGTAACGTCGCCAGCCGTTACGGACTGCGTAATTATTTGGAGTTTCGGACGAATGTCTTCAAGATATCTCGACAGCCAAAAACTGGTTTTTGTGTGGAGTTTCAAAGATAAAAATGATATATTACCACGAAAGTGCCCTGACAGGTGAAGGTCACCGAGCCACGTAAACTAAAATGCAATAATTTTGTGGCTGTTCGGCCTTTAAAAGTACAGAAATTGGGTACGGAGCAAAACGCTTGTGCAGGACTGTACTTGCCTGTGATGTGCCGAGAGCGGCTGACATCAGGCAGCCTGTGGCCCACATTCATCACCAACCTTGATTCATTTACGAGTGGATGTAGGAGGCACATGACGCGAGGTTGAGGTGCAGAGACGGGGACAGCCACAAAATGCGAACAGCTGCGAAGTTTGGGGAAGGTGGGCAAACCGGAAAACGTGACGTGGGCCCCAGGGGGCTCAGCGACAGGACGGGCACCAGCTCAATAATAATAATAATAATAATAATAATAATAATAATAATAATAATAATAATAATAATAATAATGCAGTTCCTCCGTGCAGTGTTCACCTTGACGGAGAGCTTTGCGAGTTGTGGGGGGCAAGGGGGCAGGCGGTTGTGTTCTGTGTTTGCTAACAGCGCCCAATTCTAAGCTTGTTTGAAGTAAGCAGGCACTGGCTGCTCTGCTGTCATATGTTATATTCATGAAACTTTTGCAGTAAATTACTACTGCTACTGCTATTGCTACTACTACTACTATTGCTAGTACTACTACTACTACCCATTTTCGTTACTAACTTCAAAGTCCGTCTGGAGGTGCTAGCAGTTCCTCAGCTGCTCAAAATATTCTCCGCTTGTTAAGGAACCCGACGGTTCATCACCGTGTACACAACAGCTCGCCACTTCTCTCCCTCCTGAACCACATGAATCCAGTACACGCTCTTGCATTCTGTTGCGTTAAGATCAATTGTGATATCAGCTTCCCACCTGCTGTTTGTGTTCCAAGTGGAAGCAACTTCTTCACGCTTTATTTAGTCTGACCTACTTCCCAGCACAGGCAGACACACTCAGCCTTAAAGGGTTAACCCCTCTAAAGCCCAGTGGTTACTATATGTACCGCCAGGTTTAACATTCAACAATTCTACGTTCTGCCCACACAGTGTATTTATGTGTTTTGTGTGGATCTCAGAACAAACAGCGATTATTTCCCTATACAGCATTAACTGACTGGTTTTTATAACCGAGACGGAGTGTTTACTGCGCGGTACGGACTGAATATTTATATATAATTCATGTTGCTGTTGATCTCTAATGCGCCAAATGCCAAGCTGTTAAATGTGACGCCTACTGTCGTGCCATGTAACGCCCATCAGACTGTGGGCATGCCAACGTTTCGGCAGAACCTGCATGTGCACCCTAACGCCTTGCAATACACAAGCCTGCAGTCTGCGCGTTCCAGGCATCTTACGATGACCGTAACGAGGCAGGGAACGAAAGGCGGACCAGAATACATCACCTAATGTCGATGGCGACAAAGTGAGTGGCAGTTTGGACACATAGACAGACAGACAGACAGACAGACAGACACACAGAGAGACAGACAGACAGACAGACCAAGCAGATGTGCAGAACTGGAGCGCCACAGGGACTGGGACTGCATGCTGCTCGGAATGCAGTGAAAAACAGACTTCTTCCGACAGAATGCCGCCAAAGGCAGCGCTTGTGTGAGACAGTCATAAACAGACGGCAAGACGACATGATGGGACGTGCTTTGTAACTTGCAGTGTCCAACCATTTGAAGTGCAATAAAATCATTTTAAATTAAAATATGATTTACCATTTTACAATTCTGTTCATTACCATGTACTCCTATATATAAGTACACAGTTTGTTTAACGACGCTGCCACAGCTCCGTCTAGTAGCGCCAAACGACGGGACGACCAGCATGTAGCTGGCCGAAGCGGTTAACACAATACTCAGGCGCAACCGCACGCCGTACCTGACCACAGTTGCCACAGATAAAACTTGGGCTGTTCCGTTAAGGTACATGACAGTCCTACGGGGCGGCGGGGGGGGGGGGGGGGGGTGACGTCACAGTTTCGTCGACTACTCACGCTGTAAATCTAAACGTTTCTTATTTTGAAAGGTGTTTTCAGCGAAGTACGACACTGCAGTGACGACCGCGGTACGGATACCGCTTTAACCCCTGACTGCTGCACAACAGCAAGTGCCACCTGGTGCAACTACGATCAACTGAGGACTCGTAACCAGGCGCACTGTACAAGACAGATACTCTTCAAGCCTAACATGAGTTGCTAGTCGCGGAACTATGACAAAAATTTACACAGGAACTGAGGAAATCCACGAAAACTCTTACACAGACGGCTTTAGGGCGGAGACTTGAATCAGCGACCTGCCAAACACGAAGCAGTATTATGTGTGTATTTGAGAGAAGACGCTATTGGCGTAATAGGCCGATGTCAACGTTATTACAACAAACAGCGGCAAACACTGTTTTAGCGTTCACACAAATACATCGGCAGTGTGAAGTGCAGGTGTGTTCCTTTCTGACAGGGACTCCGACACAGAGGTCCATAAATTTTCGAAAAATCTGGGGTCACGTGAAGCATTGCCATGCTGCTGACCCACAGTTCTGCACTGACCCGTGAACCTGCCACTGTCATCTGACGCTTCCCGCTCGGTGCATGTGAACTGACGCACTTTTAAGCAAGAAGAGCAACAGTAAGCATGCCCAACACGTCAGGTGCTGCGGTACAAAATGTCGTATCTCGGGCGACGGTAATATGCCCTGCTGCTTTGACGACACGCCTGAAGCATTCGGCGATACGTTGATTGGCGAATAATGAGTTGGGAATCGTGAAAAGGCAAGCGGCCTGGGCCAAATTTAGTGCATTAACCGTATTTGCGAAAGCTAATTAAAGGCACGAAAAATGACAGAATTTTGAGGCTGACATCTGAAATTGAGACCCGAATAAGGAACGAGCGCGCTGCAGCTGCCCGCTCGCTGACAGACAGTCCCGCAGCACACACCCTGCGCCGTGCAGTCTCAGAACAAAGGTCTACTGTGCACCGCCGGCTGACTGCATCCCGTTCCACTGCGCTGATAAAATAACGTGCAGTTTGTTGTCGCGTAGCAGGCAGGCGACTGTTGACACACACCCGTCCCAAACGTCTCGAGTTTCGGGGCGGCCAGGTTGTGAATTCCGAAACAAAACAGAACAAGTTTCGGGGATCAACACATTGTTACTCGGCTACGTGACGCCCTGTGGCTTTGTAGATGTAATCGAAACAACATGGCAAATAGCAGTTGTACTCACCGATACGGCGATCTTCTGATGCTGCTTATAAATACTGCCAAACAAGCGCTGCGGACGAGAAAGAACCGGCAACATCAAATTTTTATCAAAATTAGTGAAATGTTTCACGTCGACACAGCGCATAAATCCCGCTGCAAAACCTCGACACACACACAAACAAACTATGCGTGTGTTGCAGTTTTCTCTACCACGGCCGTGCCAACCGGCGGGCGGAGATGCGCGCAGAAAAGGAAGCAGCGTCCGTCACTGTCCGAACTTACCGGAAGGTGGAACGCGTCGACAATTGACGTCATCGCAGACACAGGCTCAAGTGAATTGTACATAAAGACTCAGCCCGTACCGCGCAGTAAACACACTCCGTCTCGGTTATAAAAACCAGTCAGTTAATGCTGTATAGGGTAATAATCGCTGTTTGTTCTGAGATCCACACAAAACACATAAACACACTGTGTGGGCAGAACGTAGAATTGTTGAATGTTAAACTGGCGGTACATATATCAACCACTGGGCGTTAAAGGGCTATAGCCCATACCGCGCAGTAAACACACCGCCTCGGTTATAAAAACCAGTCAGTTAATGCTGTATAGGGAAATAATCGCTGTTTGTTCTGAGATCCACACAAAACACATAAACACACTGTGTGGGCGGAACGTAGAATTGTTGAATGTTAAACCTGGCGGCACATACAGTAACCACTGGGCTTTAAAGGGCTACAGTCCGTACCGCGCAGTAAACACACTCCGTCTCGGTTATAAAAACCAGTCAGTTAATGCTGTATAGGGAAATAATCGCTGTTTGTTCTGAGATCCACACAAAACACATAAACACACTGTGTGGGCAGAACGTAGAATTGTTGAATGTTAAACCTGGCGGCACATACAGTAACCACTGGGCTTTAAAGGGGTTAAAGCAGCAAAGTCAGTACCGAGGGCTACAGTCCGTCCCGCGTTTCAGTGCCGCCGGTCGCAACAGCGCGCTCGGCACATACCCGTGGGCCGGCCCATAGTAGGGTCGCCCAGCCGTAAGAGTGCGCTCAGTTGAACCGAACGCACTGGACAGGACGGCTAAATGTCAAGGCCAGCAATTCATTCACAGAAAAATACAACGGAGTGCACTGGTGACTGCTTGTAGGGTACAGCGTGTACTGTGTGCACTTGCAGGGTACAGCGTTTACTGTGCCTCTGTGACACAGCCTGCACTGTGTGCACTTGCAGGGTACAGCCTGTACTGTGCCTCTGTGTGACACAGCCTGCACTGTGCACCTGTTTGAAGCGAAATTGTTGAGGGGCAGTTCAGTTACAAAATGTCAAAAACTAGTCCAAGTACCCGCTGAAATTCAACGAGAATTGTTCTTATCTTTGTATTTAATCTATTCTTCCGTTCTTAATTCGTCTTATTCTTATCTCGTTTCCCCCCTTCTCCCGTAAAACTGAAGCTAGCTGTACCTTGATCCCCCAGCTGTAACACTTTTGAACAGACAGCAGCCACTGGAGGGAGAACATGACGGACACACATGCAGACTGGCTGGCTGACTGGCTACAGCGAGACAATTTAAATGACACATATCTTGACCTCTCTCCTTTAACTGAAATGTTAAAGGGTCCATTTAGGCCTAAGAGGGAATAAGTAACAGGAGACTGGAGACGACAGCACAGTGAGGAGCTTAGTGGTTTGTGCTAATCGGTTAATTCAATCAAGGCGGATGAGATGGGCAGGGAATGTGGCACGTAGGGGGAGAAGGACAATTAATACAAAGTTCTTACTAGGAAATACGAAAGAGACGCCTCGCAAGACCTAGGCGTATGTGGGAAGATAATATTAAAATGATTGCGAAATAGATCGAATGAGAGGGCGTAGACTCGATTCATCTGGTTTGGAATAGGAACACATGGGGGCTGTTGTGATTGCGTTCATGAACCTTCGCATTCCATACAGTGCGGAGGATTTCTTGAAGAGCCGAGGAACTGCTAACTTTTCAAGGACACTGCTCCATGCAGTTAAACTTCAACCCACCATTGCGAGTATATGGAAGAGCAACGCCACGCCACCCCCCATTCCGTAGACCGAACTTGGTGCTATTTGGCATGTCATCTCACAATCATCCTAAAGCCACCGGCAAAATTTAAAACGCCTCCATGTATTTTTCAAGAGCTGTGGCAGCCACAGACAGACAGACAGACAGACAGACAGACAGACAGACAGACAGACAGACAGACAGACAGACAGACAGACAGACACTACTGTTATTACGTAGGCACATCGCGGGGCACGAACAGTGGACATGTCACTCCAGTTAGAAAATCAACGAAAGTGCGTCTGGAGGAGCTGGACATTAATGAGATAGAAGTACGAGCAACAAATGAAACATCGCCCTCCCTTGCCCAGTGGTTACTTTTGTTACCACGTGCTTTAATGTTACAAAACCCTGCACACTGCCCGCACATGCAGTGTGCTGCTTCCGGAGAGGAAATGCAGGCTTTCTGTGTGAGAAAGCTGTTGTGCTTAGAAAAAAAACGAAAGGGACACACATAAAAACCGATCGGTTTTTGTAATGGAAGCAGAGAGTTCGCTGTTATAGATTACTGGAATTTGTAAATGATATTTATATGACATACGTGATTCAGAGTCAGTATACTTCGCTTCTTTATTAGCAAGAACAGCGGTTACTTTATGTTCCGCCAGGTTTAACATTCAACAATGCTACGTTCTGCCCACACAGTGTGTTTATGTGTTTTGTGTGGATCTCAGAACAAACAGCGATTATTTCCCTATACAGCATTAACTGACTGGTTTTTATAACCGAGACGGAGTGTGTTTACTGCGCGGTACGGACTGGATATTGTTTACAATTCGGGTTAATTTTACTTGTAAGGGGTTGATTTGGACGGCTGCAACACAGGGGGACGCAGACGACGTGCGTGGGAGAGGCGCTGTCGAGTCAACATTTCGATCATTCAGATCGCGTGGGGGCGGGGGGCGCAGTTTACGATGTTTGCTTGCGCGCTGTAATTACCGACGGCGGACCGTCGTACGGGAGCAGAGTAGCGAGGATGCCAGTGTTTGCACGTGCCGGTCCGTCCACACACCGTGACAGACAGACAGACGGACGGACAGAGAGACAGACAGACACAACGGAAAGTTACCACGAAACACATCAGTCTTCAGTCAACTTTATTCTATTTTTACCGACGGGGAAATATTTGCATTTCTGTTGTGTTCTAGACTTGTGACGTTCACTTCCAAAATACAGACTGTTCTGCTGGACAGTGACACCGTATGGTCTGGTACCTTTCTGAAGCATGTGCTGTGTTTGCGCACAGCGTGCAAGGTGCAAGCAGTAGGACGCAGCTATCAGTGTTAGGAGGATCCACTTGTAACGTGGATTTCAGAAACAGCAGATTCATGCAATCGAAATCAGCACCGATTCATCATCTTTAACGTCACAGTGTTTGCTTTATCTGCCATCAACACTTGAGCAGTCCGATACGTGTTACTATATTCACGGTGCCAGAAATTTCGCACTTGTGAGGTTTAAGATGTTTTATCGGAATTTTCGGATTATCTCGATGTGGATAAGCTGAGATTGCTCAGTGCAACAAGGAGCCAAGCGACACGACACAGCTCTGTGTGCTGGCAGGGACAGGCACTGCGTCACACCCGATCTGTGATCCACACGGCGGTCTGTTCACTGACAGCAGGGACGGGAAAGTGACAGCGCAACTCTGTCCGGTGTCGAGTTTACGAAGGCACCTCCACTGCCCCCATACGTCTTCACGGCGTGATGCTTGACTAAGAACAGTTGCAACTGCATATGAACTGCTGCGCGCCTGCTGGTAGCCGCCGGCCAAAGCACGAAGTGCCGAGCAGTACGAACACATCTGCTCCGATCCCGAAATTTGAATTGCAATTTTTTTATCAAAATATCCAGAAAAGAAAATTGGTGAGAAGAATTCGTACGCCGTAAGTGCGGACGGTGGTGTTACCGTGTGGTAAAGTGTTAAACTGTACAAATATAACGGAGGCAGAGATATCAGAAATAATTTCTTACAAGCAGTTGCAATTAAGAAAGAAGTGACAGTCCTTACTGGACGGCACTGGAGAGCAGAACGAGAAACTGGAGTAACTGTTGGACAGACGAGGAAATATTCTGAGCATAGAGTAATGGAACAATGCTGCACAGGCAGACCAGTGGACGTAGGCTGTGCAGGTACAGAACCGGCGCTGACAGCAGCAGGTAACATAATGGCATTGAATCACGTACAGAAAGAAACACGATCCAGTGAATGAATGAATGAATGAATGAATGAATGCGTACACACAAATAACAGCTGAGTGTTCACATTCTGGTCTTTTGGGCTATGACATGTGTAAACGTACCAACATGCCGCCATCTTCAGAACAGAATTTCATATAGAGGCAGTTTCAAAAACAACGTAACAACCATTACGCCGCCAAGAACCTTTTCTACCATCGATGTATGTACAGCAAACGGGCAGCAGATGGAGCCCAACAGACCACCCACCCAGTTCCCATGGAACCCAACAGACCCCCACCTAGTCCCCATAGAGCCCAAAAGACCCCCACGTAGTCCCAATGGAACCCAACAGACACCCACGTGGTCCCCATGGAACCCAACAGACCCCACTTAGTTCCAATGGAACCCAACAGGCCCCACCTAGTCCCCATGGAACCCAACAGACACCCACGTAGTCCCCATGGAACCCAACATACCCCCACCTATTCCCCATGCAACCCAACAGACACCCACGTAGTCCCCAAGCAACCCAACAGACACCCACGCAGTCCACATGGAACCCAGCAGACACCCACGCAGTCCCCATGGAACCCAACATATACTCACCTAGTCCCCATGGAGCCCAACAGACACCCACGTAGTCCCCATGGAACCCAGCAGGCCCCCACCCAGTCCGCATGGAAACCAACAGACCCCACCCAGTTCCCATGGAACCCAACAGACTCCCACCTAGTCCCCATGGAACCCAGCAGACCCCCACCCAGTTCCCATGGAACCCAGCAGACCCCCACCCAGTCCCCATGGAACCCAACAGACTCCCACCTAGTCCCCATGGAACCCAACAGACACCCACCCAGTCCCCATGAAACCCAGCAGACCCCCACCCAGTCCCCATTCATGTTTAATCATCAGTCCCAGCGTGGCATTAAGACATGTATCCCGGCGAAGGAGAAATCTGCGTCGTGTCTGTAGCCAGGAGGTGACAGCTTGCTTCACATCGGCGCCTGTCTAAAATAGCGTGACATTCAGACGCCTTTTAAGGGGTCCAAAGAGTTGTAGCACACTGGGGCCTACGTTGTCAACCGACTTGTTACTGGTTACGACGCCACAGCTGGCAGGTGACGAAAGGCTCTCCCTAGATTTGCGACCTAGAATCCAGTGATTTCCGTGTCTTTGGGCCCCTAGTTCGCAAGTAATTTCGACAGACGCCTACGTGAAACAAGCTGTCACCTCCTGGCTAAAGACACTATACATGGCTTTCCCCTGCGCAGACATACAAGCCCTGATGTCACGGTGGTACAGATGTTTAAATGTGGAGGTCTGATATGAACTGTCTACTAGCCCTTCGCTGTGTACTTATCGGAGTTACAATACAGTGCTCGGCGTCAGAGTTCTTACCTTATAGTTTGAAACCCCTCTGTAGAACAATGAACAACTGAAAACGTGTTCATCACTTGTACCATCGTTCTGAAATGTCTCGCATGTAGCGATTTTCGCTACGCGCTGTCTGACGTCACCTGGCGATCAGCTCGTTGCGACTGCGAATCAGGCTGGCCACAAGACGGAGATTGTATCGGGGAAGTTCGTGCGGAGCATGCGAACGGAAAGCTGCGTTGCTGAGAGCGCCACAAGGGCGTTCAAGGGACGCGAAGTGAAAAGCCGCTCTTAATACAGGCGAAAAACAACTGACACAACACTTCGGCCTAACAGAAACCAATAATCTCGCAATTAAGAACAAAACGTCACCCTGCGGCAGGCACAGAGAGGTACACGTCTCCTGACCTCGGCGCTAGTTGGGGGGGGGGGGGAGTGGTCATCCCCACGCTCCGCCCGCTTTATTCCCGGGGAAAGAGACCCGGTAGCCATTGTACAGGAGGCTGGGTGGGCCTCAGAGCCAGTCTGGACGGTTGCCGAAAATCTCACCCCCACTGGGATTCTTCCGTCTTATGGCACAAATGTTTTTAGACTCTTGGCCTTGTGAAGCAGTGGAAGATGAAATTAGTCTCCAGTGCATACAAAGGCACATTTCCTATGCCACACAGAACACAGCCACAGTCCTGGATTATACACTCAGTCCGTACCGCGCAGTAAACACACCCGTCTCGGTTACAAAAACCAGTCAGTTAATGCTGTATAGGGAAATAATCGCTGTTTGTTCTGAGATCCACACAAAACACATAAATATACTGTGTGGGCAGAACGTAGAATTTTAGGCGCGTTCGCAAAATTGCGAAAAACAGCTGTTGTCTTCGTGATGTCTGTCTGCCCGTCTGTCTCTCCATACGCAACAACTCAGCTCCACGAGATGGATTGTCATGAAATTTGATATTTGAGGGTCTTTCGAAAGAGTCGGTCAAGTTTCATTAACATCTGACAAGAATACCGGGTACTTTACATGAAGACCTGTGTTCATTTATAACATCTCGCTGAATTCTCAGAATGAGGAATTTTTCAGATAAGGTTGTAGAGAAAATCAAAACACACAATTTGTGTTCAGTGTTTTTTCGAAAATTGTGCCGCTTTATGTGAGAACGTGGAAAAATACGGTACAGCCAGCCAGGCCGTAGGTGACAATACAATACGGCGCAGAAAAGATGCGATTTGCATGCCGGGTAACTAAGGCAAGAATACAAACACACACTCCTACTGTCTTACTTATTGCTTTTCCACGGCAACAATGGTTATGCGAACGCGTCTCGTTGAATGTCAAACCTCTGTGCACAAAGTAACCGTTGGGCTTAAAGCGTTCACAGACTGTTCAAGGTTGACAGCGTGTTTGTCAGTAACGCAGTATTGCTGCTGCCTATTTTTGCTGTCCAGTTAACGCTAAGTGCTAGCCAGATACCCGACTTTTGGCATGTGACGTCGTGAAGTCTGGTAAATATGTTTTGGAGCAAATTTCAGCCTTCGTAATTAGGGTAGCAGAATAACAGGACCGCCCTGTAGCGGGACGCGACAGCCTGCACGGCGTCATGCACCACCACAGTCAGCGCTGTGATACCCGCGGTCTCACCCGATTCATCAGAGCACATGCCTGTGACAGCAGCAGCGCAGTTCGCAAGCGGCGCGTCCTTTGGCACCCACGGCACTGCCGTCATTCTTTGTATCACTCGCGTTAACGTTAAAGCTTTCCCCCCCACAATGTTTGTGTCTACAGCAGCACAATTCAGCCTTTGTAATGCGCAGGCAGTGTGTTTACTGCGAGGTAAAAAACAGAATGTAATGACGTCCCATTCATTCCACGCCACGAAAGCACATGGAGAGTCACCTCCACTCCTTCTCGGTCTCGTCACTGGATGGAGGTCAGCGTTCAGCTTCACGCCTTGGCCGTTTTACCCCGGGTGAAATCCCTGATAGCCACTACGTACGAGGCTGGGTGGACCCCAGGGGCAGGCTGGACTTTTTGGAGAACACTCCCTTGCTCCGCCGGGAACACAACCCCGACTCATCCGGGCCGTAGCCTGGTCACTACAGTGACTGGGCTATCCCGGCCAGCTGTGGCCAGAACCGAATTCTTAAGGTACTCAGCAGTCGAGCTTCGTGTTTCAAAGCTAAGCACGAAACGTCGCGCGATCCGGTGTCAGTTGCGTGACGGCTGTAGGATTCATTCCATGTGCCAATGATTGGCATGCAATGAAGAGCGCAGATGGCGGCCCGATATGGCCATTGACATGAATACAGACAGCGAACAGCGCACGACAGCGGAATACACTATAGCACCACAGAATTCCCCCCGACGTCCTCGGTCCGTACATGGACACCTTTCCTGATTCCTTAGAAGCCAAGTGCCAGTGCTGCGTCCCCTCGCCTTGCCTCGTCACAGCGCGGTGTGTATGTTCCTTGTAAATGCGAACTGATGAAACCGGCACAAACTGCGGCAGCCATCTTAACGTAGAACAGCTGCTGGGTTAAAATAATTGTGGAAATACCAGTAATAAGAATACAAAATAGCGTAAAAATAATAAAAAATATGAAAGTTAATTTTCATTAAAATACACGTTTGGATTCACGTATCAGTATGAAATATGTGAAGAAGCTGCTCATTCCAAGAAGCACGCAAGCAGTTAAGCTTCCTTAGCCAAAGGCAGTTGGACTGGGCTGAGAGTAAGTGGCAGAAACCAACTCGCCAGCCACGTGGTCTCGTAACCAGTCACGTGACGTCAACAAATGCCATTAAAATGGGTGATCACGAGAGATCGAAATCCCCAATATCGCACTTCGTGACCTTCCAGGCCCAGCTTTACGGGAGTTGCAACTAACGAAGAAATCAGTTTAACCTTCACGTTATTAATGCGGTAGTGTTAACACTGTTAACGGTAAAACAACTGTAAAAAGGCAAGCATACGGAAACTTAAATAGCTCGATGAGGTGTGCGTGCGTGCGTGTGTGTGTCTACATGTTTGGGACTGATTTAAAGCACAGACACGGCTCAGGATTATTGTGTTTAAACGGCTATAAAACTACTGCGTGTAATTACGCCATTAACAGCTTAAAGACGAAAATTAACATGAATTATATTTAAAGACCCAGTCCGTACCGCGCAGTAAACACACTCCGTCTCGGTTATAAAAACCAGTCAGTTAATGCTGTATAGGGAAATAATCGCTGTTTGTTCTGAGATCCACACAAAACACATAAATACACTGCGTGGGCAGAACGTAGAATTTGTGAATGTTAAACCTGGCAGTACGTACAGTAACCACTGGGCTTTAAAGGGCTACAGTCCGTACCGCGCAGTAAACACACTCCGTCTCGGTTATAAAAACCAGCCAGTTAATGTTGTATAGGGAAATACTCGCTGTTTGTTCTGAGATCCACACAAAACACATAAATACAATGTGTGGGCAGAACGTAGAATTGCTGAATGTTAAACCTGGCGGTACGTACAGTAACCACTGGGCTCTAAAGGGCTACAGTCCGTACCGCGCAGTAAACACACTCGGTCTCGGTTATAAAAACCAGTCAGTTAATGCTGTATAGGGAAATAATCGCTGTTTGTTCTGAGATCCACACAAAACACATAAATACACTGTGTGGGCAGAACGTAGAATTTGTGAATGTTAAACCTGGCTGTACATACAGTAACCGCTGGGCTTTACAGGGTTAAATTTTACCGACGTAAATATAAAATACACGCTGTAGGTTTCGAGTAGCATCCAAGACTCAACGGCAATACCGAAACGTCGTGCAAAAGAAAAGTGGCTGCGGTGCGTACTTAGTCAAGTGCAGGCTTACACTGTATGTCTGGGTGCTCTCTGTCGGGTTCGCGGTTGCTTATACGGCTGAGACAGGAAAGTGACACTCTGTATAGAGGGCAACTCACAAAGAGATCAAAGCCCGGTGGCGTACTGAAGCAGCAGACATGCGTGCGACAGCAGGGTCTTACGTTCCGGCAGACAGACAGACAGACAGACAGACGAATTCTAGGTGGTGTTTCAAGTCTCCTCTGGAAATAATTTCCTTCACTTAGTTCAGAGGCGCAAATGTTGTGAACATTATTTCTTCGGAGGAGAGGGTACTTCAGGCCATGCAGTCTGCAGGCCCGTAACGTGTGTTCAGCAGACGGAATGGCACGGGCCCATCGTGACGTCAGACACTATACAACGGGTGTGCGACAGTCGGATACACGCTGTACGTTTCGCGCACGGCTAAACGTTTACCACATCGCACGGTGTCACACTGTCCACAAGTGGGCCATGTCTAGTCCTGCACATGCGGCACGATGACAGCCAAGAGCGAGGAAGTCTCAGAACGTTCGCTTCCTTGGCAACGCCTCGCATTTGCATCGTTCCGAGAAGGCTGACTGCAGCAAGCAAGCCGCTGATAACGTGCAGATAGCTTTAGTTATCTGCTTTGCTGTGCTTCTCACAAGACCAAATACGAGATAAGGAACTGACTCGCGTATCTTCGCATTCTAACGGTAAATTCGGAAAAAGCAGTTAAGAAGACCAATCCTCTACTCAGCACTGCAATGTACGAGCATGGTATTTAACGTCTCAGCTCGCACCGCGCAGTAAACACACCGGCCTGTGTTACAAACACTGGCCTGCTGGTGCTGCTGCTTAGAGGAGTAACCGTTGCTGATTTTCAGACCCAGACAAAACAGAAAAATGAACTGTGTGGGTAAAGTTAAAGTTAAGGGGGTCTGTTAAGGCAAATGGCACACACATTTACTATTGCGCTGTAAGGTTTAAATTCGTTTAAATTTCACGGTGTCTGAGAAAAAGTGCGATTCGAATTTCAGACTGTCACTTGTCACGACGAAAGAGTTTTCTCGTCGGTTGGAGCGAGAGGCGCATTTTGTGTTCAGAAGTGCCAAACGGACACCTCGTCTTGCTCTTGGAAGAAGAATGCAGGAAGTGACAAGACTTCTGCCGCCCGGTGGAAAATTCACAGTTACTTTAACACTTGTCTATACATACGCTAAAGCCAGTCGGCCAGCTTAAAATGTTTCGAATTTTCAGAATGCTGGGGAAGTTCTGTTCAGATAACGTATGTTATTACTACCAACTCGTACACTAAGAAACTCGACAATAGCTTTGAACGGTTCCCGACATGTTGCGATGTATGTTGCACGCACCGCGTGCAGGCGAGCTACGTTAGAACACTGGGAACAGCCGAAGCAAGCCAGTCTGTGTGCTTACAGGTTCATAAAGTCGTTGCTGTTCAGTTCTTATGCCATCAGTGAGCCTCTTAAGATGTATAAGGTCATTAGCAGACTGACAGTGTTGCGGGTCCTACTGTAAGACGCCGGTGTCCAGGTGAGCCACTCAAACAGGACCACTGGAGGTGACGCAGAACTGGAGCTGCCATTCCGGTAAAGCAGTGTGTGTGCAAGGTCGTTATTCAGTTTTTATGTTCTAGTGGATCGGATAAAATACTTAAAATCACTAAAACACATAAATTGAGGCACTGACAGTCTGAAGAATCACTCAGAGGATATCTGACAAACGCATTAAAAAGCACACTAAAATACTGCCGATCGGGTTGTGAAGCACTGGCCTTCTAATGGTGCAAAGTGTTGCCGAGGTGTCGTGTTGGAGTGTGCCAGAAATGCGGTGGAATCTGTCAGAAGTCCGAGAAAGACGTGCCCGGAGTGAAACACGACGGGTGGTTACAGCCGTAGCAGGGCGAGTCGCCCTGCTACGGCTGTGGGTGCACCACTACGGCTGTAAGAGGCTCGCTGATGGCATAACAACTGAACAGCAACGACTTTATGAACCTGTAAGCACACAGACTGGCTTGCTTCGGCTGTTCCCAGTGTTCTAACGTAGCTCGCCTGCCGATGGTGCGTGCAACATACATCGCAACATGTCGGGAACCGTTCAAAGCTATTGTCGAGTTTCTTAGTGTACGAGTGGGTAGTAATAATACTGTATGTTAGGTTTACACGTGCACGGTATGGAGAACTGCACGTTTCTGTTTAGATGTTTCACAGTCCTTAAACACATTTTGTTCCGAAGTTTCAAAACGTTTGCAAATGGCTCCACTGGAACGTCAGTACTGCATACGACTTAATTCGATAATATCTTAGCGTTTATATAATTTCATTTATGGCTTCCCTAAAGTGCATTTAGTAGTTTCAAAATGCTTCAAAGTATTCCATTGATTCTTTTGAAAATGCTTCGAAATATTCTTTCATAAATTTCAGAATGGTTCCGAGGGTTCCATGAGGTTCTTTGCAAACACTCCAAACTATTCCTCTCCATATGCCTCGCAAGCACACATGCTACATCGGCAGTAACACTGTCCGCCTGTATGCCTCGAAAGCACACACGCTACATCGGCAGTAACACTGTCCGCCTGTATGTCTCGCAAGCACACACGCTACCTCGGCAGTAACACTGTACGTATGTTTGTCCGACTGTAACATCACCGCACCGCATTCGAAACAACAAACATTTCCTCATTCGCATGAGAAGATCAGAAAGTACCTTCGGCACATTTATTAGTGGGTTTGTCACAGCTGCAAGTGTTTGAAGTTTCGAAAATATTTATGAACATTTATTTGAGACTTTTAACATACCTGTCGGTATTTAAGGTTTCAAAATATTTGTAGGTTTTTGAGGTTTTCACGTGTATGGAGATTTACACTGTAGTTATGACACCGTAAGGTCTGGTTAATTACCGACGTTTCTCGCGAACTTACTTGTTTCTTCTTCGGGACAATATGGAGACAGCATTGTGGCCAACCTATCAAAGCACACGGCTTGGTAACCCAGAAACCGCAGTGTCAGTGCTTGGAGCAGTCTGACTCTCCGTGCAGCTCTGATCCGCGCCTACGAAATCTCGTCAGCATCAGACATTTCTTTCCCGTTCGCCAGGAACGTAAAACCTAATCCTGTATTTACACCTCCACTATGACCTGGTTTTAACGTCTGGAGGCTTACGTGATCGGCTGTGTGCAGCTAAACAATTATATATACAGGCGTGTGTTTTATCTCCTCCCCGAGCATGGCAGCTTTATCCCACAGAATGCCTCTACCCGCCGGAATGTTGCGTGACAGCTGCCGTGCTCAGAGAAATGATAAAACAAACACACTGTGCACAGTGTTTCAACTAATTATGCTTTGCAGTCATAGTTGTACTGTTAGTAACTCTGTTCCGTTTAATGTTGCAGAAGAAACGCTAAACATGGACTCCATTGCTGCTTGCTTGTCAGCCGCAGAGTCTAACCCCAACATCGGGACTGTAAGTACAGCACAAGTGTAGCAGCGAAGGGTGCAAATGTTGACCAACCTGTGCAGAATTCGCACTGTGTGCCACTCAGACAGGACTCCATACAAAGTGACGTTTGAGCGCAAAAATGGGCAAAGGTCTACCTTTCTGTAACGGGGTTGTTCCACATTTGAGCTCGCACCTTGCTTTATTGGGAAGCAGTTGACATTCCTGTTCTCCAGACGGGCAGTTGTCAATTTACGATCATGAAATGTATAAATGTTAACCCCTGCAGTTTTAAGGGACTGTCCTTGTACAGTGTTGATGCATAGCAAATGCAAGGGGGAGTGGAAAGTGCGGTCGCCTGCATTTAAGTTTTATCTCATCGTGAGAACCCACCACTTCATCAGTGACTTAAATTCGAAGCTGGCGAATCAGGTAACAGGTTCTGTGCCATATTCCGCGCCCTTGCGAGAAATACATGGACAACCAAGCTACCAAAGAAACAACGACCGAACTAAGTAATTTTTATGCACCAGTATACAAGGACAAATATTTAGAAACCCCTCGAGCTGATGCTTATGGAATTTCCCAATGCACAGAAGCTGAACACATTTGCAATATGATGCAAGATTAACATCATACTTCGTGGCGTCGCCACTGTCACCTTGACTTGCATTAGTTTGGCTGCGTAGTGGGGACATTATGGAGAACAGTTAATAACAGGTAATGCTGATCAAAAGCACAGACACTGGGCCAGTTTATAGAAAACCGTCTAAAGTAACTCTGGAATAGGCCTACTCTCCTATTTTCATGGCGAATTTAGAGCACCGGGCAATTAAATAAAGGGTGTCATCAGACGAAGTGACTGTATACACTTCGCCTGCACATGAAATGTGTACTGTGTGATTAGGGTGCGTTGCAAGCAACCAGTTTTGTATAGCGCTGATACAGATCGTGTTACTGGCTTAAACACTTGAAACAACAAAATAAACCTAAATTATACTCAGTCCGTACCGCGCAGTAAACACACTCCGTCTCGGTTATAAAAACTAGCCAGTTAATGCTGTACAGGGAAATAATCGCTGTTTGTTCTGAGATCCACACAAAACACATAAATACACTGTGTGGGCAGAACGTAGAATTTGTGAATGTTAAACTGGCGGTACGTACAGTAACCACTGGGCTTTACAGGGTTAAAGTCTTGTACGAGGACACATAAATAATCAGTCACTTTGATAAACATACTGTTCAATTTCCTGTAGAAAATTCCCAACATTTTATTGACTATTAATAGAGATCAGTCAGTAATGATCGCAAACACTAAATATGAGTTTCTACGTCACTATAACCAAAATAGCCAAAACATGCGGCAGACCCGCTATTATAAAGTGACGTGCTGACGGTGTTGCGCCACCAGTAACCGACACACAGCAGCAGGCAAACGATTTTATGTTACTTGGGCGTCAGAAGTAGCAATCTGAGAAAACACTTGGAATAAATCTGTAGCAGTATTTACGAACAGCTTCGACAATACAAACGAGTCGCGTGTTTGATTCCAGATGTGGCAGGATATCGAGAGCGTACTGCTGGGAGAGGGACAGAACTACTGTAATTCCGCAGCCCCTCAACCACCGCCACCATCGGCGCCACCCCCCGCGCCAGCAGAATACCTGGAGTACAGCTACCACCAGCAGTTCAACGCACATCACCCGGTAAAGAGTGAACCTTCCGCACTGGCAGAAGACGTCTCGACGCAGTCAGGATACAGCGGATACGGCATGCCGTCGCCCTACCTGGGATTGCTAGACGCGAAGCAGACGATGTACCAGGGCGGCAGCTGCGCGAGTTACCAGGCGCAGCCTAGCCTGTCGGAAGGGTACAACGGCACAATGACAATAGTGTCTCCGCCAGCCAGTCCCGACACACACGTGCCCGTACACAGACACAACCAGTTCCCGCCGCCAGCAGGCCCAACCCCCAATCACCACCACCCACACCACCACCATCACCACCACCACCACCATCCCCCCGACATGATGCACCATCAGTACCCCGTATCGCAGCGCCTTGCCCATCCGCATTACTCCAACATCAGAATAATGACACCGCCCTCATCGCCACATCTTGCCAATCTGCGGCACCACCCGCATCACCTTCATACTGCGCCACCCGTGCCACCATCCTTCATTCCGGGAGACCAACAGGTCCCGGCACAACCTACAAAGGCAAAACGAGGTCGAAGGCGTTGGGGGCGCAAGAAAGTGACGACGCATTCGTGCACGTATGCTGGGTGCGCGAAGACGTACACGAAGTCGTCGCACCTGAAGGCGCACCTCCGCACGCACACGGGCGAGAAGCCGTACCAGTGCAGCTGGAAGGGCTGCGGCTGGAAGTTCGCTCGCTCGGACGAGCTGACTCGCCACTACCGCAAGCATACCGGCGACAGGCCGTTCCAGTGCCGGCTGTGCGAGCGGGCGTTCTCGCGCTCTGACCACCTGGCACTCCACATGAAGCGGCACATCGCCGTATGAACTGTGATACAAATGGCGTGGAAATGTACACGGCATTTCATGATTGTACATAATACTGCTATGCGTCGGATTGCATATAAAACTGTTATATATAATATCCATTTAACACTGTGATGTTTCTTTATTTTTTCTTTTATTTTATGAATGCCATGAACCCTATATGAGTCCTCTGTTAGTATCGCAGAATATTCAACACGCACATTCGAACTGTGATAAATTCGAAGATCCAATAAAATGGAAGCACGCTTCCAGTATTACACAGTACTTACCTTCCAGCATAATTTTTGGTTTGTGCATCTTATATAGCGATTATCAACCTGTAGCTTCATTCCTGGATGTCTGTTGAGACTGTGGTAAGTGCAAGCATTACAGACAGCAAACATGTAAAGAAAAAAAGTGTAAATTTACAATGTCATGTGCAGCAATCGTCAGGTCCTTCGCGTGTTAGCAACAAAGCGTTGTAAAAATTTTCGCATTCCTTCGCCATGTGTGTGTGTGTGTATGTCGGTACGTAAGAATTCCAAAGTAGCTAGATGGTTCTCCATATTTCGATATTGCATAGGGTTACTAAATATGGCGATAGATCAACATTTGTTAGAATCTGACGAAAACAACTTAGATTTCACGATAAAAGCATGAGTTCTCTACGCATTGCGACAGTAATATGAAATAAAGGGGAAATTATTTTATCTAACAACTCGCATCCACTCTTCACTGAGAACGTTTCGCGTGGCGGCAAGCAGCGCAGTCTGACCTGAGTCGTTGCGCATGCGCTGTAGTTCCCCGTGTTGCGGTTTGTGTTGTGTGAAGACACGCGTCACAGCTGAGAGACACGTTGGCCATCGCACATCGGAGCTTGGTAAGGTAAGCGAGCCGGCGGCAAGTACCAGGACAGTTGTCAAATAAAATAATGTCCTATGTAAGCAGGACCAAAGAATGGTTCTGTAGAGCTACACAAGAAACTTGTGTTTCGGTGAGACTGAGGACTTCCTACATAACTGAGGGCCGCAGAGTGGCCGTGCATTCTCTGCACGGGCAGACAGACTGCAGCAGTTGACAGGTGTTTCTTGACAGCACTTGCTTCTGTTACTTTACTGTTTTGGAACAGACTGCACAGTGATGGTCAATACACTCGCATCTGGTGCGGCTGAAAGATTAAAATTGTCTGCCAAACTTTTCGCCAGCGTCCGCAACTCCGCACAGCAGAACCATCAAACAAGTCAGTACGTTGGAAGATAACCAAAGATTGCCTCTGAATATAATTTATAGCATCTGTCCGTAGCGGTACGCAGTGGCGCAGTTCGCTAAGGCACAGCGCTACAAGCCGGAAGATCGTGGATTCGATTCCCTATGGGATAATTGCTATTTTCCATTCACTTTATCCTTGCAGCCGCACTATGGCCCTGGGGTCGACTCAGCGTCTAACAGAAACGAGTACCAGCAATATTTCCTGGGGGGTAAAGCGGCCACTGTGTAGGGCTGACAACCTTACCACCTTCATGTGCCGACTGTCTAGAAATTGTGGGAGCCTCAACCTCCTGGAACCCACAGGGCCTGTCCGGGCCTGTAATGGGACTGCTTTACCTTTCTACAATCTGTCCGTCTGTCCGTCATTCTCAGTCCTCCGGGTACAAACAGAGGTACATGCAAGCACCGCTAGACACCTCAAGTTCGAACATCTCTCAGTGTGGAAACTACCGACGTTTCGAAAGAAGAAAATGTGCTACTTTAGAGTAGAATAGCGGGGAAGCCCTGAAGATTCAGGCGGTAGGTTCCACCAACACCGCTCACTTTACAGCAAATTGCATCCCTGCTGGCATCTTCAGCCACAACAGTTCTGCGTTTAGACAGAAACAAGACTGCCGGCGGCGTGTTCTCCGAGGCAGCACACAGACTGTACCACAGCGCTCCTTCCCTTCAGTGAGGCAGCACACAGACTGTACCACAGCGCTCCTTCCCTTCAGTGAGGCAGCACAATTCCACTTCAGCCCGTAAGAGACGCGCGGCCTTCCCTGCGCACATTTTCATGAAACTTCAAGTGTTGAATGGCATTTTGTGAAAATGTGTTACGTGGATTTTCACTGACGTGAGCCAGCAATTTGAAAAGTGCTGTTAGAAATTCATTTGCGGCCATCAGCAAAGCAAACTGAAGTGTGACTGCACAACGCCGCTTGCACACAGCTCAGAACCGCGGAACATAATTTTGTGGACATCTCGTGTACCGAATTTTCATCGAGTTGGGCAAAAAATGTATAAAATAGTGCAAAATTTCATTTGCTCCCTGAAGTAAGGTCTGAATTTCAGTAAATCGATTTTCATGAAACTCGCAAATGTTGGACAAATTTTTTCACAGAGCCTCGATACAGAATTTTGTGACAATCAGACACAGCATTTAGCCGCTGCCAGTAGGTTTAATGCAGACGGATGGGCGGGCGGGTGGCCATGTTCTTCACCTAAGATTCCCCTTCTGTTCGTAAAGAACGCCCACCACCCTGAAAAAACAATCTTTTTGCAACAAGCAGCATGGGCTCGAGGACAAACAGCCTCGCTGCCCCCACGACAGACGCTCTGGGCCATTACGTCACTTAACTGCCGTCAAACGGTGCGTCAGTTCAGTGCAAGGTGTTTTGCAGACTGCCGCCACGCTGCGGGCTGCAGCGCCATTCATCTGCTCCGAACTGCTGATGGTGGGTATTTAGCAGCCAGTCACCCACATACATAAAGTTACTGTGCGTATGTTCTCGCATGGTCACACAAACACGCATTTCTTTATTCGAGATCCTAAACAAATTGCGGTACGAATATTCCTTGTCTGTCTGTTACCTTGCACAACCCGATCCCCGGCGCTTTCCATTAACTCAGAGTAACAATTTTCACACTTCCCGTCCTACATGCAGACTGCACGGCTTCGCTTCACATCCTCTCCGGCTCAGCACGCATTAATTATTCCATTCCTCGGCAGTACACAATCCGAATAAACAAGTCATAAACAACAATCAAAACGGGTCTGCACAGTAAAGTACAGTACGTTGTGCCTGCGTACGCCATGAAGCCACATGGCGCCAGTGCTGGTACAGCTCCACTCATTCTGAACCTTGGTACAAGATGGCAGTGAGTGGTGAGCTTCACGACTCGGCCCCTTTAACCCTGGAGAAACGGGCCGCAGACTACGCACATGTCCCGACCCTGGCGGCTGCTGGGTGTCCCTCCCACAGCCCAGTCCCTGCACCGCCTCCCGAACTGTTCCAGCTCGCCAAAGTTTGAGTACCAGTTACCTTTACCGAACGATTTCGCAACTGCGACAGACTGCCACGGACGGACGGACGGACGGACGGACAGACAGACACGCACAGCAAGTGCTGATTACAAGCTGTCACTTCGCAAAACTGGTACAAAGATAAGATTCTCTGCTCTAAACACGAGTGTGTGCAAGTGCGTGTAATGTGGTGACAACAGGTGAACGTCCGTCTGTCTGTCTGTCTGTCTGTCTGTGTGTTCACAATTATGTTCTCAGCTTTAAAATCCTACAAAACCGCGAAACCGCCTTTCTATCCAGCGCTCCTCCGATATTCCAAAGAGCATTGCTTTTTTGAGGGTTCCCAGGCTTCGCCCGTTTGTCTTTCTGCTAAGAGTAACATTAAGATGAAGATGAGTGCGGACAGTGGCGGTGTCACACTGACAGGGAAAAGCCCAAGTCGGTACGTGCTGAGGAAGTCCGATACGTTCCGGTCCATGCGGGCCCATCATAACGGGGACGAAGGGCATTGGCACCGTAGAGGCTCCAATGATACGCTATGGACACAGCGTCTGTTGCAGCGTACAGTCACCTTGAACCCTACACTACAGTAATGAAAAGAACCACTGAATTTCAAATTTAAATTTAAAATAAAACTTATTAATTATATCGACTAATCAGCAAGAATAACTTGCACGTCGGTTTTTAAGGAAGGTTTCTACACGTAAGCTTTTAAACAGATAATTATGCCAGAGAAGCAACTAAAACAAAGACAAGTGTTACTCAAAACAGACACAAAATAAGTGTTTTGATGGAAGGCCTCGGTACATATAGAAAAGCAGATTTAAGAAAAGCGTTTGTCCCCCCCCCCCCGTACTGACCACGCATTAATGTAAGTGCTGGTCAGTGCAGCCTTTAAAGTGACTGGTTCGTCACGTATGCTTATGTATGTACGTATGCCTCCCTCAGGATGGTCACACAAGGTCCGAAACGTGTTGCAGGTTCTGCATAAATGCGTGCAATTGATTGTTATGCGGCGCACTTGCTGGCAATGCCACGTGACACTGCGTCACTCTAAGCAAAACTTCAAAATTAAGATCATTCAGAACATTCGTTGTGCCGTTTTCTACCCATTCGATGGAGCCCTATCAGTCATAACTTCACGTGTGCGCTCAGTTGTCTCTACGCCTCAATACGCCGCTCTCGTAATGCACTCACTTTATGCACGTCCGACAGACATGCTGAGCGCAGGAAAATAGGTCAAGAATGTGACATCGTGCAGTCCGGTAAAATCTGTCCAGAGTTTCGAATGAACCTGTTGCTTCCATCTTCATGGTAGGCTATCCTACAATGCCCTTCACAGTCACTGTGCGTCTTTTCTTTTAAAGCGTCGGTCAGTTAAATACGGGATTACTGTTTTACCTGAAAACTGTACGCTGTCACTTCCTGTCGGCGCACTTCATTTAGCCAGCCACACGCTCCTGTAAAACATCCCACATTTTGCTGCATCCCAATGACAACGGAATGGCTGTACAGAATTTAGTCGACCTCAACAGAAAACTGCAGGGAAGTGCTTTTAGCGGTTCTGGAATTGAGATCTGCGTTCTTTTGAGATTTTGCGGACCGCAGAGTGGCAGTTTCTTACCGACGTTTCGGGGCAACCTATCGCTCCCATCTTCAAGGGCAAGCAGTCCCAGAATAAATTCTGCAATTGTTACCAAAGGAAAGGCAGTTGGCAAGAACGCGCTTTTCTGCGACACAGTGACGTCATCAGGACAAACGAGGGCGTCAGTCCCGGTGCGTTTACTGCGCGGTACGAATCGATCTAAATGTTCCAAGGGGTAAGCGAGGGTCGTCACCTATCCCTGTACTTCCCAGCTGCCTAGCCCTGGCCACACCAATGCCATATTTCACAGCGTTCAACTGTCGGTGGCGGTAAACACACCGACTCCAGCAATTTTCCTATCACGCAGCAACAACCTATGATTCATTCCAGCATCTCGTCGGAGCGGCCGTTCACGTGGGAGGGCGAAAACCTTGAATGGCCACATAAAAACCGTACCTACCTAGCATACTTTCGTTTGAAATTAATTAAGCTTTCCCCCTTCATACATTTTTTATCCTTGTACATTTTCTTCCATCTGTTCCCCTAAGAGAAGTTCAACTTTGCTGCTGCACTCGATTTATTAACATTCAGCTACGTATAAGGAGGGCTGTGGGCGGAAATCCCCTTCGTGCGTGGGTCCAAGGCTGCTTCCTTCACAGTGATTACACGCCAGGCGTAGGGACACTGCTGTAAGTGCGCACACCGTCTAAACTCGTCCAGGCGTGGAGCTGCATTTGCTGCTGCAGGCTGACGCTACTTCAGTCTACCTTAAATGTAAATAAGCAACCTGCTAAGAATCATGTCGCAGTGCAAGTGCAGTTATCTTTGACGGTGTGAAGGGAAGAGCTCCTCTCCCATTCTTGCCTTCATCTCCTTTCTAGTCCCTTGCCGCATGTTCCTTTTCCATCCCCGTACAATTGTCCATTACTAAGCGTTCCCTCGTTCTTTCCCACCTTGCCCATGGAGAATAAGAAATGTTCATTCTAAGCTGCGTGGGTGTGCGGCCGCGCAGTACCTGAAATGTTCCCCCCACCCGCGCTCAGTACCTGAAATGCTCCCGCGCAGTACCTGAAATGCTCCCGCGCATGCTGAATTGTTGCCGCACAGCTGGAATTTTCTTAGTATGCATATTATAAAAAACTTTTAAATGCTGGGCAGTCGTCAGGTCGTGTAAACATTTTTTGCGCAGAGCAGTACCAGGTCCGCGCAGTTGTAAAAAAAAATTAGAGGGAACGTTGCATGTCGCTACTCGCCGTAGAGCGCACGACATCGACCGGTAGTTGTCGCTGACGACACCTGTTCTGCGGCGCCCATTCCTGCTGTTCCGAGTTTAAGACATCTCTCACCACTGTGACAAAGCCGCATGTTGAGGCGCGTTGTTACGTGACATTTGTCTAACCTCTGAAGCGTGACAACAATGTGAAAAAACTCTTCTACCCAGCGCTTCCCCCGAGCACTGATTTGTCGCAAGGTCCCCAGGCTTGAGGCATTTGTGTCTCTGATAGAGCAGTTTTAAGATGAAGATAAGTATGCGACATTGATGAAATAACACTGACGGCGGAAACCGAAGTACTGTGGCAGGAACCTCTCCCAGTGTTACTTCGTCCACCAAAAATCTCACATAAACTGACCCGGGATTAAACCCGGGACAGCCGACTGCTAGCCGAATGAGGCAGAGCGCATCCGTGCAGCCGACGAAAGAAGTTGAATTGTGAGTAAGAATTCAGTTCGTACCGCGCAGTAAACACATTCCATGCAGGCCGCAATAACCAATCAAATACACATACGCTGTGAAACACGCAGTACGTTGACTGGTCAGTCTTTGTAAGACAGAGGCAGTGTGTTGACTGTGAGGTACTGTGACGCAGGAACTAATTATATTAGCGATGTGAATTTGCGCCCTCAAGGGGTCAGAGCCTGTGTTTGCCGCAAATAAAAAGCAAGAGCAATATTAGAATCGAGCCAACTGAAACCGCAAGCGTATCCAGTGACCACCCAATTAAATCACCGCTGCAGTCTAGTGGAGGCACGCTTGCCAACTTCCGGAGCAAAGTTGTTTGCACTGACATCCCATATCCCTGTGTCTATATTGCCCTCATTAATGTGGCGTCCCTAAAGCAAGCAAAGCCTCTTCCCCTGCGCCAATATGCAACCGACGACAGGGTTTCGTCCGCTAATGGAGTCTGCTGGTTACCATGGAACATGGACATAAGGAAGGCCTTGCAACAAATGACACAGACTAGGTTAGGGCAGCGGTAACACTCAGGCAGTTTCAGCTACACACGTTTTGCAACTGGTGCCTTCCTGTCAGGATTTTCACCAAACTTCTGCGGGAATTGCTGACTTCTCAGCTGCGTGCCACATTCCCGACCCATCTCAGCCACAAAATAGTACAATGTGAACGTTAAAGAAGTTACGCCGGACATTCGCGGTTCAAACCTCGCCAGGAACACCTGCTATCTATCCTGAGTGTACGTTTCTCCACTTCTTCCTCAGTCTATCCAAACTGTACTCTATTTCAACTCTCGCAAACCGTCCTACCTTCCAGCTTTGCATTCCGAAGCACTGAAACCACGGTGAAATCGACCAACAATAAATGTGGAAAAGCTAACTCGCAGCTCCTCACTACAGAATTTTGTACAGCCCTGTCGCTTCCGAAATCTCTGTCCAATATTCTCCTCAGACCCTCCCACACAGCATCACACAACGTGCGTCCCCTTTTGTAAGGGACTAAGTTTCACACCCATAAAAGTACAGGAGATGTGTGTGTGTGTGTGTGTGTGTGTGTGTGTGTGTGTGTGTGTATGTATGTATGTATGTATGTATGTATGTGTATGTGTGTATGTATGTATGCATGTATGTATGTATGTATGTATTATGTATTATGTATGTGTGTATGTGTATATGTATTGTGTGTGTATGTATTATGTATGTGTGTATGTGTGTATGTATGTATATATGTATGTATGTATGTACGTACGTATGTATGTATGTATGTATGTATGTATGTATGTATGTATGTATGTATGTATGTATGTATGTATGTATGTATGCGTGCGTGTATGCATGTATGCATGTATGTATGTATGTATGTATGTATGTATATGTGTCTACTCCGTGGGTTAGGATTACACACAGAAAACGAGCTGACAAAAGGGTCCGAATTTTTACGCGTGGATAATATTAAGAGCGGTTAAGTGTGCTGGTGTTGAGTGGACTTACCTGGCTGAGGACAAGGCAAAAGATGGGCCCGTGAGGAAACTGTTCACAAACCTTCTGGTTCATCAGAGGTGGGTAATGGAGCCGTATATCTGGAGAATTATTACAGTCACTGTGCTGCGGGCCCGACGGTCCGGGGTTCGATGTGCGGCGGACGCAAGGGGTTTGACGCTGCTCAGAAACTCACGACAGGCTCTACGGCCCAAGGAGCCTCAAACTGAATGTGCACAAGCGCTCCTTTTGAGGGGTAAAGTAACCGGAGCGTGAATATGAACACATGCAGTTCCGAGGTTTGAAGTGAGTGGAGCCATACCTCCACTCTTCTTTAACCTTCATGGCACGCACAGAGATAACTCTGCCTTTGGGGATTCAGGTCTTCCGGAAAGGGGGGTGGTTCGAAGGAAGGGGGTGGTTCGAAGGAAGGGGCGGTTCGAAGGAAAGTTTCGCCATTATCTTCAAGGATTAAGCAGTCCGAAATTATTTCTGAACTCCATCACACAACAAGCTGAAAGCTGTTGTTGCATTCGTCACCGCACAGTGTTCACGTCATCTTTGTACAAACTGCACAGGGGCGGGCGGTCTGCCCAATACAAACACTGGCCATGCGTGGCACGGACCACGCTGACTGCGTTCTGTAACCACGTGTTCTGTCAAAATGGATACCGTCAAGCCATAGAAATGGTACATGCGTTCCAAAAGGCAATTCAAACAACGGCTAAAAATTCAACGGAGGTTTTGAGGACCTCATAGTGGCAAGCCTTCTGAGATCTGATGCCGCTGTTGATTGGTGGAAAGTTCCGACGTTTCGGAGAAGCTATATGCCGCCATCTTCAGTGTACCTGAGTGGTACATAGGGTAAGCACTGTGCCATGGAGTAGACACACACACACACACACACACACACACACACACACACAACACTCGTTATGTTGCTGCGAAAGGGAAACGACAGCAGTGCAATCGGTCGTGGCAAATTTTATGCACCGTTATTGCCTGAGAAGAATGCAGACGGGTAGCAAGAACTCAGTCATATATAAACGAGCAGCACGTGAGGAACTGGAAGGCACTCAGTTATCGGCACTGCCAGCACGGAACGTGAAGCGCAACAATGTGGTGTGCTCTCACTGGAAGAACAATGTGGTGTGCTCTCACTGGAACAACAATGTGGTGTGCTCTCACTGGAAGAACAATGTGGTGTGCTCTCACTGGAACAACAACAAAGTGGTGTGCTCTCACTGGAAGAACAATGTAGTGTGCTCTCACTGGAACAACAACAATGTGGTGTACTCTCATTGGAAGAACAACAATGTGGTGTGCTCTCACTGGAAGAACAATGTGGTGTGATCTCACTGGAAGAACAACAATGTGGTGTGCTCTCACTGGAAGGACAATGTGGTGTGCTCTCACTGGAAGAAAAATGTGGTGTGCTCTCACTGGAAGAACAACAATGTGGTGTGCTCTCACTGGAAGAATAATGTGGTGTGCTCTCACTGGAACAACAACAATGTGGTGTGCTCTCACTGGAACAACAATGTGGTGTGCTCTCATGGAACAACAGTGTGGTGTGCTCTCACTGGAAGAACAATGTGTTGTGCTCTCACTGGAAGAAAAACAATGTAGTGTGCTCTCACTGGAAGAACAACAATGTGGTGTGCTCACTGGAAGAACAACAATGTGGTGTGCTCTCACTGGAACAACAATGTGGTGTGCTCTCACTGGAAGAAGAATGTGGTGCGCTCTCACTGGAAGAACAACAATGTGGTGTGCTGTCACTTGGAGAGCAACAACGCTTTACCTCTGTATTGCTGAGCTACAGGTTGCTGTCAAAAATATCATAAATATGGAGTACTGCACAACAGTGCTTTTACGGCGGACTTACGTCGCCGGCAACAAATGAAACGTACTTAGGGCTTCGCGTAATTTGTCCGATATTTTTGTCCAGTTCTAACCAAACCTGATGCTTCTCGACAGGCTGCACAAAATTCCCTATATAAAATTTCACGGAAATCCGTCTAGTCGGGGCCTCGCTGATACATTGGGGGGAGGGGGCGGGTGGGCGTGCGAAAGGATGTTACGAATAACTTACGAATCTTAACTGAAAGACTAAGATTAACCTCAATTGTATTTAAAGGGCTACAGTCCGTACCGCGCAGTAAACACACTCCATCTCGGTTATATAAACCAGCCAGTTAATGCTGTATAGGGAAATAATCGCTGTTTGTTCTGAGACCCACACAAAACACATAAATACACTGTGTGGGCAGAATGTAGAATTTGTGAATGTTAATCCTGGCGGTATATACAGTAACCACTGGGCTTTAAAGGGCTACAGTCCGTACCGCGCAGTAAACACACTCCGTCTCGGTTATAAAAACCAGTCAGTTAATGCTGTATAGGGAAATAATCGCTGTTTGTTCTGAGATCCACACAAAACACATAAACACACTGTGTGGGCAGAACGCAGAATTCTGTAACGTTTTGTAATGTAATGCACATGAAGTACCCACTAGGCTTTAAAATGCTGACTGTCGTTAATCCTGTACAGGCTGTGGCGTTTAAGTACATCACATCTGATTTTGTACCACACAAAATGACTGCAGTCTCTGGGAAAGAAGCCACGACCCGTGACATGATCGCTATTTCTCAGGTTCATAGGGTCTTGCCATTGATGCCTTCCGCTGCGCTCCCCCAACTAAATAGGCAAATTACAGCAACTGCCGCTGCAGGATTTATTTCAATGCCTTCACACAAGACTGCGTCCTGCACGCCGGCCGCACCCTACTCGATTCGCTTGCTTGCATAAGACAAAAGATTTAAGTGATGTATATGTCGCTGGGGAAGCCTGAAACATTTTGAAGGGAAATTAGTGCGTCAGTGGGGCGAGGCAGGCCGCGGACAGTCAGGTGGATCGGCCTCCCATGTGCGTACTTATCGCAATTCGTTGTTAAACATGCGGCACCTTTGTATACCTACGAACTTGCATGTAACGGTCTGCTTGGCGCGGCTCAACTCGAGACCCTGTTCCAGGGCCCCTCTGGACACACAGGGTCAGCATCTCGTTCACAGCACCGCGTTATGTATGCGCCCTCTGGGGCTTTCACAGCCTTGTCTCTGCGGTACATATAGTTACCACTGTGTTTTACATGTTCAAACCTGGGTCTTGCTCAAAATTCCTTGTGTTCTGCTGCTCAAATTCCCAACTCTCCAGTGACAGGAACCGGTTCAACTGACAGGGCCACATTACAAGTTCAAATTGTACCCAACCTACGCTCTCTGACGAGTGTACGCACGGGTGTAACGGTCGCCCCGATGTACTTCAATTCGCTGCGGGCCGTTACGAACGCTGGCACATCTGACTAGCAGCGTCAATAAACTACATTTCTAGCCTTATAGTTGCCTGTGCAAATCTTAATTTATCGGAAGGTGCATGCTTGTGACGGCCTGTTTCGAGCCTCCATCCTCAGGGTGAAGAGACCACGTGGCAGCAGGAAGATACGTTAACAGAGGCCTTAAGGAGAGGCTGACAATGTCCAATGGATTTATCCGGCTCACGACTGCCGTCTTCGCTCTTCTGTGGTGTTACGCAGCGTTTGTTGGTAGTGACCGACGTTTCGGGACAGCCTATCCGTCCCATCTTCAAGGGTCAATGGTCAGTAACAAACTACCAAACTACACGGCGTAACGTCGCGGCAGAAATAAAGCCTCAACTGCACCGCGACGAAGCCTGAAGTTGCGCAGGCCGATAAGTGATGAGTCGGCGGACGTTCCTGGACTGGCTGAGTGCGTCTGTGACGCAAAGCAATACGCAACTTCTCTGCCCCTCCACACAATGCTTCCCGCGATCGGAAAATAGATAGGAAATTGAACCACAAAATTGGATTTATCCAAAACCATAATCCAAACAAAAACCGCATTTCACATGTCACTCAGCACAAAATATGATACTGGCGTCCTGTCTTGCTCCGAGCACATGTACCGAGTGTCAAAACATGTGTGAGATGTGCGACAGAATACGTCCTACTTAAATTGATCACCCTGTAGCTAGCGCTTCGGCGATACATATTCAGGCAGCATAAATTGATCACCCTGTAGCTAGCGCTTCGGCGATACATTTTGAGGCCACATAAATTAAACTGGCGTAAAAGAGTACTTAATGAACCGGCCGGCTACTGGTATCAGAGACACGGCCCGGCGCTGCCCATAAATCTCCCCCGACAGCTGACTGCCTTATGAATGCAGTCAGCGGCAGAGCATAAAGAGGGGCAGAGCAACAAGAAGCTTCCGCATCCACTGTTGAGGGCTCAAACTTAGCAAAAATCCATCAAGAATTGTTTCACAAAACTTGGGCCCCGCCAGGACTCTCGTACGCCATTCATGCACGCAAGCATTTCTCAAACAGCTATAGCCTATGCTGTTCAGTTGACTTTCAGATTTGTGCACCCCTAAATGAGGGTGCAGAAGGGCATGGAGACGAATAGCTGGCAATTCTGTTTCTCAGTCAGTAGGTCTGGGGGTTACATCACGGCACTCTGAAAACAGTCATGGTTTTCCTCAGACTGTCAACGCAAGTTACGGAATACAAAATTAAGTAAACTGTGGAAGCTTACACAGACTGGACACTATGTCGACTGAGCTACTGACAGCGTGCATAAATAGCGGATGGAAGGCTGGATTGACGGACGAATGGATGGACGGACGGATGGATGGATGGACGGACGAATGGATGGACGGACGGATGGATGGATGGACGGAAGAATGGATGGATGGACGGACGAATGGATGGACGGACGGATGGATGGATGGATGGATGGATGGATGGATGGATGGACGGATGGATGAACGGATGGATGGACGGACGAATGGACGGACGAATGGATGGATGGACGGACGGATGGATGGACGGACGAATGGATGGACGGACGAATGGATGAACGGACGGATGGATGGATGGATGGATGGACGGATGGATGGACGGACGGATGGATGGACGGACGGACGGATCAAATTAACAGAAAGAGAGATGGCCAAAAGATCAGAGCTGTTTACCAACTGTCAGCGTATCTGCACAGCCAGTAACTGCAACAGCAAATAATAGTCTTTATAAATTACTTTCCTACCACAGCAGGCGCAGACTGGATTAAGATGGCTGAGAACAGTCACAAGCGGTGGCTCTAGTGAACGCCGCGATGTACTTTGAATTCTACATTCGGGGACTATCTTGACTAGCTGAGGAACTGTCAGCTTCTCAAGACGCACTCTGCTCCCTGCAGAAAGGAGTTCGCACCGCATGGAGAACACTGCGCCTGCAATATGAACATCCACCTGTTAATGCCAGGACGGAGGGCCAGTGACGTAACATTAAGGCGGGTGGTACGTAAAATTACCAGCGCGCTGTGGAGCAGCGCATTCATAGTATTATTACTGCGTCTGCTAACAGAAATGAGCATCAGGAAACTAACATTGCACACTGCTTGTGGCACAAAGGGACACAAAGGACTGAGGCAGCAGTCCTGACAGCACGGACTCTGTCCCCCATATTTTCACAGTCCCAAATGCATTCCAACTGTAATTAGTTTCGTACCCGCGGCCACGGTGTCTGGTGACGCGGCTATATTTATGGAACAAGGATAGGTTTCAATTTAAAGTAGTCCACTTTCTGAAGGGCACAAAAGGGCCGCATTGCCCTGAGGACAGAAGGCACAACGACGTGACACGGGCGAAGCAGTGCGTCTGGTTTGTCGGTCACGTTTGCAACTCCAAGCTGCGTGTGCCTGTACGTGATGGCCCCAATACAGCGGCTACGAACTGTGGGTACGTGAAGTGTGTACCCCACGCTGCAGACGCAAGTGGCATGGGGCGGACACTACTCGACAGCTTGAGTGAGTCTGTGGAAAGCAAGAAGTTCTGCGCCTTTTGTTCCTAAAGACCGACAACACGTACTTGGAGATAAGATTATATCACCCCTGAAAATGGGGCGTGAAGCCCCACTCTCAGACCTAGGGCCACGTGAAGCCCCACTCTGAGACCAAGGGACACGTGAAGCCCCACTCTGCGACGACAGCTGACAGCATAGTTATGTAATATGCTTAAGGAGTATGGATACACGGCTGGAGCGGAATTACGCTGGAGGGAAGAGGGAAATGTGTTTGGATTGATCCACGAGTTGTTCCTGCGGCCTCAGATGAGTGCGTGACAGCAACGACAAGCACGATCGCACTGGACTGACTCGGTACCGATTAATGAATACTGACATGACTCCAGAAGAAATAGCGTTGGAGGCTGCAGCAATGCAACTGACAGCGACACGCTAGGTTACCGGAAGTTCCATGGGGTATTTGACCTCGGTCAGGTGACCCCAGCTTCCTGTCTCCCTTCTTACAGTCTCCTTCCCTCTCTGCATCCAACACTTCGCTCACACGCATGACTACGCACGAAGCAAAGCCAACGCTTCCGTGTTTTGCTCAGTCACTGCTGAAGACATCACTACCTTCGTGTGTCGTGAAGCTCCTTCTAAGCCCTTCCAGTTACAACGAAGCACGAATGGCGGATTTAACTTTATCGTCACACAGGGGCGTGTCCTTCTGTTGTTACTGTTAGGTGTTCTTCACGAAGTGAAAACAGAACGCCTGAGTGCATCCCACATCCTTCCGTATATCTGCGACCCAGTATCGAGGACTAATAGTCTGTCGCATTTTCATGAAATTTGGTGTAGTTCTTCACAAGAACTTCGTCGAGCAAAACTGATTTTCATGAAAATCCGTTCAGTTATAGTAAAGGAATTTCTACACGTCATTTCCTCATTTCTTGACAGATTTCGTTCGAATTCGGAGTAGCAAAGCTCCAAGTAATGCATGGGCGTAACGTGGGGGAGGGGGCAAGGGCGAAAATGCCCCCCAAATATCTTTGCAACCTAGGAACAGTTTATTTGGTTACTGAATCGAAGAATGGCAAAAAAAAGAGACAAAAATAAAATTAAAAACTTGCGTTTTATGGGACCAATTTCCCCCTCTTTCAAATTTGACTCCTTTGTAAAATCAAGATCCTAATACCCATGGTCAGTTTTGCCCCCCTCCCCAACCGCCCCAGTGTTATTTGCCAAGTTACGCCTATGGTAATGACGAAGAGCAAATCTGAGTTCCGTGAAAGTCGGTGCAGGGAAGGCCACGCATTTCACACGGCGTAAATCAAACTGCGTTGACAAGCGTACCGTGAAACTGTATGACATTTCGACAGTAAAGAACGCCTTAGCAGTGTCTGTGTTCTCCATCACGGAGTGCAGCACTTGTAGTCCGGTTGGTATTACTGCATATTCGAAAGCAGCTCATTATTGAACGTCGATTTTGCCTGAGGTGTAACCTGTTGGTCATTTTTAACCTCAAAGTTTGTCACTGGCGCCACATTTCACTGCGCTCACACATGCAAGTGTAGCACACAGCATGTGCTTCAGTGCCCGCTGTGTGCACACACCAAGCTTCACATGCCCTGTTCAAATGGTTGATTATTTAACGCCACCAAACCTAAAGCTCAAGAAGGCTGTCATCTGGTTGGTAGTCTTGAACTCCGCAGTCCGTCAGTTTAAATGCCCGCACTCGGCTGTCCGCTTGCCGGCTCCACCCCACACTGCATAACGGACAGTTCCGGCATCCCTGTGCTTCATCTGCCGTGGGCATGCGGACTTCTTCGAAGTACACACGCTAAGTACTCTTGCTAAACGTGTCTCAAATTAACATGGAAACTTGCCAAAGCACCAGTGCCACACCGAACAATTTACAAGTAAGTGAAAACACCTTCGGACAGCACCCTCCCTCCAGGCAGCAAGGCAACACACAGAAGGCACGAGCTACGCGAGGGCAAGCAGAAGAAATCGATTGTACGTTGGAGACCTGTTGAAGTAACTTGCACAGCACAGGGATGTTTTGGAAACAACTTACGAAGTGCAACAAAACTGCTGAATTTGCATCCACATAACAAAATTCAGGCTCAAAAACTGCACGATGCACACTGTGAAGCAAGACTGGGTACTGCACATAGAGTCGGTCTTGCACAGTGGCATCAGCTGAGGGGTACAGAACACAGCGTGTTAACACATCAATGTATACGCTATGCATCGTGGTGCATAAAGTAACTACTGGGCTTTAAGGGGTTAATTTTAGTCTCACAATGCAACCGAGTCGCACAGAATTAGGGACTGGAACCGTCAATTGCAGTCCTACTCAGCGGCGTCTCGCGATTGTAAATATTGTGGCCGTAATGACTGTGTTACTGCAGCGCAAGTAATTGGAGAGACGCGCCGCGACAATATTAGCTGTCCTAATCAGCATTTTATATCCTTTGTCGGCGAGTGTTTTATCTTCCTGGAAACGATTCGGAAACGTGTAAAACAGTTATCTGGAGGAAATAACGGACAGATAAGGCGAGGTGAAGAAGAAACCTTAATCCCAGCGTGGCCGTAAAGTTTTACAGAACCTGTCGGTGCTAGTGGACGGAAAGAAGCGAGGTGTGTTGGCAGGGCAAACATCCTGCTGAAATATTTTGTTTGCGGATCGTTATCTGTGAATAGGAATGTGGAAACTTGCGACAGTGAGTGGCAACATCACGTGACAAGGCAGATGATGAGTGAAGAATGTAGCACGAATAACAGAACAGGGCCGAGTAAAAATAATTTATTCGGAAAACCTGGAGAAAAAGATAATCTTTGAGGATCTAGGCGTACATGTGAGTGTACATGTGAGTGTACATTAAAATGAATGCTAAATGAACAAGGTGTGCGTGCGCGCGCAGCTCGTCTCCTGTGCACGCACGCACAAACTGAACAAAGCTGTCGAGGTACAAACTTCGCCCACCTTAAAGATTTCCTCCGAAAACGGAGGCAGGAAGTTCCTCCGAAATGTTGGTAAATGTCAACAGACCACACGGCGGCACATCGCAACACGCAGCAGGCCTGTCCACTAATAACAAAGTGCGACACTTGGCATACATTTTGACCGCTCCGGCTGCTGCACAACGCCATATTCCTGGCTGCACGAACAAACGAAACCATTTCACGCATCTTTATACTTTTAATATTGGACACCCCCGCTGGTATGTGCACACCAACGGGGGTGTCCAATATTAGAAGTATTAACGCTGGTCAAGCGCATGTCCCTCGGCACAGAAACTTGAAAAGAAAACTCTACAATCACAATGCAAATAGGGCAATACAACTAACTGTGGATCGGGCACCAGTTGCGGATCAGTGTCCACAGAGTTGATTTTTCCAGTTACCGACAGGTGCAGTTACGGTGCCATTCCTTACCGACTGTGGCTTCGTCTGGCAGCAGTGGCTGTCGAGGGGCTCAACTGTGTTGGAGTTGGCAGTGTGTGTTACAAACGATTTTCGAAATTTCAACGGAAAATGAAGGCATGCAATTTATAAAATCTGTAAACACTGGCTGAGCGCACCTACAGTGTTAAGATTCACTCAGAAGGAAGATACAAACGTGTTGTTCCAAGGAAAAAAATTACTATCCACATACAGCATTCAGGCGTGCACGCGGGTGGCCTGTTCATGGTCACGTTCCGCCACCATTTAGCACGCAATGTAGTCTCGACACGCGGGGACTTCAAGCTGAGTTTCGAGTTCAACGTCTATAATAATAATAATAATAATAATAATAATAATAATAATAATAATATATATTACATTATATATTATATTATATATTATAATAATAATATATTATTATTATTATTATTATCACTGACTGTTTCACATCAGAACTAATTGCCATTAAATGTGAGAAGACGTCCTGTCGTAAAGTTTATGGTTTATTGTACCAAATTCCCTGCTTCCAAATCGCTGTTTGTTCTGAGATCCACACAAAACAGATAAATACACTGTGTGGGCAGAATGTAGAATTGTTGAATGTTAAACTGGCGGTAGTAACAACTGAACTTTAAAGGGCTACAGTCCGTACCGCGCAGTAAACACGCTCCTTCTCGGCTATAAAAACCAGTCAGTTAATGCTGTATAGGGAAATGATCGCTGTTTGTTCTGAGATCCACACAAAACACATAAATACACTGTGTGGGCAGAACGTAGAACTGTTGAATGTTAAACCTGACGGTACATATAGTAACCACTGGGCTTTAAAGGGCTACAGTCCGTACCGCGCAGTAAACACACTCCGTCTCGGTTATAAAAACCAGTCAGTTAATGCTGTGTAGGGAAATAATCGCTGTTTGTTCTGAGATCCACACAAAACACATTAATACACTGTGTGGACAGAACGTAGAATTTGTGAATGTTAAACCTGGCGGTACGTACAGTAACCACTGGACTTTAAAGGGCTACAGTCCGTACCGCGCAGTAAACACACTCCGTCTCGGTTATAAAAACCAGTCAGTTAATGCTGTACAGGGAAATAATCGCTGTTTGTTCTGAGATCCACACAAAACACATTAATACACTGTGTGGACAGAACGTAGAATTTGTGAATGTTAAACCTGGCGGTACGTATAGTAACCACTGGGCTTTAAAGGGCTACAGTCCGTACCGCGCAGTAAACACACTCGGTCTCAGTTATAAAAACCAGTCAGTTAATGCTGCATAGGGAAATAATCGCTGTTTGTGCTGAGATCCACACAAAACACATAAACACACAGTGTGGGCAGAACGTAGAATTTGTGAATGTTAAACCTGGCGGTACATAAAGTGAACACTGGGCTTTAAAGGGTTGGCCGTGAAGTCTGACGAACGGATACGCCCGCACATACGAACACACAGACGGGGTTACGGACGTTCGGACAGGTACAATGCCATACAGTCCCTCCTTTATTGCACATAAAATAAATGTATTTTAAATACAGATATTTATACGAAAGAGCAAAGTGCCTTATGTCTGTTCAGACATTACGCATTCACATTACAGTGCCGTCCGTCAAACAGTCTGACGCCGTGTTCGCTTGTCAGCTTGTTCCAGCCGTTTCTCTTATTTATACCACGACGCGGCTCGCATTCTGGCACCCATGTTTCCCCTCATGGGGCGGCTTCCAGCAGCTTCCAGACGGAGATGAAGTGTTATAGCGGTCCTGTAACCCGATCCAGTTATATAAACCGCAGAACGCACGTTCTGTCAGTCGCGATGATCTTTACTTGAGACCGCCTGTTGGATGTGAAGTGGCTACCGCGTCTGCGTAACGGCCCTGTAACTTCATCCTCTGACCGACACTTTTACAGCGAACATGGAACGGAAAGACTGGACATGTCACACACACATACACACACACGGGCCAACACCTTGTAACTACGTACAGTGGCAGCCATATATTCCAGTTCGTTTGACGTTCAGAATATCTCCATTCCCCCAGACTACGTATTTACGTGTTGCGTGTGGCGCTCACAGTGAAGAGCAACTGTCGCCTAAACAAAACTAAGCTGTTCATTTTCGTGATGAAGAATGAATGTATTTACTGTGAGGTAAGAACTCAAATCTGAAAAATGTAAAGAGGTTGTTCCCGTAACGCCCGTCAGGGACCGCACTTCGTCAAAATGACTGCCCCTGACGGCGCAAACAGTCGACTCTCGCCATCCCAGGTTCGAGCCCCAGAAAGCCACCCAACCAAATCCTCCCCCTCCTACAAGACTTGTTGCCCCTGGCAAGCTGTATCATGGCCCCCCAGCCAGGAAGGCAAATCCGTCGCCGAAAGCAGTCCCAGTCCTAAGGTTCCGGCATCACAAGGCGAGCGATGCGGTGCTACGAGCGAAGCTGGGAATTCCCAATTTCTGTTAACTCAACAGAGACCTTTTGTGTTCCAAGATAAAACGCAGCGACATGCCGGCACATCTGGTACAGTCTACCGAGTGTGCAGCAGGCCCGACTCTGTCCGTCATCGGGTTGGGCAGACGACACAGGCACCGACGTCGTGTTCAACAGCCCCGGCATAACTCTTCAACACAAAGCGCCATTTTGGTTCCCACAGCTTACAGAAAATATAATAATGTCACATCATGAAATATACAGGAGTTGGTTGTTAATAAAATAAACACATTTTAGAAGCATAAAATGCATTAAATGACAGAAGGAGAGTGTCTGCCCTTACAGCACACAGGCAGTCAAATGTGACTAATTGTACCTGACAGGTTAAATGTACTGCATACAGCCCAGTGGTTACTGTATGTACCGCCAGGTTTAACATTCAACAATTCTACGTTCTGACCACACAGTGTGTTTATATGTTTTGTGTGGATCTCAGAGCAAACAGCGATTATTTCCCTATACAGCATTAACTGACTGGTTTTTATAACCAAGACGGAGTGTGTTTACTGCGCGGTACGGACTGTAGCCCTTTAAAGCCCAGTGGTTACTATATGTACCGCCAGGTTTAACATTCACAAATTCTACATTCTGCCCACACAGTGTGTTTATGTGTTTTGTGTGGATCTCAGAAAAAACAGCGATTACTTCCCTATACAGCATTAACCGACTGGTTTTTATAACCAAGATGGAGTGTGTTTACTGCGCGGTACGGACTGTAGCCCTTTAAAGCCCAGTGGTTACTATATGTACCGCAAGGTTTAACATTCACAAATTCTACGTTCTCCCCACACAGTGTGTTTATGTGTTTTGTGTGGATCCGGAACAAACAGCGATTATTTCCCTATACAACATTAACTCACTGGTTTTTATATCCGAGACGGAGTGTTTACTGCGCGGTACGGACTAGCCCTTTAAAGCCCAGTGGTTACTGTACGTACCGCCAGGTTTAACATTCACAAATTGTACGTTCTGCCCACACAGTGTATTTATGTGTTTTGTGCGGATCTCAGAACAAACAGCGATTATTTCCCTATACAGCATTAACTGACTGGTTTGTATAACCGAGACGGAGTGTGTTTACTGCGCGGTACGGACTGGGTCTTTAAACGTAATTCGTGTCAATCTGATGATTTCCGGCAGTCAGTATGTTCCTCCATTGCACTGTATGCACAAGTCGCGAATTTTACGCGTTTTAAATCTATCCGTAGCTTAACGGCGTCAGTTGATTTAATGTTTAAAACGATTCACACATTACTTTCAGCATGTGTTTACCTTGTCACACACAGGGACGTCTATAGCGGTGCCAGAGGTCTCTGACTGTCAGCGATGAATGCCGCAGCACCCTCAGACTAACTACGGCAAGTCTCCCGTCTATCACGTGCCATTGTGCGGGACAGTAACGCACTCTATAATCTTAAATTATCAACCCTCTTGGGTTTCCCCCGTCAACCATAGAGAAGTCATTGTCTTCTCCTTCTTCCTCCTTCCTTCTGTTGCACGAGCCGGTTCAAAAGAAAGCCGACATATCAATGTAACGGCCATCAAATAATTACATGAGGCTTCTTTGGAGTTTGTAAAAAAACAATGGAGATATGGAAGAGTCGCAAACGATCTTCGTCCATTTAGCGTGAAATTATATTCGGTTTTGTTGTGTGCAGCCGCCGGCGACTCAAATATCGTGACATGTGATTAGGGACCCGACCGTGGTAAAGTGGAACAAGTGTTTGCACTGTGCCTTGTGAGCCACACGTTGTTGACAGCGCTGCAGACGTCTGAAGTTTTCCTCAAACTTTCGATGCTCTGCCATATTTTAAAAACTACGTGTATGTTACGAACTAATACATTAATCTAATTCAGTATTATTATACAGGACGTTTCGCGCTAGAGGTAAATAAACAAAATGTGCACAGCTTCAAGAAAAAAGATCTTTCAAAAGACAAGTCACTGGTAATGCACAAAACCTCTAAAATGTTAGTCACGTAGCGCACAGTCACACAGGCCTATATCTAAATACACGCACAGGAAAGCGCTGTTAAGCGAAATGCAGCACTGCGTGGGACAAAATACAGAGTGCAGCAGCATGCGGCTGTGGCGGCCGTCGGCAGAGCGGCACCGTCAGCAGGCACAACTGCTACACATGGAGTCCGAAAAGCCTCACCTGGTGCCACTACAAGAAAGGGGCCCACTGACAGTTAATTCGCGGTACGGACTGGTAAAGGCTATCGTCATGGGGTCTTTCTTCTTCCACGGGATGTGCAACCGGAAACGAGTACCTGAATATGACTCAGCATTTTGCTGCTGAACTCCACAAAGGATCAAACGATCAGATGTCAAACGTGGTGGCACATAAAGTAACCACAGGGCTTTCAGCAGTCTGACGAGTGCGCCTGAACTTGCCACAAACTGTACAAACTTCTTTCACCTTCTGAACGGTTACCGACTCTTCTTCCGCCTTCGCTGTAAGTTTTACTATCACTGCCATGCAGTGAATTTCACACCTGCTGCGTGGTTTAGAGGCCCCGGCTTCAAATCTCCATCTGGACAGCGTCCATTCTTTTCCTCAGTTCGCCATGTACATAAATGCCAATATTTTACTCCAAATCAGCCCGCGCACCCTTCCACACTCCTCAAAGTTTTTGCCGCCAGCCCTTGTGTTGCCATTTGTTCCTGCACGCCGTTCAGCAGACATCGACACATACTCAGTTTCCAGACCAACCTGCTTACTGGTGCCTAATAAAGCTTCTGTGTTCTCCTTTTGCCAAGTACCCTTCCGTCCGAGTATTCCCATCATCAGCGTACACTACAAGCTGATGTGTGCCATTAAATTTCAACCCTGTATTTCCAGAATTTTTGCCTTCCATTTTGCCATCCAAATACAGAAACATTAAAATACACAGGAACAGAATTTTTGCTGTTGTTTTTATGGGTACGAAACTTGGTCTGTCTCACTGAGGGAAGAACACAGGCTGAAGGTGTTCGAGAACAGGGTGCTGAGGGAAATATTTGGGCCTACGAGGGACGAGGCGACAGGGGAGTGGAGAACACTACATAACGAGGCGCTTTATGATCTGTACTCTTCCCCAGACATTATTCGGGTGATCAAACTAAGAACAATAAGGTAGGCGGGCATGTAGCACGTATGGGAGAGAGGAGAGAGGCACACAGGATTTTGGTGGGAAGACGTAAAGGACAGCCCACTTGGAAGACCCAGGAGTAGAGGAGGATAATATTAAAATGGATCTTGAAGAAGTGGGATGGGGGCATAGACTGGATTGCTGTGGCTCAGGATAGGAACAGGTGGAGTATTCTTTCTGAATGCAGTAACGATCCTTCGGGTTCCATAAAATGCGGGAAATTTCTTGACTAGCTGAGGACCTGTTAGCTTCTCAGGACGGACTCTGCTGCATGGAGCTGGTTCAGCTGGTTAGTTCGCTAATGACTCCTTCCACATCCTTTCGCATTCACTATTCATTGCTTGTGCTGCCGCTCAACTGTGCATAATCTGCACTACAATGTCGTTATACAAATGTGACAAATTTACGTGTCCAGGAATCGAATAAGTTACTTTCTGAATGTCAGTCGCATGCTCGCTCCCACAGTGCCAGCAGCGCAGTGGAGTACCCCCCCCCCCCCCCCCAAGCTGGTTATGTTTCCACTCGACGGAACGCCTTATGGATACAAACACAGGAAAGACATGTATAAACATAATGGGGCACCCTTGAGCATTAATCAGAGATCCATCCTGATCAGGCAGGCAGAGTAATGAAACGTCCGTCCGTCCGTCCGTTACTCTGGTAATTGGTTGCTCGGCCGAAGAGCTGCATTTAGCCGTGAAATTGTCTGCAAGACTCGCCCTCCCACTGCGTCACATCCTCTTCCGGCTAACCAATCAACGGAGACGACGAGACACACAACAGTCGCACTTGTACGTATTACAAGCGGATCTCCAAATCGCCGGTTTGGTGAGGCAGCTCGGCTGTGCTCGCAGCGTGGTAACGATACGTACCGCTTGTGTTCTCAAGCATTCTGCCAACAAACAGCGACAGCTTCAGCCAATTGGTCTTTGTGTTGCTCTGCCGTGTGAAATGCAACATGCAGTGAGCGCGAGGTGTCAAGAGCGGGCCAGTCTTAGGCCTACACTCGGTATATACAAAGGCCTGCTGCTAGAAAGCCCAAAAATTGATGACACTTTCAACCTGAAGAGAACATCAGAAAACGTAACAAGTTATGAGACACAGCATAACACTTCTGGCGCATTTTCACGCATTTCTTTGACCCTCTAGAACCCAGTGGTTACTGTATGTACCGCCAGGTTTAACATTCAACAATTCTACGTTCTGCCCACACAGTGTGTTTATGTGTTTTGTGTGGATCTCAGAACAAACAGCGATTATTTCCCTATACAGCATTAACTGACTGGTTTTTATAACCGAGACACAGTGTGTTTACTGCGCGGTACGGACTGTAGCCCTTTAAAGCCCAGTGGTTACTATATGTACCGCCAGGTTTAACATTCACAAATTCTACGTTCTGCCCACACAGTGTATTTATGTGCTTTATGTGGATCTCAGAACAAACAGCGATTATTTCCCTATACAGCATTAACTGAATGGTTTTTATAGCCGAGACGGAGTGGGTTTACTGCGCGGTACGGACTGAGTATATATAATTCAGGGGCAATGGAACATGTGGGAGAAAATATTATGTAACATAACCTATACAAACTGACTGTACGTGCATTTCGTTGGACTTGTATAGATAATGGAAACTATTAATATTTAATATTGTTTAGGGAAGTGGTCACAGCTCTCTGCGATCAACTTAAGACACAAACAAATGTGCTGTTTTTCAAGATGAAGAGATTCTAGTATACAGCCACTATGCTTCAACGGGTACAATGGAAAATGGCTGAAAGCAAGGCGTCGTCAGCGGTATAAGCAAACCGCTGACCCCAGAGGGACACGAGCCAGAACGATTTGAAAGTAAACGAAGAAAAAATCAGACAGGAGGAAATCAATACAAAAAAGGCTAGTGACACGTCACCTGTGGTTCCTGTTTCTTTACATGCTGCAGCAACAGCCCTACAGTAGCACACTGAACACTCACATTCAGCTGAATTAAATGGAGAGATTCAGCTCGCACCGAGCAGTAAACACACTCCGTCTCGGTTACAAAAACCAGTCAGTTAATGCTGTATAGGGAAATAATCGCTGTTTGTTCTGAGATCCACATAAAACACATAAACACTGTGTGGGCAGAACGTAGAATTGTTGAATGTTAAACCTGGCGGTACATAGAGTAACCACTGGGCTTTAAAGGGCTACAGTCCGTACCGCGCAGTAAACGCACTCCGTCTCGGTTATAAAAACCAGTCAGTTAATGCTGTATAGGGAAATAATCGCTATTTGTTCTGAGATCCACACAAAACACATAAACACACTGTGTGGGCAGAACGTAGAATTGTTGAACGTTAAACTGGGCGGTACGTACAGTAACCACTGGGCTGTAAACAGAAGCAGATCATTGAGTTTGCTACCGGTACCGGGTTCGAGAAGCAGACTGCAGACCCACAATTGTGACGATTTTATGGTTTCATTCAGGCACTCCAGACATCCCTCGATGAGGCCTAAACCGAGGCCGTGACTTCTTCCACGTCCTTCGCAAATTCTTTAAATACATCACTATAAATAAATAAATAAATACTCATTCCTGTTTCCTTATCAAAACAGAAGAGCCAACAGCACTGGTGTTACTACTGTTAGCACCAGTATCACAAACAGGAAGGCACGTGTGTACCTGTACTAAATAACGTCACGTTGCGGTCATCGCTTACATTAATCTCATTTTGTTAGTTGAGTTTTTTTGCCTCGTCTTTCTTTGTATTTTGTGGTACTCCGTTTTTATTTGTTACCCTCGTGTTTTGTGTAGTTGTGCCGAGTTTGTAACTGGCCGTTCTGCTGTCGAAAAGCGCGACTAATAAACAGCGAATGAAGTGACTTGAATTACTGCCGAAACAGAAACCAGAAATGCAACTGTGTGTCACTTAGCACAGAGCGGGCACCGGTGGGCCGTTGTTGGTTAAATCACAAAGGAGCAGCAAACGGCACGTAAGTTGTAAAACTGACAGTTGTCTGTTTCAGAGACGTGCGCTCTGCGAGAGATCCTCCAACGAATGTATGGGCACAGACGAATGGGCACAGTGGCGACAAGGACACAGTTGCGACAAGGGCACAGTGGCGACATGGGCACAGTGGCGACAAGGACACAGTTGCGACAAGGGCACAGTGGCGACAGGGACACAGTGGCGACATGGGCACAGCGGCGAAATGGGCACAGTGGCGACAAGGACACAGTTGCGACAAGAGCACAGTGGCGACAAGGGCAAAGTGGCGACAAGGACACAGTTGCGACAAGGCACAGTGGCGACATGGGTGCAGTGGCGACAACGGCATAGTGGCGACATGGGCAGAGTGGCGACAAGGAAACAGTGGCGACAAGGACACAATGCCGACATGGGCACAGTGGCAACATAGGCACAGTGGCGACATGGGCACAGTGGCGACAAGGACACAGTGGCGACAAGGGCACAGTGGCGCCAAGGACACAGTGGCGATAATGACGTGGCGACAAGGACACAATGTTGATAAGGGCACAGTGGCGACACGGGCACAGTTGCGACATGGGCACAGTGGCGACAAGGAAACAGTGGCGACAAGGACACAATGGCGACATGGGCATGGTGGGGACAAGGACACAGTAGCGGCATGCGTACAGTGGCGACAAGGACACAGTGGCGACATGGGCAGAATGGCGACAAGGAAACAGTGGCGACAAGGACACAGTGATGACAAGGGCGCAGTAGCGACAAGGACAGAGTGGCGACAAGTACACAGTGACAATAAGGGCAGAATGGCGTCAAGGACACAGTGGCGACAAGGGCACAGTGGCGACAAGGACACAGTGGCGATACGGGCACAATGGCAACAAGGAAACAGTGGCGTCAAGGACACAGTGGCGGCAAGGGCACAGTGGCGACAAGGATACAGTGGCGACAAGGACACAGTGGCGGCAAGGACACAGTGGCGACAAGGACACAATCGCAAGCTTATCACTTCTTCTACCTTCTTTCACTCTCCTACGTCCCGAAAATGAAAACAAATTCGTTTCGCTACTAATTTTACTAATAATATATCAGTCGCAGCTTTAGTCCCTTAATGTGCCAATATAAAGTAAGTTTCCCCTGAAAGAGAAGATTTTTACTGCTAACGATCCGCGTGCGATCCGCGGGGATTTTGCAGATTTTTAAATGACCGTTGGGCAACAAGTGGGACTCTGCACTGGTCTTGTTACGTCGTCACGTTCATGTACACTTGTTGAAACGATGTCAAGTGCCCAACTTTGCACCAACAATTCCGCAACGCACTGCACACAGGTCTGCATGCAGTGCGACAGCTGCGCGGGCTGCGCTGCGCCCACAATAACTTGCGCACTGGCTGCTGTCAGAGGCAAGTGGACATGTGCAGAAAGCAATACAATTTAAAGTCACGCGCATCTAAACTGTGTATTGGTACACACCCACATACATCATTACATGACTGTACATTTCTTAATTTCCAGCAGTCTCTCTTAACTTCCAACTGTGTTGCCTTACGTTACATTACGTTACGTTTCGTTACTTCTCACACAGTGCTGTCTGCACTCCAGTGTGGGTTTTCTGAACAAGCCTCACTGAAGACAACCCTATAAAAGGTCGAAACGTTTCGCAAAGCAACAAACAGCTGTTACTTCTACAGTTTGATTCTTGTTTGTATGCTTAGGCTCGTTTCTGGTTTATTCGTTTGAAGGGTACGTGGTTAAAGAAATACCGCTGCAGTATTGTTGGTTAGCTAAGCAACTGTCAGCTTCTAACAGGGTGTCTGCCCACGGAAGTACATTCAGGTGAATGCTAGTTGTTGGCTTGCCCTTTGTTTAACGGCACTGCCATTAGCTCAGAGTACACAGTGTCCAGTGAGCAATGAATTGGAAAGCATGTGAAAGGACCCTTCATTGGCTTCGCCATTCTTCAGTAGGGACTTTGAAAAACCACGATATCCTGTGACGTAGGCCAGACTGCGGGCAAAAGAGACGACAATGCAGAGGGCCGTCAAGTTGTTACGGGAGTATCGGGTGGCACCACTACCGTAAATGTGTAACATTTTTCAAATCCTACCTCACAGACAACACATGCCGTTGGTATACAAAGACCGACGTTTTAATGCTGTTTAGGGAAATAAGTTGTGTTTCCCGCGGGAGTCAGAACACGTACGGAAACTGTGTTGGCAGAAGGGAGAGTTGTCCAATTCAAAGCAGAGTCCATACGCCCGTAAATCTTAACGGGCTAATGTGTCGGGCATCGCAGTGCAGCAGAGACAAACGTGCCTCCGAGTGAATCCACCATGGCTGTCAGTCTGTTTGCTTCCCCCAGCCACTGCTACTCCGCCATTGCTCCACATTTCGAGCGCACGTATAAAGAGAACAGTGAACTTACGTAAAATTTTGTCTCTCACAAGTTTTATTACAAACTGCACGTGCGTGCCTGTCGGCCATGTTTCATGTGCTGTCGGCACTCCGCCATGGACATGTAGGAGTGCCGGGGCTTGTTCAGCGTCAGATGAATTACAGCGCTGTCGGCGGCCGGTTCCTACAATTCATTCAGCCTGCGCTCAAGACAGTGGCGTGTTTACATGTTAGGATCCCCTGCACACTGGACAGTGGCCTGCGTGTACCAACACTGGCCACTTGCTGCAGTTACTGTCGCCATCTCTCGCTGCACCAATTTCCACTGTCTTGTTATCTCAAGAGATCTGGCCTCTTCCGGGACGTTACGCAAGGTCAAGAAGTCCAAGCAGACGGCTCTCTTCTTGGACTTTTTGACCCTACAAGATGAGGCCGATATGTTGTCCCGAAACGTCGGCAAACGATTACTATTCTACGCTGCGTAATATCCCGGATGAGCGCCGATCCCATCAATATCGCGACGGAAGCCTGGGATCACGTGTTGTTGTGTCTTGTTTCGTACCGCAATCTCGTGTCTGTGCTGCAGGCTACAAACACCCCGGAAACGGAAGTTACAAGATGCGGTCCGAACTGCACTTCTGTGAATACAGGATGAAATCTGGGCAATTTGTTTGCCGCAACAGCTCAGGAACAGCAGATGTTTCGACAGAAAATCCGAGGCATTCGTCAGTCATTTAATTCAGCTGACTTGGCGCAGGTGGCGACTTACAACAACGGCGGTTCGCTGTCCCTCAGACCGTGACCCCTGCTCAGACTCAACGTACTTAGCTGTCTTCCAAAGCTTGCAGACGGGCAGTGGAAGTCACGCGGCCTCCTGTTCGAGGGGCACCGCGCTGCGGAGGGTCCCACCCCGGCGGTAGAGCGGTCACAGCGTAAGGCTGAGCGCTAACCTCCATCTAGGGCCGAGGCTGAGAATGAGTGGAACTATATGCCCACGCCCCCACTTATGCCTTCACAGTTTGGCGCTTGATTCAGCACACGGAAGACCTTAACTCCTACGTGGCCCTAGCAGGTTCAACATGTCCACGTGACAGCTCTGTAGCTGATTAACGGTTGCCATTGAATTTGACGCCGGAGATTTTGAAGAAAGTTTGCGGACACAATACAAGCTTCACTGCAATTGAACAAAAACAACCCCAGAGAGGTGTTAATACTTGTTCCATTACAAACAAACTGAAGCAAAGGGTAACATTAAAATTACCCTTGGCCTCTCAACTCAAACCGCATATAAAGGGGTCCGAACTGAACGCGTTCCACTTACTTATTCATTGTGTGTTTAGAAACGTTTTTCATGCACGTACGATTTTAAAGATGTGCCAAGGTGTGTGAACGTGCACACAACAGCAGGCCTGCGCTGTACACGCTCAGTCGATATCTCACTGCAGATAAGACAGACAAGATAACTGTGAACAAAACACTGTCAACAGGAGGAGTTAAGATTATTCCCCACAGCCCCCCCCCCCCCAACGGCACTAACGGTACCGGAAACATTGCGGTCATGTCCTGTCACATCAGTTCTGCTTTCTATTCCAGACGTCCTGAGTTCACGCACCGGCCGAATGTTTCCTAGTCGGACCCCCAGTTGTCCTTCAAAGGAGCTGCCAAAGGCAGCCCCCCTTCCATCCGCAACCCCCCCAAATTTACTTATCACTCAATATCACACCACATGACGCGATCTGTTCAGATGTTGCACGTGCATCACACGTGTGTGCATACAGATGGTGCATGTGCATCACACGTGTGTGCATACAGATGGTGCATGTGCATCACACGTGTGTGCACAGAGATGGTGCACGTGGATCACACGTGTGTGCATACAGATGGTGCACGTGGATCACACGTGTGTGCACACAGATGGTGGATGTGGATCACACACGTGTGCATACAGCTGGTGCATGTGCATCACACGTGTGTGCACACAGATGGTGCATGTGCATCACACGTGTGTGCACACAGATGGTGCATGTGGATCACATGTGTGTTCACACAGATGGTGCATGTGCATCACACGTGTGTGCACACAGGTGGCGCATGTGCATCACATGTGTGTTCACACAGATGGTGCATGTGCATCACACGTGTGTGCACACAGATGGTGCATGTGCATGACATGTGTGTGCACACAGATGGTGCATGTGCATCACACGTGTGTGCACACAGACAGTGCATGTGCATCACACGTGTGTGTACACAGATTCACTCTCTCCAAGTCATCGAGATATAGACAGTCCAATACCACGTATATTCAACTGTCGAAATTCCTCTGCCTTGTGCAACCAATCCGAGCACGCAATACACACGCAGGACAACCTGAGCGGAAGAAAATAAAATTACTATATATATATAGTGAGGCGTGAACTAGTGTAAAAAACGTAGACAGAACATACGTACAGTGACCACAGACGGAGGGGGTTACCCAGTATCGGAGTTTTAATCATCAAAATAAACCGCCCATCAAACAAACGATATGCCAACAGTAACCACATTCGCCCAAATGTGCGCATACTAGGAATGCTGCGTATTTAAAGAATGAAGCACTGTTTTTAGAAACAAACCCAAATTTTGAGAAATATTTCAACTTACAGAAGTACAAGGAAACACGCTCACTGCTTAACGCTACAAGAAACTGAAAACAAGAACGTAAAATCTGTGACCTCGCAAATTAATAACACTCAACGTGCATACACACTTGTGTTTTAGACATGCTGTCTGTGCATATGCCTGATGATGCTCCGTGGGAAAGGCCGAAACATGCAGCATTATGGACACACGCAATAAGCAGTCGTTATGTCCGGCGGTAATACGCACATTCAGCAACACTGCAGTCCCAGGCAGCTTCACCATTGGTGCATAACAAATGTGCGGATCACACAGCACCCGGAGGCAAGAGAACACTCCAGAAGGTGTAGATCGGGAAATATGACGTCCCGCATCCTACCGGTACCATGACGTGCCGTATCCTAGCGGTAACATCATGTGCCGTATCCTATCGGTAAGACGACGCACCGTATCCTATCGGTAACATGACGTACCATATCCTATCAGTAACACGATGAGCTGTATCCTATCGGTAACAGGATGCACCGTATCCTATCGGTAACATGACGTACCGTATCCTCTCGGTAACATGACGTGCCGTATCCTACCAGAACGTAACGTGCCATATTCTACCGGTAACACAACGTGCCGTATCATGTCGGTAACAAGGCGTGCCGTGTCCTATCGGTAACATGATGTGCCATATCCTGTCGGTAACATGACGTGCCGTCCTACCAGAATATAATGTGACATATCCTATCGGTAACACAACGTGCCCTATCATGTCGGTAACAAGGCGTGCCGTGTCCTATCGGTAACATGACGTGCAGTATCCTATCGGTAAGATGACGTGCCGTATCATGTCGGTAACATGTGCCGTATCCTATCAGTAACACGACGTGCCATATCCTATCGGTAACATGACGTGCCGTGTCCTATCGGTAACATGACGTGCCGTATCATGTCGGCAACATGACGTACCGTACCCTGTCGGTAACACGACGTGCCGTATCCTATCGGTAACACGACGTGCCATATCCTATCGGTAAAAGGCTGCCGTGTCCTATCGGTACCATGACGTACCGTATCCTATCGGTAACATGACTTACCGTATCCTATCGGTAACATGACGTGCCGTATCCTATCGGTAACATGACTTGCCGTATCCTATCGGTAACATGACGTGCCGTATCCTATCGGTAACATGACGTGTCGTATCCTATCGGTAACATGACGTGCTGTATCATGTCGGTAACACATGTTAATGCCACTTCCCACGTTTAGGGCTCTTTTAGTTCCTAAATTATATAACCGAACTTTTTCAGACCTCGCGGTAACTGTACGCAGTTCGTGCTGCAACATTAGTAACCTCTGCACTGTTGCCACTTCCTGCATTGTGATACGATTCTCAGACAACTTACCAGTTACAGTTGACCCCGGTTATAACGTCATGAACGGGACTGAATATTTTGTGTCGTTATAAACGAGTGTTGTTATAACCGAGGGATATAATGTTATGGTTAATACTGAGGAATTAATTGGTACCACAGAATGTCTAACGCTATAGACGAGGTGTCGAATAAACCGATGTCGTTATAACCGGGTTCAGTTGTATTTCCCTAACACTATCTACATGCACACGCTGGCCTTTCTACGAGAAGCGCGCAATGTTCTCTGTGAGACACATGCTGAGTCTTCAGGCATCACGCATAACTACTTGGGCTGTGCAGCATGAATTGCGGTCCTGAACGCTGCACGATGCGTGTGCTGACAGACTGTCAGCCCACAGACTGAAGTAACGCTGCACACACTGCATAATTTGCAGGCTGTATGCACATTTGTAAGCCCATCCCAGTGGCTGCGCGGCCTAAGGCGTGGGTCTGCCGCCGCTCGCTTGCTGGGACCGTGGGTTCGAATCCCGCCGCGGCAAGGATGTCTGTCTGTTGTGAGTGTTGTGTGATGTGAGGTAGAGGTCTCTGCGTCGGGCTGATCACTCGTCCAGAGGAGTCCTACCGAGTGTGGTGTCTGGGTGCGATCGTGAAGCGTCGATAATGAGGAGGCCCTGGAACACTGGGGGCTGTTGCGCCACTGGAAAAAACTGACACTTTTAAACAAGGTCTCCGTTGGTATCCTAAGATGGAAGGGGCATTTCAACCGAAACGTCGGCATGTATCCATCGGACTACACGGCACCATATCTACTCGCCTGCTTGGTTTCTAAATCATTTGCTTTCGCCAGCGTCTTTATCCTTCTGCTTGTTTTACGCCGTTCTGTCACGCTGCACTGTTGATATAACACTGATTCACGAAGTAGAGAAGACAGGCAAGGTCAGCACGCCACAGGCACAATCGCACCCTGACAGGGCACCCCCCCACTTAGCGCCCACAAAAGTCAGTATTCTGATGCACCGCCACAACTGCGGTAAACAGACAGCGGCCCTCTGCCGGGGTTTCACTGTACTTTCTATGGAGTTGCTAAGGAAATCCGCGAAACACCTGAATGAGAACAACCCACTTCCAATCAGGATTTTAAGCAAGGACTTCAGGCTGAAAGTCGCGTCACCGCTGAGTTAAATGTGTTAGCCATTAAATCGGGGGGGGGGGGCATATATTTTCCAAATATCTGGACGCCACTTCAAGCTCCCAGGTGTCCGTGACATGACGCAACATCATACTGACTACCCACAAATATTAGGTGCCACCGCACAAAATTTAGTCGCCACGGCGACCTGCCGCCCGGGGATTTGTGCACCCCTGTATTCAATGCACGACCGAGAGCCCCTGGTCACCCCCTTTGCGCAGAAAGTGCATTCATACCGCCAAACCCCATACTCTGTGGCCTTCCTGCGTTCCTTGCGCAACTCCACGCGGCTGTGCTGCTGTAGTGTGTAGCCCGGCCGTCAGGAACCGCCAAAAGGCATCATTGCTAGACTGCGTGCGGTAACTAGCGATACCTGGTGAATCATCGCACAGCTACTGCCGTCTGGGCGCAACCTTCACAGCACACGCACTGCCATCTACTAGGAAAGGACCAACATCGTTACGCTTTGAAGCCTGCAGTACACCTACGTACGAAACGGATATAAAAATGGGTTTCCTAACTTACTGAAAACACAATGCTTCTTGATTATAAAACTAACCCGATAACGCTGTTGAGTGACATCAAACGGCATCCCACACTGTCCACCGTACTAGTGACTGGTTACGAGGTGACGACCTGCGTTCCGTACAGTGCCAATCTAGAGTCCAGTGGTTTCCCTCTCTTTGGGCCCACTAAGTAGAACCTAGTTCGCAAAAAACTTGCGACAGACGCCGACGTGAAGCGAGCTGTCACCTCCTAACTACAGACACTTGACACTAGTACTTTCCACGTGGAAATACACGCTTTAAGTGCCACGGTGACGCTGATGCTTAGAATGTCAATGGTGACCACGTGGACGTCCGGTGTGTACCACCTGCTACTATGCATGTGCCGTGTATACAAGGTGATAGGAAAATTATCGGCAACAGTGTTTGTTACCTTACTGTTTGCAACTACTTGGTACATCAAGCAAGTTATACCAACGCCACAACACAGTCTGTCTTCAGAAGCTGACAGTCGCTCAGTTCTTGAATTTTTATACTATCCACCGTCCCTTTGCATTCTTGACAAAGCATCAAATCACTTTCATTACGCCTGCCTTACATCTTCCGTTCTGAGGACCATCCTGAAGGTCACAGTGAACACTACACTGAAGGTCACAGTAAACACTACACTGAAGGTCACAGTAAACACTACATGTTTCAAGCTGGACACATTAAATTCTTAACAACAACATTCTTGTATGTCAACAAGTTTCACGCATTTTGTGGAAACAAATGTTCCGTTCGCGTTTACAACGGCCCGCGATACGTCCCCAAACATCTACATTCAGTCCACACACTGACTCATACAGTACATCGTAGCGCAATGGTCACGAGCAGGCTGAACCATTTCATGCCCGTGGTTACTGTATGTGCCGCCGCCAGGTTTAACATTCAACAATTCTACGTTCTGCCCACACAGTGTGTTTATGTGTTTTGTGTGGATCTCAGAACAAACAGCGATTATTTCCCTATACAGCATTAACTGACTGGTTTTTATAACCGAGACGGAGTGTGTTTACTGCGCGGCACGGACTGAGTCTTTAAATACAATTCAGATTAATCTTAGTGTTTGAGGTGTTAAATAACGTAACACGTTTCAGAACAGTTACCATGGCAATATGAATAACTATTCTCCACAATCTGACATAGCAGGATGCACTGGTTTCTAGGCGCAGAACTGTACTTCACAAGATAACGTAACATGGTGGTGCGTTCGCATAATATTTGTACCTCCTCCGCTGTCCTGACAGTCTGACGCCATTTCACTCGACGAGAGCGTTTTTATGGCGATTGAACGTCGCCGGCAACACTGGAACATACTCAGGGGATGGCGTAAATCCATCAATTGGCAGCCACGGTGATACATGCGGACAGACGGACGGACATGACGAAGGTGACAGCAGCTTTTCGCGACTGTACGAACGGGCATAAAAATGAATGAAACAGTAAATGCAATGATATGCATTTTAACAGTGAGCTTTATTGGCGAACTGTTGAACACAACAATGCAACCCGACTGTCTGCTGTCACAAAACATCAACAAAAGTGAAAGACCATCGCTTCACAAACATGTTAGGCTCTTTTGTTTCGTGAAGCTTTTAAGTGGCTTAAATAGCTGAACCCTTTAAGCACGTTGCTAACTAGACACACATTTGCTGCCACGTTCAAAGTCTCTTGACTTTGCCTGCACAGTGCTTACGTATTTCGCATTATTATCACGAGAAACAGTGATCGGTTGTCCAGACATCATTAACTGGTTAGTGTTTTTACTGGGTGATGCGGCAGTATGCTGCTCCGAAACGTCGGTAACGTCGAAACCGCTCAAACAGTTGAATCTGCATTAACGCAGCTGCTAGAATCGGAGTAACGCTACTTGCCTGACGCTGGAGCCGAACTTTTATGTACTGCTTGGATGGACTTCAGGTCTAAAATGGCTGAACAAATCCGCTGCAGTTTCAGGAAAACTTTTAACCCTTGTTCGCAATTCAGTAGCACCTGATCTCTACCGGCGAAACTACGCACCATGTGAACAAGATCGCTTTCGGCTTCGAGCGCTGACCGGCGCATGCCTGAACGGTACCTGCGCCCGTCAGTGCGGCGGAGACCGAGGGGAGTTTTTGACAACAGATCGTACAGCCTGTAAAATGACCCACCGGTACGTGTGTTAGCTTTGCGAGATTGCACTTTTCTTGGATAATGAGTTATGTTAGCTCAGTAAGTATAGTGAGCGATCATGGGTTCGAATCCCGACAGCAGCACAGAATTTTTGTCTTCTTCGAAACGTCGAAACCATCTTTGGGGCCCACCAACCCTCCAGTCAGTGGCCACTGGGGGCTGTTCCTCTGGGATAGAGTTTAATGCGGCTGTGGTCTGAAGCTGACCATTCACCTTTATTTAGTGACGAGGTGAAGAATGAGTGGAGTTATACGGCTACTACTCCTATACACCTGCACGGAGTGCACATTGACAGTGTTGCCCTTCACCTTAACAATCGCCCCATCGTGGCGCTCGAACACTGAAATGCCTC
>BLKM01000129.1:148416-169797 GCA_013340265.1 Coptotermes formosanus
GGAAATCAAATGGCTCAGAATTACTGTTAGACAACATACGGGGGGGGGGGGGGCGGGGGGGGGGGGGGGGCAGCCTCAGGTATTCAGGAAAGCAGTCCAATGAGAGCAGTTGCTGGTGTCCGCTCTACGCGCCAGGAGCGCGCGCGCGTGTCGCAACAGAACCACCGAGCGATCTGCTTGCGGATTTTAGTGGCCGAGTGGGTGCGTGCAGCAAGTGAACATCACACAGTGCATTAATCGCGAAAGACCCGGACAGATCCGGGCCGATGACAAGTTCAGTGTCATGTGTGGGTCATCCTAACGAGTTGTGGTCTGGTAGTGCCCCTGGAAAGATGACGGAGACGTTCCAAGATGTAAGTACTGAGACATGTTCAAGCCACAGCAGGCGCATTGAGACACTCACAGGTTTATTACCGCCAAAATGGCAGCAAGTGGTGTAGATTAGGGGCAAAATTCGGACGTTTCGACCGTCGTTTCTTGTCCCTTCATCAGGCACTGCGTCAACCATCATAAATTTTTTTGACGATGGAGGCAGACGATGTCCGAAGCTTCTGTCGATCGCTCGTAACAGCCGTAGCTAATCGGCAGAGATCTTGTGACCTTCACACACCTTGTAGAACTGATTTCCACTGGCACTGTAAGGCTGCAGTGCGTCTGTATCAGCAGCCTATATGAGTGCAGAACAGACAGCGCTACCGCCGTCTTCCTGCTCTCCACATCACAGGGTACCGTACATACAACGAAAGGCAAAACCAGTGTCTATCTAGAGTAATCACAGCAAGGGTTCAGGTCTTCTGTGATGTGACGAAGTGCCGTTAAGTGTTGGGTGCCGACGTTTCGAAAGATAGTGGCGAATTTTTCAACAAGCGTAAACAGTTAAAAAAATAGTTCAACGGTAAATAGCTAATTGAATCTTCAAGATGAAAGCGCCACGGTTCTCCGAAACGTCGGAAGCCATTACCCAAAGACAGAGAGTCACATCCCACAAGATTTGATTCCTGCAACATAATAAAAATTATGACCACTAGAGTCTTGTCACAGCTGTCTGTTGCATTTCACACAATGATAATGCGACAGACACCCGCCACCTCGACGCAGCTTTTTCTTCTGCCTTCAAACAAATACTGGGGTGGTTTCGAATTTCCAAGTTGCTACTGCATGCTTCTCATGCAGCCTTCCCGACTTCAATGCAACAAATTTCTGTCAAGGCTACCAAATTATACAATTCACTGTTATATCGCAATTCCGCCAAACTTATTGCAAGCCATTGTGTCTACACACTGTAAGAACGTCCATTACCCTCCATTATATATACAAACTCAGTCCGTACCGCGCAGTAAACTCAATCCGTCTCGGTTATAAAAACCAGTCAGTTAATGCTGTATAGGGAAAAAATTGCTGTTTGTTCTGAGATCCACACAAAACACATAAATACGCTGTGTGGGCAGAACGTAGAATTTGTGAATGTTAAACCGGGCGGTACGTACAGTAACCACTGGGCTTTAAAGGGCTACAGTCCGTACCGCGCAGTAAACACACTGTGTCTCGGTTATAAAAACCAGTCAGTTAATGCTGTATAGGGAAATAATCGCTGTTTGTTCTGAGATCCACACAAAACACATAAACACACTGTGTGGGCAGAACGTAGAATTTGTGAATGTTAAACCTGGTGGTGCGTATAGTAACCACTGGGCTTTAAAGTGTTAAAGCAGAGTTTCTAACAAAAGTTGCAACAAAAATTGTATTAACAGATCCTTTCCCTAAACATCAGAGTGGTGTCAGCTTTTAGCTCCGTCCGTCTCTAGACAGGCGTCAAGTGGACAAGCGCTGCACAGACTGTCATTGGATTCAGCTTTGTACATTTTCAGTATGTAACAAGCTGCTGAACATTTTTGAATTTGGCTAAACACGAACAAAACTTGGCATTAACGGGCCGTCACATTTAGAGTTCTTGCCTGTGCAGTTCCAAGAGACCACACGCAGTTGCCACACTCCGTTGTTACGTTAGGTGCTTCGTTTAGCAAATGTTCTTATATTGAAAAAATATCGCGAAGAAATACGAAACTTACCAATCAAAACAGAACAATATTTACTGCGCTGACAACACGATATCTTAAGTGTCCAGCATTAATGTTTTAAACGTTCACATACCTATGGTTACTGTACGTACCGCCGGTTTAATATTCAACCATTCTACGTTCTGCCCAAACAGTGTATTTATGTGTTTGTGTGGATCTCAGAACAAACAGCGATTATTTCCCTACACAGCATTGACTGACTGGTTTTTATAACCGAGACGGAGTGTGTTTACTGCGCGGTACGGACTGTAGCCCTTTAAAGCCCAGTGGTTACTGTACGTACCGCCAGGTTTAACATTCAAGAATTCTACGTTCTGCCCACACAGTGTATTTAATGTGTTTTGTGTGGATCTCAGAACAAACAGCGATTATTTCCCTATACAGCATTCACTGACTGGTTTTTATAACCGAGACGGAGTGTTTACTGCGCGGTACGGACTGTAGCCCTTTAAACATCCTTAATGTCAGCGGCATATTTGCGTCAACTGTCAAATTGACACAAAATGCAACGTTTCTCCATCTATACCGGCTCGTTACAATTCTGTTCACATGTTTTAATCTGGTGCGTCACCGCTACCAGTTGGTGCAAATTCTCAGCCACTGAATCAACACACGCATAGGCAAAACATACTCCATTCGAATCTTGTACAATCCTGCATGGACACTGGGTAAATACGCATTACGACGCAGACGTGATTAACTGTAACAGCGAGATACGTCAGTTGAAATTCAAGGGGCAAGTCACTTCTTGCGCATACCCACCCCTGACGCGCTTTCTGCCCTTCTGTTTCTCCCCATTGCTTCGTAACTCCGATCTGTTTTCAGTTCATGACGCATCCAATTTCGAACGCGTGCAAGTGCGTACAAGCCACATCCCATGTGTTTACATGGAAACGGGTTAAAACAAGTGACACACACACACACACACACACACACATATGACCAGGCACAGCCATTTTGCTGTATATATAGCTACTTTGTGTACATGAAACTGTTCCAATATACACAGCCATATACAGCCATACACAGAAAGCCTTTATAGGCCTGTATGTGACAATGTAAATGACTTGATTCTGGGATAAGACGTCGTGTAGTTCGGTACAAGTATATAGATGTTTCAAAGAAGTACTGCCTCCATCTTCAGGACAGAAGTCGCTGTCTATTACATCAAGCCTGTAGGCTTCATTATGTTGACTGCACTGTTCTGTGTTTAGATCGGCAGGCGAACTCTGACATTTCATGAGACCGGCACTGAGAACTGTGCGTCACTGACTGCAGCTCCTCCTTGCCCTACTGCACTTACGCTGCCCTGTCTGTAGCCGCGTTAACACTGTGCAGACACACACGTGACCAATAACCACCAGCCTACTCCGTTAGCTCTGTCGTGATTTCGTTCTTTCAGCACAGACAGCAATCAGCTGCACTGAGAAGTTAATGTAGGTCCGAAATCACAACCCTTGAACGAAAGCGTACGTCTGCAACTTGCTTCACAATCGCGTACACAAATACTGATTCTGACAGACCTGTGTTGGTACTGGAGACGCAGTGTGTTTTCTGCCAGGCATTATTTTAAGTGGCATTCAGATAAACATCATCCATCACGCAGTTCGGTCGCACGTCACGGTAAGTGCTAAACGGAATGCAGTTAACGTCATCAGTAAATACGGACCGGTGTCGTTTCTAAGTGTGTGTGTAACCAAGCTGTCAGTTGACGCTATTTGCAGCGTCGGTGACTGGTGACAGAACAAGCATGGAGCATTGGTGCAGTGACACTGACAAGGAGAAACCGAGTTACTCGGAGAGAAACCTGTCACAGTGTCACTGTGTCCAACACAATTCTCATATGCACTGGCCTGGGATCGAACCCGGGCGTCTCCAGTAAGAGGCCGGCAAATAACGGCCTGAGCCACGGCACGACCGATTTACAAATGAAATGCCATGGGCCAGTATTGGGGGGAAATACAGCTGGTGAGCTGGGTGCAGTTTCACATAAAAATACAAGTGGGCAACACGCGCGCGCCGGCAGACGGCTGAACGAGTAACTTATGCGAAGTCTAACTAGTGGCGGCTGGAAGTCTGCAGGCGAGTCGGTACAAACACTGGGCCTGACGGTGGGTTCCCGTGATCGTACTCAGTCACTGAGCACGTCTCCAGTGACGGAGGCCCTCGGCCAATGTGAGCTCCCTCCCTGCTCGCAACATCCTTCATGTCACGTGACTGCGCCCCTTTGGTTTCAAAACCAGGAAGCTATCCGACCAAAATTCTGCGCGCCCCAGTACGGCTTCGGGCCATTTGTAGCGCACCACACAGAGGCCCCCAGCCAAGCCGTTAGCGTAAGCACAGTCCCAGATGTCCGCATAACGAGTCCAGCGATGCCCTCTGTGGACAGGCATGGCTGACCCTACCAATGGGCACACATCCGCGCCCGACGTCAACACACTTCTTTTCGCGCCGTACTTCTCTTTTGAGTAGACGCGCCACTCACAATAACAACACTCCAGTACCTACTCTTTCCTGTTTGTTTGTAAAATTACCAAATGTGTATTGATAGTAACAATGTTTGAAGAGGCGACTGCCGTTGAGTGTTTATTCGTGTCTCTTTAAATTCACGTATTTTATATAAAAGATATTTCTGGCACAGGAAACTGCAAACAGCGGTTTGTGTGTGTTTCTGATGTCAGCATTCAGACAAGTTAAAACAGCTGCACCTGCCAGCAAAAGTCGAATTTTCAAAACGGTTTCAGCCGTATTCTGCAGATGGCTGCTCCATGCGTCATTACATTGTGTTCTACATACCTACAGACACAGCACAAGGTCATCACTTTATGTGGCAACTATTGGTTGTCACTTCCTGTCGGCTCGTTTATCGTACGAACGCAGCCCACTCACTCGCCTTCCCTCTAGCGCTCTGCCGTAGAGGAAAGTAGCGACCGGTAGTGGCCAGATAAGTAATTAGGCACTGCCGGCACCAGACCTGCAGGTAGCTGTGTCCGCTGCTGACACTGTGCTACACTCCATCATCAGCAAATTCCATGCAGCGTCAAATAATGCACTCTGTGTGCAGCATTGGAACTGGCGGTACATGCAGTGCCCACTGTGCCGTAACAGCTGACTGTCCAAGTTAATATTCTTCTTTCATGCAAGCCTAAAATTCGCAACTGGCCTCTCCCATGCAGCTCTTTTCGACTGCGTTTCAAATGCGTGCTACATACCAAGCCCAAATTTGCCTTCAATCATCCTGAATATTGCGATTTTGGTAGAGAATAAATAAAATTCCGGGCTAGAAAAGTTGAAATTTACAGAAGGAGAGCAGGACGGGAGTTAGGCTACATTAGCAACTGAGGCAGTGAGGATGAGAGGCGGCGGTACTTCACCGGGCGCCGGGGGCGGTCTGCTACAAACGGCGGCGGACCTCCGGGCTTGTACTTGGGTCGAGACACGCTTATATAATTAATTTCAAATTAATAACAACTTAAAAATCGATTATGCTAACGGAGTGTATGAAGTCATTAAAAGCTGACGCTGATCGTGATCTAGCGCCCTGCAGTCATGGAACACTTCAACACTTTAAAGCCCAGTGGTTACTGTACATACCGCCAGTTTAACATTCAACAATTCTACGATCTGCCCACACAGTGTGTTTATGTGTTTTGTGTGGATCTCAGAACAAACAGCGGTTATTTCCCTATACAGCATTAACTGGCTGGTTTTTATAACCGAGACGGAGTGTGTTTACTGCGTGGTACGGACTGGGTCTTCATGTGTAATTCAGGTTAATTTTAGTCTTCAAAGAGTTACCAAACAAAGACACTCACTGTGCTATCTGCGACCAGGGTAGAAACTGTTACTTTCCGGACCCACAACAAGCCCGACATTCTGTGAACACCAGTCGTGCAGATACAGACTCACAGATAGCTAACAACTGCACTGATGTATCTCGCTCCTACATGCGTTAACCAAGTCTGCTCAGCATCGAGAAGTTTGTCGAATTCAGAATACTGTATCAAACGTTGACACAGCAAGTCTCGCCATCTGACTGCTGTCAGTTCGCAGCACTGCAGTTCTTAACCTGGACGGAGCAGCCACTTTTATATTCACCACTTTGTGTTTGTTATTCCTTCAAATATAGCAATTCCAATACCAGTAACCGTCTGTCACACACTCAGGTTCGTTTGGACGCGTTCTGACAACATTTGCAATTCTATGAACAGCGTTGCTAAGCTGCCTTCCACAGGAACGTTTTAACATTAAGGCAAAACAGACACAAACCGTAAAGTTAAGGACTGGGTTCTTCTACGGATGTTTGAAATTAAAATTACCAACTCGGAAGGAAACTGTACGTAAACTGCAGTACCTTGCTTTTAACTTTACGAACTCCAGCGGCGGGGCGTGGTGTTGCCCACCCACCCCATCTAGCGCCGAGGTTAAAGAAAGAGCAGAGCTATACTTCTACTCCCCCTCTGGGCCTTCGTGGCCTGTTCTAGGGTGAACTTTACCTTTCTTTACCCCGCCTATGCCCGTGCTGTGTCGACACGTGTGGGAGACAGCCAGGCGCAGTCCTCACACATACATGAATATGTAATGTGACAGTTGATATTGACACCAATTTATCACAGGTGGGTTTGCTGTGGCTGAGGCTATGCAATACGCAGCACACAGTCACAGTCAGTCGGCACTGGAACGAAGACAGCAGGCTGCAGTGTACTGCCATTGCATTTACATGAGCCGTTTTGTAGAAGAATGGAATTGTGTGTGCCCACAGCTAAAGTGGCGCACGCTTTAACAGACTGCTACATTCACAGGTCCTGTGTCTTCAGGATGTGACACCGTGCAGTCTGGCAAACAGTTACCACAGATTCGATAACACTTAACGATTATAATCCACCCTGAATATGTAGGCAAAACCTGCAGAAAAGCAATACAAATGCTGACCAGACCGCCCGGTGCCACACATCACAAGGCAACACCGGGAGTAGCTGACAGGCTTCAATCGCAGATAGCTTCCCTTTATCGCTTCGGCAGCTCAGTTCACAGAATGATTTTGTGTATCAGTTTTGAACCAAGAAGTGACCTTAATGCGACCTTAATCCATGTGATAAGATCAGAAACGGAACCCGGATTCTTCGCGTTGTGACCTTGAAGGTCTGCCCCCCCACCCCCACCCACGCACAGCTTTTGTTGTTGTTTTGTTGCAGTATATCAACAAAGTGCAAGGCCGCACATTGCTTGGCCTGCCGTTAGGAAAATGCGCTGAGCAAGCCTGAGCAGGCCTGCCTCAGTAGGGACAGGGGAAATGTGGCGTTCGCGGCTTCACACGCGTTACTTGGCGACAAAATGAATAGGAATGAGACAAAAATTAAACATAACATTTGCAGAAAAATACTGCGCGTCATACAGGGTGTATCTAAAATACCTGGGCAAAATTCAGATGTGGATTCCCCCCACCAAAACACGAACGTTCACATCACTTCCTGTCCGCAAACACGCGGTTTCCGAGGTACAGCCCGCATGTCCGCCCATCCTCAATTACTGACAGTTTTACCTGTGGGGACAATCGAAGACGCTGGTGTAGGCAGCTCCAAATCAAAATGAAGGGACATTTCACCACCGTATTTTCTATGCCTGTCAAACCATTCGCAACCACCCAGAACCTTTGAAAGGGTGCGACAGCCCATGATCAGACGTGTCCGTGCGTGCGCCCATTCAGATGGACGAAATTTTGAGCATTTGTTGCGAAATGTCATGTGATAAAGAGGACGAACTGAACAGTCACTGAACTGCGAACACGTGCTGTAAATGCACCGTGTCGGCTGTAAGTAAAATATTGCATGGTTAGGGTACCTGCTCCTGGATGTAATATGTCAGTTGATCTCAAAGACCACTCATTTCCGGACTTGGAGGAACGCCATCTTGACGTCTGAAATACACCCTGTAGAGGTATGTGGACACAGGCTCTGTTAAGAACGAAGAGGCACACACTGCCAAGTTTGTGCACGAACACACGCCACATCGGCAGAAGAAACGTAAGTCGACCACGGGAGCTGCAGCAGCTGACCAACACACGAACACACGCGCTCCCTTCGGCTACACACGAACTACACAAAAGCGTTGAAGCTTCATTAGCCCGCGCTCCCTCTTCAGGCACAGAAACTATGCGTACCACATCACTACATTTCCTGTCTGGGTGAACAACAACACTAACAGCTGATCGACTTATGCAGGTCATAACACTGAATGCACAACATCGCAGCTTTACTTTACCGCAATCAGTAATGGCAATATGGCGTCCGAGCGAAACCGAGGTGCTAGGATGCTGCTAGAACCAGTTCAGGGTCACGTTGTGAGACATGGCGAAGGATACGGGGAGCGTATGCAGCAGTTTGTGGTGGGATGTCTTGACAAACAGCAAACGGCACCTTGCAGACCTGAACTTCACCAGCCGCAATACTGTTCCAAATTTCTGGGACAATAACGTCCGTGTCTGCACAGCTTAATGACGTTTAGACAGAAAGCCTGTGCACTCATGTATTTGCTGTTTAACGTAAGTGGAGCTTATCTAACTATTACTAAGTTGTGCAGACGGCGACACGAATTATCTGAACTGCTGAACTCCACACGTGACGCGACGCACAACACCAAAGCAACATGACGCGTTCGCCCCCAACGCTTAGCAACCAACCGCAATATTTGTTCACAAATAAAAGGTACCGCAGAAATTCCGCTTCGTGAGGTGTGAACCCATTACGGCTGCTATGTAATTTGCCAGCGTTCGCGACGAACCTTTGCCTCCATCGTCAGGGTAAAAAGCTCTTCCCTAGTCTGAAGGTCTTAAGCTTCAGTGAATTTCTACGAAATTACACGGCGTCACAACCCAGAATGCAGTACTGTACACAGTGACCGCTGTGAACAGCTTAAATCCCACAACACCTTGCCTTAACAACACTCCACAGAGGCACGTGGCAGCATCGATCAGTTCCACCCATATCAACCAGATCCACGTTAATTGTGACAGAGAAAGGCGGAAATGGGGAAGCGTGGAAACGCCAAATAAAAGCACGAATACGAGCGGCTGAGAAAATCGGGGTCCTTAATTAGAAAAATCTTCAGAAGCGGCTTCGTAAAAAAAAAGTCGTGTTTTGAGAACTGGACAATTCAGAGCTTCACAATTTGCACTGCAGCGCAGCATCATGACTAACACAAGGGGCAGGCCACTCCACGTTCAGACAGCAATGCTCAAACAAGGTTCGGCACTACAGTAGGCAGCAGTGGCTACTGGCTGCGCCACACAGTCCGCCATTTTGTGTCCAGTTCATTCCTTTCCAGCCCTGTTCACGTCACATTAACAAAATGGCCGGCCCCCACCATGCGCCAATGCAGCACTTTCATCAAAACTGCACGATCAATGCTTAATTCTATTGGCCAGGCGAAGGCAGTAGACTAGGGAGGGTTTGTAGAGGGGGCGTCGGTTAAAGCGACCAATAGCGTCTGTCTGCTCGACGCCACGCAGCTAGGAAGTGACGAATGGCGTCGCAATGACCATCCGTCCGTGTACTACCCCACAGCAGTGGCGTGGGTACCGATGTCACTCCGTACCTCACAGAAAACACATCCTCAGTACAACACCCATCTTCTCTACGAAGCAGAATCCTCCTTAAGAAGCTAACAGTTTCTCCGCCAGTCAAGCCATTTTCCGCATTTTACGGAACCCGAATGTTCATTACCGTTTTCCCAACAGCCCGCCACGTCCCTAACCTAAGCCACACAAATGTAAGTAAAAACTTCCATCATATTCTTTAAGACCTATTTAATATTATCCCCATTTTATGCCCATTTCTTCCAAGAGGTCTCTGGCCTTCAGGCTTCGCCACCGACTCCGTCGATGCTTATCTCTTCTCTCCCTGCGTACTACACGGCCTGTCATTCATATGCCCCTTGATATGGTCACGTGAGTAACATGTGGTAACCAGTATAAATCATGAAGCCCCTTATCACGCAGTTTTCTCCAGTCTGTGGTTCCAGCAATTTCATCAGCACCCCGTATCATGCTCCTCCCATACCGCCAAACACCAAGTTCCGCACCCACACAAAACAGCAGAAGGTCAAGCGATATTTGGTGACAACACAGCAGATCAACCAAGGTTTGACGCCGTGTCGCTTGGTATACAGTCTAAAGTTGCCGTTCTCTATACTGGCTGTAGCAGGTTAGGCAGCCAAGCGTACGGACCAAACGCTAGCAGGCTTTCCCTGAAATCAGACCGCCCTGGACTTCTCTACACGTGCACCTCTCATGCGTCACGCTCGTCCCCAAACACCTGCACTCTGCCGCACTCTGAAAGGATTCACTGCACATCTGTACACTGCGACTGTCCTGCAGTCCCTTTACGATACATGCCCATATACACCCCGTTCCAGCGGCACTTGCTTCTACACCAGTCTGCTTACTGGCACTTAACGAACATTATGGGTTATTCCTTGCTTCCGCCCTAATAAATTAACATCAGCCTAGACCAGAAGCTAACGTGTCTAAAGAAAGTGACACTGCTTACCGACTGTCACGTACAGCTAGAGTGCTTACCAACTGTCACGTACATCTAAGTGCTTACCGACTGTCACGTACAGTCACAGTGCTTACTGACTGTCACGTACAGCTAAGTGCTTACCGACTGTCACGCACAGTTAGAGTTTACCGACTGTCACGTACAGTCACAGTGCTTACCGAGTGTCACATAGAGTTACAGTCCTTACCGAAGCTGCCATTAGAGTTACAGGGCCTAACATAGGCTCATATCGCGCACTGCCTGTCTGTTTTTCTCCAACATACTGTGCCTTCGAAATATCTGACCTTGCACTGCAGCTATTGTGGACGCCATGTTAGAAACTGTGTGTAATAACAACGCCGTTGTGTGTTTGTTGGTTTGTCAAGTGCACAAAGAGCTGTGACGGTCACAGTGCAACAAACGACTGCAAAGGGATTGGTTTAAGCAGCTTTTTAATGTTACATGTAATGTTGCCAATGTCCTGGGGAGCATGTTAACTGCATGACTGTTCGTTTGTCGCACTCAGTTACTGCAGCTCCATGCGCACGGTTGGCATGTGTGCGCCTGCCAGTAACTTAGTGTGGCCCTCGGGCGAGTGCTTGCGGATTGTGTGGCCCTCCTGTGGGTTGAAGTTGGCCAGCCCTGCTGTAAGATATTCACGCTTTTCGTCTTGTCCGAAACGTCCAGACCGCCCCTCAGTGTGCATCGCAGTTCTTTCCCTAGGAACAAAGCGTCCAGGACGTGAAGCTGACAGCTCACCATCACGCAGCGGCGACAGTAAGAACAAGTGGAGCTGTCGGCCTCTCCCCACCTTGCAAGATGTTTTTCTGGCACCTAGCTAATTGTTTCTCTTGTAAGTGTGTCGCGATTTGACGCCGGGCACACCACACGAGCAGGGTGAAGCTTCGCACTGCAGTGAAACGCTCCCTGAGTTATTTGGCACGATCTGACCGCCCACGCCTCAAGACATTCAACAGACAAATATTAAAACGGCAACTTGTCTCTAGCAAATCAGACAAACAACACGCAGTGCTTTACTATTTCAGTAACCTATTTGCCACCCGTATAACGTTTCCAGCTGCCCATCTCGCCAAAAATGTACGCTAATTTACAGTGCAAGACGTTTCGACACAGCCTTCTATATTGCGCATGCTAACAGGCCACGTTTCAGCACCACACATGTACTTTAATCTGAAAAGTGTTACTGGTATCACACAGCGACTGACTGCTGTGTAAGAACCTGATGTGCATATTACCCTGCACGCACGCACGCACGCACTACACGCTGCGCATGCCTGTGGCTACAACACGCAGCCGAAACATGAAGACCCAAAAATACTGTGTGCAGCGGTTGGCAATCCAGCTCGTGTGTGGTTTAATGGCTGCCTTTATGTTGCAGTGCTGTGCTTCACTATGTTGAACAGACATGACTGTACTTACGCACCCGCGGGGTTCTCTCTTTTGACTCTAAAACAACCCTACAGAGGGGACGAAATTTCTTGCAGACTCTCAAATGTAAGGACCCCTCACTGCCGCTTGTCTCTGCCCACGAGCCGACTGCGTCACCAGTCCGTGCCACCAGCCACATGCCTGGGCCAGCCGGCCCCGACCCGCGCCGGGGGCCGATCGCTCTATGCTAATTACAATACTGTCGGAATTACTAAGCCTTTCTAAAATACCAAAACCTGATATAATTTTAAAACACGATTAAGACAGTACGTCAATCAATCACCCGTCGGATTACTGGATGTTATTCTTATTTACGTTGTGCTTTTGAGGCATGTTCAGCTGATGCCCGCGTGCTAGAGTGACGTAAGGTCACTACTGCCCGGGAATGTGAACTGTAGAGACAGCAAGTGCGACGGGACTGGGGTAAGTGCACCAGGAGCGGCTTAATAAGATTCTGTGAGGGCTATACATCATGGGTGGGTCACGTAGCACGAATGAGGGAGATGAAAAGTGCGTGCGGCTTCTAACTGTGGAAATCTGACGGTGGTCACTCTGGTGACCAGAGGGGAAATAACTTGGAGACACACATTGGTGCACACCGTGTGGCTGGGCGGGTCCGTCTGAACGCGCGAATGATAGAGTCCATAACGTGGGACAGCTTCTCAGCCGGCTGAGCCACTGTCAGTTTCTCATGGAGCACGGGAGCTGTGTACAGCAACACAAATACTAATGACAATACGACAACGTTCCGGCACCCAGCGTGAAGGCATACAGCAGGGGGCGCGGAGGCACAGGCCAGTCATTCTTCAGCTTGGCAGCAGATGGACGTGAGTTGTCAGTCTCAAGCTCCGGTCGCCTTATCCCCGCAGAGACAGCCCCCGGCACTAATTAAATAAGAAACTGGGCAGGCCCCAGATCCGGTCCGGACGTTTTGCAGAACAGACAGTTTTGTGCATAGTGATAACAATAATAATAATAATAATAATAATAATAATATGTTGCAACGCGTTTCCTCATTTTAAGGAATTCAGAGCAGCCCTGCATTACTGCAACAACATGGGAACGGATGAACGACAAAAATTCAAATTTTATACCTCTTATAATACAATTATTGATATGACTATAAATTAACTAAAATATCACTGAACCACAGGCCACTGGTGTATTGAATGTCGGACACAGTGCACAGTGCACAGTAGGCACTCTTAACAAATGCTGGCTACACACACAGACATTCAGAACACCAGGCGGCCATCATAAAATGGCAATAGGTGAATGTGTAAACTGGCACAATATGGGACAACATGAAGCTTAGAAAACACGTGGAAAAACACAAGCACGCGTGAATGATAAGATTAAGGGGAAGCTGCAAGGCGTGAACTGGGTTCGTTTTGCTGAGGGCAGAGCGCCGGTCGCGATAATTAGCTTTCGGGTTCAACAAAATGAGGAACTTACTGAGCAGCTCGCTGACCGACTGTCGCCTTCTCATGAAGGACTTACTGGCATGCAACTGGTTAGTCACAAACCGCAGCAACTACTCTATCTGCTATGTTCGGGACAAAATGATAACGAAGCAAGAAAGAGTGACAAATGGCAACAAATTCGAATTCAATTTTGTCTCGGAATGGTAGGGTAAGCCGCTGCCTTCCTTGAGGGATCCAGCTGAATGTGGCGAAGAAAGACCGGCAGCCCAGTGGTCAAAACAGGTGCGCGTCAAAACATGAAGGGAAAACGGGGCCAGTACATGCGCGGACGGGCTGCACTGATAAGCTACGAGCAGCGTCCTAATACTGGCTGTTACTGCCTGCAGCCTTTCGATTCGCGAGTGCTATTTGTGATGCTGCCTTATAATCACTGATAAACGCGAAGGCACTCCCCCTGCACAAGCTGTGCACGTGGCATAGGTCTGCTGCACGTGTCCACAAGATGCAGCGCGGACATTATGCAGGCCCACAGCGATACACTAAAACAGGCCACCTTTATACACAATACACGACATTTTTTCCATAAACTATCAACGGGTCATCAGTCGATCAGTATTGATTCTGGCTGTTAGTAGAACACGGTTGAGATGTGTAATAACACACGAGGAAAGAGCAGGGCCCAAACTCTGCTTAAAGCAGTCCTCCTGTTGATGGAGTTTAAATGCACCCAGCACTGTGTCTCGTTTTCATGTGTCGGTCTTTGTACTGTGAATCAGTAGGCAGAAACGTCTTATGTTTTTGTATACAGGGCTCTCTATAATCTTTAATCAGGTTTACAGCAAAATTGGAAAGTCCCAACAATTTACCGTAAAATATCTCAGCACCGAATGTTAACTGAGATCTGTTCAGCCCCTCTCGAATTTGTATTTGGGTACAAACGGGCAGATAGTTCGTTTCAGGTACGGTGGAGTAACTACGTTTGTCACTGATCGACTGGCACATACATATCGGTTACGAAAATCGGAAACCTTTGCAATGCAACACGCCTGTCTGGCTGCAAGATCCTGAGAAACACGAGTAACAAAATGCAAAGCAACTTCAATAAAACATAAAAAGCACAAAGCTTATTTTCAATAAAGAAAGACATGTTTCGAAGAACTCACTATATCAAATTAAGGAATGTGGGTTCCTTCCACACAGCAGAAGTCAATCAAACTCACTCAATGAAAGACAGAGCTTGACTGAGCTGCCAGTGACGTGACCAATAGCAAGACAGTGCGGGGAAGCCGACTCGCCATCGACGTGGTCACACACCGATTTGTCGAAGCCAGTCACGAAAGACTAAAAAGTTGTATTTCAAAATGGGCAATCACAGAAGTCTGATATCCCATACATCGATCCTGTTACAGGCGCCCTGCAGTGAAGCGATCGCGCCAGCAGTAGCTACTGGAGAACAGCCCGCACTGTGTACTAAACTGTCACTAAACGGGAGGCACTTTGAAAGTGCACGATGTTAGGGAGCGGACTGCAACGGAGGGTACTGGTACTGGAAGAATCGAGTATGAAATTGGCCAGAAGTCAGGAGTGACACTATGCATGAGTCAGTTACTTGGAAGGAGGAAATAAGCGACGAAAGTTAGACCGGGCCTATCTGAAGACCAAACGCAACAGCACATGTCTGACGCAATTTTAGTAACAAAGCAAATGTTTTTCTGTGCCACGTAGCTACTTTTGTCGGCTTGAGAGTTAGCCATCGTCATAAAGAGCGTAAAGAAACAAATGTGAAGAGGAAATGTTACGCAGTTGCGAGACCTGAGGTGCCCAGGTTGGCCTTTCAAACACAACGCAGCGTCCGCCTCCGAAACGCCAGCAGTGCAGCCTCTCACTCAGCGCAATGACGCAGACACTTGATCATCTGTCACAAAGTTGTTACAGTCTCAATAAGGTGACACTTCCTCTGCTCACTGCGCACAGTCAGCTTGCCGAAGGCTTTCTCTTAGACCGAAACATGTAATGACTTTTCACACAAAAGTAATTTATTTTATTTATAAAGATAAGTAAGACATTTGGTCCTTATCTTGCAAACACAACCGGACGGCTCGTAACGAGATCTGATGCTTCTGGCTCATAACAAAGGATCAGTGGAGGGCTACTCTGAACGAGGTAACGGAACTTAGGCTCCATAGCAAGTGACTGTCACACTGTCAAGCAGTCCGCCCCATGCAGTAGTCAGGATAGCATTACGTTGCACTGTATACAGGTGTGTGTGTGTGTCTTGTTTCAGATGTGGCAAGATATCGAGAGCATCCTCCTGGGCCAGCCGGCACCTCCTCAAGCCTCGCCCGTGAGTCTCTGCGGCTCAGGCACCGTGCCCCCGGTCACCCGAGTCGACCCACAGCCACAGCAGCCAGAATACGGAGATGCGGAGCAGCTGAGTTACCAGGCTGAAGAGTTTGTAGATTTGGACATGCTGATCAACCACGCGGCGGAACAGCACAGCTTTTATTCACCCCCTCACACAGAACTGAAGAGGGGTGACTCTATGGACTTCGGTGCTGGGGGGATCTATAGCTGTAGGGACCAAACTGACAGGTTAATCGACATGCAACAGCCTCCACCACCACCCACCACCTACAGCGGACACATGACAATTGTCCCAGCTCACCATCAAGTGGCATACAACCACGGTCAAATGTCGCCCCCTGCAAGCCCAGAAAACGAAGACTATACCCGTGGTCTAACGACTACCCTGCCCCCACAGCAGAGGGTAGTTAACATTATTCCTCCTCCACCACAGCTAATAAAAATAATGACACCCCCTTCCTCGCCCAACCTGACAGACCTACTGTCCACCCAGCATCAACCTCCTTCCCACTCGGCCTTCCTAGGCAGCGTCACGGGACCTGGCGAAGTACAACAGAAACCGAAGAGAGGGCGCCGAAGTTGTGGGCGTAAGAAGCTGACAACGCACACGTGTTCTCACCCCGCGTGCGGTAAGACATACACGAAGTCGTCGCACCTGAAGGCGCACCTCCGCACGCACACGGGCGAGAAGCCGTACCAGTGCAGCTGGAAGGGCTGCGGCTGGAAGTTCGCTCGCTCGGACGAGCTGACTCGCCACTACCGCAAGCATACCGGCGACAGGCCGTTCCAGTGCCGGCTGTGCGAGCGGGCGTTCTCGCGCTCTGACCATCTCTCGCTGCACATGAAGCGTCACGTCAGTGTGTGATTTCTGAAGTAACCCCAGTGATCAGCGCAGTTACATCAGCACTTAACGGACAGCAGTTTCGCAGCGCATTGTTTGCGAAATACTGACTCGTCAAATAGCCAGACAATTCAATCTGCAGTGAGCAGCCCGTCATGGGTCGGCAGAAGCGCCTGCAATATTACGTCACAGTTCGCGTTCGCTACAGAAAGTGGCAATATAAAGGAGGGCACGTGACCATCGCTACGATAAAGAAGCTAGTCGAATGTGAGTCTCAACTGGACGTTGTGTGTTCCCTAATAGAACCAACAACGTTGGTCAGTCTCAGAGAGTTTTTGTACCTTACAGTTACCAATAAATGTGAACGAGGAAATTAACGCATTTAAACAGACGGAACTGTCGTTAAATTAACACAAGTGCACAATTTTACTGCATAAAGTTACCATTCTGCACAATAAATCGAACACCTGGACGCATTTCCAATTTACTTGTTATCTAAGGCAACATTACTTCACCTTGCCACATTTCAAATGTGTATACGATGTTTCGTGTGCTTGTGTGTCCTAGTTAACATCTCGCTTACTTCTTTAGTACACTGTTTTTGTCAATACTGTTCTAGACGGAAATGCAGGAACGAAGGCGGGTGGCTGCGTATGCCCTGTGGCAAGGGACGTGATCATGTGACAGCTGGCCAATCAGTGTCATCTGGCTGACAAATTTGCTTATGCGTGGAGTTCTTTCACTTGACAGTGTTGACTAGTGTCAGGAGAGCAGGTCCTAGGACTGTAAATTCGGGCCTACTGCCTTCTTGAGTACAGCAGGTCTTGCAACCGTGCAAAACTGCCTCTTTCTCCTTATGTGAAAGGCTTCGCTCGCCCATCCTCATTCCTGCGGTTCAGTCTAGTGGCCAATTGGCGTGAGCTATGACAGGGTGAAGCAAAAGTGAAGCTGTCAAGTGCGGCGGGTGTGACCAGTTCCTGTAATGTTTTGGCACTCAGACTGAACAAAGAGGTTGCATCACCGCTCTTGGACAAACGACACTTTTAAGTTGTGATTAAATTTACTCAGTAATATTGAAATGTGCATTAGTCATGACTGATTCGTGCAATTCGCTGACATGACTTATGTACGGAATGCCACACCTGGCATGCAATGTAGAATACTTAATACACCAACATAAAACTGCCTTTGCTTGGGCAAGAAGGAGACTGTGTTTGTTCTACGACTATGGTAGTGGGAACATTGAGAAACTGTCCCAAGTCTCTTAAAAAATCTACTCCCAAAATAATGAGACCTCGGATACAAGTCACACAGACTGCGGTAATAATGTCGCCCCCTTGTGCTTACCGTTGCCTTCTCCTCCACAATGTGGCCTGTGTCCACCATCTAAGGTGAACAGAATGACTGGTCACCTTGGGTGCAGAGATTTTCGGCAACCACAATAGCAAACAGCTTGAGGGACAGACACAGGAGCTGTTGATCCACGAGATTTATTTCTTCAGCCTCGGTGTACTTATAAAAGGAAATTGCTTTTCTGACTGAAAATACTCCCGTGTCCCGCCTGCTAGTAACGCTGTGCCCTGCCCAGTCAGTTGCCTGCACACTGTCTGCAGAGGGGACGTCACGGGAGCACTGTTATCAGTCCCGCCTGCTAGTAACGCTGTGCCCTGCCCAGTCAGTTGCCTGCACACTGTCTGCAGAGGGGACGTCACGGGAGCACTGTTATCAGTCCCGCCTGCTAGTAACGCTGTGCCCTGCCCAGTCAGTTGTCTACACACTGTCTGAAAAGGGGACGTCACGGGAGCACTGTTATCAGGCCGACAGTGGACTTGTTCACACACGCGTGACACGTGGGCTTTCGCATTAAGGAAGAAACAAAAATGGAGAGTGCTTGGAAATAGGGTGGTGGGGAGGAAATTTGTACCTGTAAGGCAGAAGGTCAGGGCAGGAGCGAAAAAATGCGAAACGAAGATCTTCACAGTGAGTGCACTGATTGTTGTTATGGCAGTAAGGCAAGGGGATGACATGGACTGGGCATGAAGCACGAATGAGACAGAGGATGAATTCGTAAAACATTTGCATAGCACAACGTGGGTGCATAGTACACAAGGGCATTTTAAAGAAATGCGAGAGGCTGCGGAGCGTATTCAATTGGCTGGGCATAGCGTCCGGTGACGTACAGTAATGCGCAGTTGGGTTCCACACATGGCGGGCAATATGTTCAGGAGCTGAGCAGCTATCAGTTTCTCAATGTTAACTCGGCTCAAAAGAATGATTTATGTTGGTGCTATTACAGAATTTACAACAAAAGCAGACAAATTAATACATTTAGATTATGATATCACGTAAGAAGTGTTTCAAAGATTTCTTATTGCAATATATGCCGATAATTTTGCTTCTGAAATGAATTAACTGCCCTCTGTCAACAAATATTTACTGCTACAGCAAATGTATGGAATACGATCACCCTCCATAGAAGCACATCTTTACGAGCTTCTCACGATCAGCATATCGGTTCTTGACAACGGTACGGCAACACTCGTATCGCTAACGCTTTGCGGGACTTTTCCATCGTCAAACAATTAAAAATCACGACGTTTCGGAAAGGTTTCTTCCGTTACGTCGTGATTTTTTAACTGCGTTCACGTTGGAAAAGTCCTGCAAAGTGTTAGCGATATGAGTGTCCTGATAATCAGCTTGCAGTATCCTCTGGCTCTTCTTGTACTTCCCTCTCCATCTAGAACTGCAGCCTTGACGATAATTCATACGCTGTGTGTGTGTGTGTGTGTGTGTGTGTGTGTGTGTGTGTGTGTGCGTGTGTGTGTGGACACGCAGTTATCCTGTGTAACTATATATACGCAGACAGTCCAGAACTGCACAACACTGTGCTAAATTTAACAGTTCTTCTGTCTTAAATCTGAGTTAGACTATCGCCAATCCTGAATCCAGTTCTTTACAACAGGACAGCTGTAGACCACGTGACCTTGTGACCTTAGACTCTGCGTTTCGTAGGATGGCGGTTGCTTCAGCCTCGGGGCTAATAAGTCTGGTTGTTTTGGCCTGCTTCAGCCTGAAGATGAAGTTAATGCCATTGACCGAAACGTCGGGAACTGGTTGTGCAACGTCAGCAGCGGTGCGATAACCTCAAAATTTTCAGGCTAGATGCATGTTTTCTCAACCTTCGTAACAACCAACTGACGCACTGCATAAAATCCATACGCAATAAAACTAACGACCCCTACACATGTTTCGACAACATGTTGTCATCCTCAGGGGGCTCATCACAAAGGAATACATCATCATCACATCAATCTACATGCTCAATGGACCAAACATTAAAACTCCAAAACACACAAATCCCACAACTGTGGCACTGCCCACCGCATGTGTCTCTGACCGACGTGTCTCATTAGTGAGGCATCTACTTCACGCATCACAACGGCACGTCTCGCGCGGCCACACAACATTTGTGACGACTGCACTACTGATAACAGTACGTTTCTCACGGAAGGCAGCGTATGACCCACGAATACAGTTTGCGTTTCCAAACTGTAGGCAGTGCGCAGCTCTGCAGGCGAGCCTTGCCACTGACTGCCATTACACGGCACATCCGGGAGCAGCGTTGCGCCCAGCAAGGTGATCCACTTGGCTTGCAACATGTAGGAAGCCTGTCGACTGACTATTGGCAATATCGGACAGCGCCTGATCAGTTGTTTTGTGAAATGAGGTTTAGAAATCTAACTGTGAGCGTCACTGAAAACAGAAGGTCATGTCAGATAGTCAGATAGCGCCGCCACTTCGAGACACGACAATTTATAATTGATAACGGGTTTGTCTCATTTCACTTTCGTGAAGGTTTTGTAGCGCCCCCGAAGCTGTCGATAGCTGCCTGTTGAATGCAGTGACATTTACACTTCTGTGTAACGGTTTATGTTACAGTTTAACCATTTGCTATCTAATATTAACTGGAATGATACATACAGACCCAGCTCGTACCGCGGAGTAAACACTGAGTCTCGGTTATAAAAACCAGTCAGTTAATGCTGTACAGGGAAATAATCGCTGTTTGTTCTGAGATCCACACAAAACACATAAAAACACTGTGTGGGCAGAACGTAGAATTTGTGAATATTAAACCTGGTGGTACGTAAAGTAACCGCTGGGCTTTAAAGGACTACAGTCCGTACCGCGCAGTAAACACACTGTGTATCGGTTATAAAAACCAGCCAGTTAATGCTGTATAGGGAAATAATCGCTGTTTGTTCTGAGACGCACACAAAACACATAAATACACTGCGTGGGCAGATCGTAGAATTTGTGAATATTAAACCTGGTGGTGCGTAAAGTGACCACTGGGCTTTAAAGATTGAATTAACTCTCCCAATAATATTTAAGGACCAAGTCCCTATGTCACAAACACATACAGAGATTTGCTGGAGAAACCTGAAGGATAGGGACTACTTGGAAGACCTAGGTTCTATGTGAGGATAATATTAAAGTGGGTCTTACAAACAGGATAGGAGGTTGTGAATGGGATCAATCGAATGACGATAGGGACAGGTGACGGGCGCTTGTGAACACGGCAATGAACCTTCGGGTTCCATCAAATGCAGGGGTTGTTTAGATGACCTGAGGAACTAGAAGCTGCTCAAGAAAGACTCTCCGCAACATGGAGTCACCCCAGTCCC
>BLKM01000129.1:169880-291008 GCA_013340265.1 Coptotermes formosanus
CCCCCCCGCGTAAACACACTGCGTCGCTACTACAAAAACTGATGGGTCTGTCTGTTCAGAGAAACCAACGCATTTCGCAGCGAGGATCTCAAAGGCGCGGGGCCAAAGCACGTGGTGCACAGAGTGATGCGGTGCCTTCACATGTCGATGTGAGGCGCAACAATAACAAACCGGTACAGAGGAGACTGAATGTGACCGGAGTTCAACGTGAGAACGTGTCTTTGTCCTAACACAGTCGGAACACAAAACCGTGTAAACTTGCAGCTGAGGTCCACGCCACGAAGGCATATCGGGGTGCAGATAGCGTCGAGGGGTCAGCGTCAGACCCCGGTTAAGGTACAGGAATACTGGCGGACACTTTGTAGAATGGGAAGATCGCTTGCCCCTCCATTGCTTAGCACAGCCACCACACCGTCTCAGCTAACCAAGCCCCTTGTGTAAAATTACGTAATTATTTTTACTGTTTACCACAGCACAGAAGTCTAGGAGCCCCAGCCTCCTGCAGCCCTCAGGGCCTGCCCAGGCCTGACAGGATTGCTTTACCTTACCTTGCTTTTACCACAACATAAATGTGCAAGAAACTGGTTAAATATTTTGCAGATAAATCGAATGTTAACGGTCAGTCCTGAAAAACGCAGGCGTGTCTACAAGTTTTCATATTCTAACTTTTACAGAAGATCAGTAAAAGGTTTTTAACACAGAAGTGTGACAACGGTTGTTTCTCAACTGGATATACAGCGTTAAGAATAACTGTGTTCGTACCAAACAGCAATTCTGTGCAGTAAGGGCATTGGGTTGAACTTTACACAGATCTTGCCTTCCGCAACAGCTTCCGGGTCAACGCCCGTTTTGAAACACTTGATTAGTATTCCTTCACATCATGTGCTTTTCACTTGCCACTGTATTTCTTTATATCATGTGCCTTATTCTCAGTTGGCACTGTATGTCTGTGCACCATGTGCCTTATTCTCAGTTGGCACTGTATGTCTGTGCACCATGTGCCTTATTCTCAATTGGCACTGTATGTCTATGCACCATGTGCCTAATTCTCAGTTGGCACTGTATTTCTTTGCATCATTCAAAATTGGCACTGTATGTCTTTGCAACATGTGCCTTATTCTCAGTTGGCACTGTATTTCTTAGCATCGTGACCTTCATTCTCAGTTGGCACTGTATGTCTTTGCAACATGTGCCTTATTTTCAGTTGGCACTGTATTTCTTAGCATCGTGACCTTCATTCTCTGTTGACACTGTATGTCTTTGCAACATGTGCCTTATTCTCAGTTGGCACTGTATTTATTAGCATAGTGAGCCTCATTCTCAGTTGGCACTGTACGTCTTTGCAAGATGTGCCTTATTCTCAGTTCCCCTCGGAACCCCCTGCCACCAATTACCCCTAGCGATGTCACAACAAACCTCACACGTCCAGCTGCAACTTCTGTCTCTCTTTCCTCCCTGCCGTTTCCTAAAAATTCGTGGTCTTTAAATGCACAAGACGACAACGTACAGCTGTAATGTAACATGGAGAGTTTCTCCTAGCATTGCAGCTTTACCGCAAAGAACGCCTGCACACACCGGGACGTCCCGCTGCAGCTGCCGTGTTTAGGGACAATACACACGGAACATTCTGTATTTGACAATTTATGAACAACTGTTTCATTTAGCCGCAATACGAAGTTCCTTTGTTCCAAGTTATTTCCTGAATTTGCTTGATCAATGTCAGATGCTGCATGAAGGACACACGTGGCCCAGGACGCCTGCCTGTTGCACAAACCATACCGATTCGTAACAAACAATACACAATGTAAAAAGAGTGAGATCTGAGGTCCTCGCGATGCGGCGGTGACACCGTCCAGTCTAGTAAAAATATACAGACCTTTCCGTTGAACATATTTCACCTTACTTTGGCCTGAAGGTGAATGCACTAGGTGCCATCGAAACATCGATAAATTTTGTAGCAGACTGCAGAGTATTAAGTCCCAGAATATAGCATTCTACAGAACTGTAAACAGATGTTCCTTCAGACTCCATTTATTATGAACTTAACACGTATTTCGTTTCATAAGTTTAAAGTGCTGTATCTACCAGCAGAAAACTTGCCAGTACCACTGCTCTGTGGTTTAACCGCCATCTCCACGGCGAATCCTGCACTCTGGCACCCTAATTTTCATAAAATACGCGCAGGTTTCCGTAAATACGTAGACTTCTATGAATTTGTTCACAGTTTTCATCTGTTTGTTGATAAGAGCGTTACATAACCTACCGCAACACACACCGGGAGCTCAGCCGAACCAACGGAAAAGAATTATACTGGTCTGAGTACAGTTACTGTAAAAAGTTGTGTAATTCCAATACTTAAAATTCGACCGTTTGGGCATTCTACACGAAATACACAAAACGCTTCGTCGACAGCAGTTACGCCCTTCTGTTACCAGCTTTCGCAAATAAACCGTTTCTCGGATTTTCACTAAATTCGCCACAACTGTTATTTACAAGACTGTCAGCACAGGCGGTATTTTCTTGAAAATCGGTACAGCGAAAGCCAGAGGCTTTTTACGGACGTAAACTATAAGCTTCACCCCCCCCCCCCCCGCATGGGCTACAGTGCTTGCTGGAGCTGCACACTCTTGGCACGGGAGGCGTCCACAAGACGTTTTGCGTGGCGCCGAGTGCCGCGCGATGGGTGCAGCTGCAACTTAAGTTGAAGTTTCCGTTCTGTACTTGCATATTGATCTTCAGGTTTTGTTCGCGTTACGTACACGAGGTCTACAGCAACTGTCGGTGGGCGTTTGTGAGCTTCAACATCGGCGTAGGGTGCGCCGCGGTTTTCTTGTGCACGTGAATTAAATTACACTGACACGTGAACATTGAAACGGTGTGACATTTTGATAACAAACAGCGCCTTGGTAAATTCTGTGCACGAGGCCACGCAGTACACCATTAATTCTTTTGAATGGTACATTCAGAATCAGAGTGCTGTTTTGCCCTCTAAGGCACAGCTACAGTTATGCATTTCTCTCTCTGGCAAGTGTTCAGTACCTGCACGCGTTCAGTTGGTCCGACTGCCAACAAACACAACTCGCTGTAATGTTATTCAAATAATGCTGATTTTTTACAACACTACCAAGTGCATTCTTATAGCCTGATTGTTAGAAAGGAATTCTTTTCCAAAGTTCGTGTAATTTCCTGAATGATTTAAAGGATCCAAACATTATAAACTTCTACTGAACGAAGACGCCAAACTGTTTGTTTTTAAACGGGACGTGACGTTCTTTCCTTAAAAGCAGGTGTCAGAGTTCTTAATTATTACTGCTTTTGAATGATGTAAATGTTAAATCACGTCTCAAATTTGTTTGGTGCTACTTTAGAAATAGTTAGGACACCTGCATGCACGCGTGCCCATGGCCCTTGTAACACTAAAATTAACATGAATTATATTCAAAGATCCAGTCCGTACCGCGCAGTGAACACACTCCGTCTCGGTTACAAAAACCAGTCAGTTAATGCTGTATAGGGAAATAATCGCTGTTTGTTCTGAGATCCACACAAAACACATAAATACACTGTGTGGGCAGAACGTAGAATTTGTGAGTGTTAAACCTGGCGGTACATATAGTGACCGCTGGGCTCTAACGGGTCAATAGACACACGCAGGCGTCAAATATGATCCGAAATCTTTAACTGTCTTAATATCTGTGTTTGTCGTAATTTATTTTATGGCGATAAGCTTTACGCTACAGCGCATCTTCCTTGCGCAGCCTGAAAGCGAATCGACGAAAGAAACGTCTATGGATGTAAGGTCTAGGAAAGGTAGATGTCAAAGCCGTGCACCTGCTGCGTAACTTGCAGTCAAGTTTTAAACATTTAAAATAATGTGTAACAGTGACAGCGAGGCCAGTGCATTGCCACTGGAACCGCAAACTGTAAGCACTATACGGGTGTAGGGGACAGCTCACAACACACCAAACACATTCTCGCCCCAAACTGTGAGTACAGCCATGGATAGAACTAACGCCAAATGAAAAATTCAGTAGAGGGAATGTAAACGAATGACCCATAAATCAGCATAGTGCATTATTTTGAACGTACATTTTCACTGGGTTAATAACAAAGTGTAATGCATAAGGTTGACGAATTGTGTTGTAACGACGCTGCAGCACAAAAAAGTCTCAATATTTCTGAATGATTCATCTATCTATGTAAATCTATTAAAACTAATTATGGCACTCGCATCTAATTTCTTCGACAATCTCAAGTATCGCAGCAGGAAATACATTTGTTAGGCTTACCGTCTGTAGTCTTAGTATAAAAACGTTTGAGTGGTTGACTGATCGCTGAATTGACAGGAATAAATTGTACACAAAAAACAGAATAAATGAACAAAGCATCACAGTTGCACGTGGAGCAGCATTCGTGTGAGTGCTCACACACGTCACTCAGAACAAGAAGCCTTTAACAGAATACACTTAATTTTAACGACGCTAAAATAACTACATTTTAGTTTATCAATCTAAGCAGAGTGGCGCATGTAGCAGTAAATGCTCGGGAATTTAATATTTAACTCGTGTAACGTATTTTGTGACAAGCGCAGCGAAGAAACTTGTTTCAAGCGATTAGTTTCATGCAATGTGAAACTGCAACTGCACGAGAGTATTCTGCAGGCCTAGACAAGCTAATGTCCAGGTAACTGCACTACAGAACTGCAGCTGCCCGACACGCAGCGCGGCTACACATTTCGCCTTTTTCATATCTGGCAAGAAAGCGCTGTGTTCACGCACCTCCAGTCCAACGCTGCATGAATCTAATTACTTTAAACCAGTTCCTTCGGTGTGGGCGTCTACTGGAGCAATCCATTTGTAACACTGTACCTCCAGTGACGGTCTGACGTCTCTGACAGTAAAACTGTGTTTATCATCGAAAGAAAATCTCCATGGACGCGTTTCATTAAAATAATACTTCGATCACATGACAATGAACAAAGTGCTAATTGTACTAACAAAATATGCATCCTGTGTGTGTACAGACAATGGCATGTACATTTCAAACAAAGTGCATTAATTAAATTGAGAAGCAAAAAAATGTTGTTTATTCGCTCGAATGAATTCAATTTGACTGAAGCGCAGGAACGAAGGCGGCTGGCTACAGACGCGCTGTAGCAGGGGGCAGCTGACCAATCACGGTCAGTTCGATGAAAAGTTTGCCAAATAGGCCCCGACCCAACCTGTGGGCAGCGTTGCCAAGTGTCGTAACAAGCTGTATACCGGCCCTTCTGCTCGGAACGTTACCGTCACTCGCCTTCGTTTCTGCGTTTCAGTATACTGCAGTGTCCGTGCGACAGTACAGTGGTGTGCAGGTTGTACGGAGAGTTACAGCGCACGCCACTGCTTGCACAACCGATATACCCGCTTTCCGTCATTGCACTACTCTGTGCACTTGCAGACCCACTGCAGTGACTTGCGCACTTGCACGTTCACTGGCACTCACTCCTGAATGTTAGGCTGCGTGCAACAACAGTGCGCTGGAAAAGCCAACTGCGGCCCACCCACTGGCACTGTGTGGGTATGTTGGAAAAGGCTGTTCTCTGGTTCCCCTGTTCCGTGTTACAATATGCAGGACTCTGCTTCGGAGAGTCGTAACGCTACTGTATGGGATAGTATTAATTTGCTTCACCCAGATCCAGCAGTTCTTGTGCAGACTGCACGGCAGGTGGGTCTGTATCACTTTGCAAGAGCATCCGCGGGTGGGTTGTGCGTCTTAATTCCTGTACAGACCTTCAGCTATTGTAGCGGCGGCACAGCCGTCGAAACTGGCGGTCAGTGAGAAGCGTTCTACCATCCCGCAGTCGTGCAGGGAACACGTGAACGATGAGGCAAAAACCAAGCAAGCAACAGAGGAATCAACCAACCAAACTCCTTTTTATACACGAAGACATACAGCTGTCCACTCACATAACAATCTCTTCTGTAAACTCCCATGTGCAAAATAATAATAATAATAATAATAATAATAATAATAATAATGGCAATAATGGATGTAGCAATCCCGGGAGACAGAAATGTGATAAAGAAAGAAGCTGAGAAGATTCTAAAATATAAAGGCCTTATAACAGAAATACAGCGCATGTGGAATGTAAAAACAAAGGTGACGCCAGTTATAATAGGAGCAACTGGAACCATTTCAAAATCCTTCAGACAATACTTAGCAGCGTACCGGGAAAGCACGATATCAAGGGACTGCAGAAAACAGCCATATGAGGCACAGCACACACACTGCGGGAAGTGCTAATGTAGAAGCACAGCAGAGTTTAGTATTGCAGACAGCGCTATATGCACCATTAACAGTACGTGCAGAATAGCTGCGACACTGCGTACCCTAGAAACGTGGTTTGTTTCAGGTACAGAAGTGCGAATACCCTGCGTAAAGGGGATAATGCATGATAATAATAATAATAATCGTCCAAACGAGAAGCCGAGAGGCAGAGACATTCCCAGTGTTCAGAGGTCTTAAAACTTCCTGCTGCCTACTTTGAGGTTCTTCCCCTTTCTTCGACTTGCTGCTGTCTACATAACCTCTGTACTAAATACTCTTCGAAACGGTTACATTCCATTCCTCTGCAGGGTACACACTTTGTTTGGTCAGAAATTCACTGCCCGATTTGACGGTTTCACAGCAGCCGCGTACACAGGGAAGACGGCAGCCTGACGCGCGATCCAAAATGCCGGACACAGCGTACGTAAAAATACGGAGGTGAAACAGTTTGATGCCGACTGGCCAGACACAGAACACTTACATCCAGTTTTATAACGCCGACGGAGAAACGTTCTTATTTCGAAGAACTATAAAGGTTTCGAACCAAGGCCATCTTGACTCCAATGCAACTGCCTGGTCTTGTACCCATGTCGACATGGCGGTCACGACAAATGACGAACTGGAGTGCGGCATTTCATCCTATCGTGCTAACCTTGGGAAGCCTTATGTCTTTGTGTTAGAGCTCTGTTCGTACACTTACAGGACAGAGCCCAGAGATACTTGCACAGCGGCCGGTCAGATTGCCACACACGATCACGCCAAGTTCCATGTTTCTCTGAAAGTGGAGCGGAACGCGCAACTTTCTCTTGTCCGCAGGCATGCCGCTGCTGCTGCCCTCTGTGCACAAGCTCAGCTGCAGACAACGGACACGTGAGCAGCGGGCCAGCAGGGGAAAGGGCATTCATACGTACCCTTGCCTCACACTATCAGCATCCTCAGAGCGGATTTGAAAGAATTTGTTATAAATATAGAGCAAACTGCTGGTCGGCCGTGGAATTTAAACATCCACGACTTTCCACCCACTTGTATATTTGTTCTGATCGCAATTTTTTTTATACCCGTGGTTTTATTTATGCACAGCCGGAAGAACTGGCTGCTTCCGCACGGTGAAACCTGCCCTCATTTGAAAAGGAAGGCGGCTGTATTACCGACCGAAACCAGTTTCTGTGACATCCAGATGAACAGCGTTGCTGTGCGTCATGTGACAACTTGCACTAATGAAGCCGCCAGCTTCTCATAGCGGTTTATGGTTTCTCCATCGCGTACCGGTTATTCCGACGTTTCGAAGTCGCATGCTGCCGCCATCGTGCGACTAAGCTGGTTTAAGTGGCTGCAGCCACACGAAGCAATTCATTACCTTGACGATGTAGGCAACATACGTCTCCGAAACGCCGCAGTATTTAACTGCTGCACGATAACGAACCTCAAACGCAGATGGTCATGTTAATTTAACTGGTCTCTGTCGTGCCTTCAGACCGAACGCCGGTTGACCAACGGTCTCCCACAAAGCCCACCGTCCATTATGACGAGAGATTCTCTCCTCCTAGACAGCTTTCGTCGCAATCACCAAATTATACTGAACAAATGTGGGCCCCACTTTCTGTACCTATCTTCCGCTGTTATTCAAAACTCTGTGACCCTCTTTCTCTGCACTGTTGGCACTACTGCTGGTGGCCTTCATGTACCTCGTCCGGTTACCTCAGCAAGTCCGAAGGCAGCTATATAGCTATGTAGCTATCCTATATTTGTGTACAGCTATATTGCTAACCCAGTCAGTGTTGCCCAATCCGCTCTGCGGGCAGGCAACACGCAGTGCAGCACGCGCAATGTGACACACACCCAAATTATGCACACTGTATGCACAGTGCCGGTCTGAACGCATATCACAGCCTGTGTTAGTGTCGTCTTATGTTCAGCATGTTCGCACAAAATTAATTAGCAACGTCACACATGTCTCTTCCGGGGGAGAAAGCGGGCCCGGCGTGGCGTTGACCAGGCATCCCTAGCTAGCGTCAAGGTAAAAGAAAGAGTAGTGCTATACATATAGTCCCCCTCTGGACCTTCACGGCGTGTTCTAGGGTGAGCTGTACCTTCACTTTACTTCACACAGACGCCCCTGTAATTAACAGTTTAGCGTCGGTCAGCCTCACACTACAAGCCTGCGTTTGAACACATCGGCCCCCTGTTCACAAGTGCAAAACCCTAAGAGCTAAGACGCATCTCCGCCATGTTTTGTGTTTCAGGCGGCACAGTTCGAACTCTGTGTGATGATGTGCAGAGTGAGGCGACTGCAGGACCGACGGTGCCAGTGCCTGCGCCTCAGGACAGGCCACTGCAGTCGCCAACAGCGTTGTGCTGATCTCGACAAGAAGTAATTCCAACAGTAAGGATTTGTGATGGGGTCACTTTCAGTTTGGTACAGGTTAAAATGGTAACTTTTTTTGTCCATGCCATGAAGGCACGTGACGGGTAAGGAGGCACAAATCCACTCATTCTTAACCTCGCCACTAATTGAGACAAGTGGCGAAATGCACCCACCGGCCGCTTTACCCCTGGCTGTTAGTTGAATAAGAGGCTGCGTCGGCACCCGGCGCCTGTCCGGACGTCAAGCGTCTGGTTGGCAAACTACTGAGGCTGGCGGAATCCGATGTAAGGCCAAGCTAAACTGCACAGGACTCCACGTGAGCCCCTGACCGACAGAACACACACTGCGTCTGTGTTACAAACATCAAAGCACTGATCCTGTTCGGGCAGGCATTCGGTGTTTGCTGTGCGACACACACGGAACACAAAAATACGCGGGCAAAACGCGGTGTTTTATAAGACCAAGATTAACCCGAATTATATTTAAAAATTCAGCTCGTACCGCGCAGTAAGCACACTGCGTGTCGGTTACAAAAACCAACCAGTTAATGCTGTGTAGGGAAATAACAACTTTATCCTGCCAACCACACCAAACACGTAAGTGCAGTGTGTGAGGAGAACGTGGGATTTGTGCATGCTGTAGAACTCGTTATACACAGTTCCAGCGGTGTTACAGTGGGTAGCGTTACGGCTATTTGTACAAAACTGGCTAAAAATAGAGAAAAAGCACACACACACACACACACACACACACACACACACACACTGCTTTCACCGGATAAGACCCAACTGTGCATTTAATGCACTATTCATATAAAAATAATATTAATTCAAGGTTGTCCAGTTTGGAAAGGTTAAATGTTTCCTGAGATTCCAGACAAACTGCGACCTTAGCGATCATTCTACTCCACAGCCATAAACACATGCAAAATAGCGTCCTGAATTTAAATACCTAAGTTCGACTCCCGTATGAACCTCTGCTCAACTCAGTGTCTAATACAGCTCCACGTCCAGTCAGCAATTTTATCGCTGCGTGGCGCGACGGAGGAGGCCGCAGAATCAACCTGAACTGACGAGGGACTGCGGCTGGCGCGTCGAACAAAAGCGACAATATTTGCGCATTTGTGCAGAATGTTACGCGATGCTCAATCCGTCTTACATGTCTTAACTCTTACTTTGTTAGACGGACAATCCAAGGCCTTCCACTGCCTCCGACAAGTAGAAGTTTAACAAGAAGAGAAATTGCGAAAATGTGTATTGTCACGAAACAGACCAACGGAAGAAGGGTTTAAATTAGACAAGCGCGTGGGAACTCTTGGAACAATATTTAACTTGCATGTTTCGATTGCGACCTGCTATCTCTAGCTGAATAAACTCTGAATTGGATGGCTTTAAACATTAAACAATAGCATTAACCTGGATTATATGTAAAGACTTAGTCCGTACCGCGCAGTAAACACAGGCCGTCTCGATTATAAAAACCAGTCAGTTAATGCTGTATAGGGAAATAATCGCTGTTTGTTCTGAGATCCACACAAAACACATAAATACACTGTGTGGGCAGAACGTAGAATTTGTGAATGTTAAACTGGCGGTACGTACAGTAACCACTGGGCTCTAAAGGGCTACAGTCCGTACCGCGCAGTAAACACAGTCCGTCTCAGTTATAGAAACCAGCCAGTTAATGCTGTATAGGGAAATAATCGCTGTTTGTTCTGAGATCCACACAAAACACATAAACACACTGTGTGGGCAGAACGTAGAATTGTTGAATGTTAAACCTGGCGGTACATATAGTAACCACTGGGCTTTAGACGGTTAACTGCCCCGAGAGAATACAGGAATGAAAAGTGTTCTATATACAACGCTGCCAAATGCGAAGTTGATACAGTGTCAGCGACAGCTAGATGCACGAGTGTGGACCCTTGGTACAATCATCCTGCCAGACTGCAACTGAAGCACTCGGATGCACACCCGGCCCACTGACACTCTGTGAACCGCAAATCGCGCACGGACTGGCCCGCGGTTTATCACGGACCTAATCAGTGCGAGCAATCGCGTATGAAAACCAATCTCGTTAGACGGGTTTTGCCTCAGGCAGGCTTATGCCTATATCGGTCGCTGTACGGAACAGACTGAACATTGAGAATTTAACTACAGTTCTGTGGAATTACAAACAGGACACGACAAAGACAAGTGGCTTTACTTTTCCCAGCTGTGTCACCACATGGCACGCAGTTAACTGGTTCTGCAGATGTAAGTGCTTGTGACACCCACGCACGAACACAACACATTCCGAAACAGGTTATGAAACATACGCACAGTACATAGACTAGAGCGGCTTCAGCCCCACTTCTTGTACGAGGAGTACAGACAACTCTCGCCACTTGTTTCTGCGCTTCAACTTCACGTAATGCAATAACGCCAGTGTTACAAGTTCGCGTCATCAGAAAGAGCACAAATATTGTGACTGCAGATCGCACCACCACCACCACACTGCAATAACAAACACTTCTATGGCGCAGACAGATGATGCCACCTCATTACAAAGTTCGCAGGCTGATCCTTCTGCCAGGAGCGTCACGAAAATTACATAGTGGTTTTTACTAAGGGAGGGGAAGGGGAACCCGGATATTGTGCTTCATGATGAACTGTACAATGTGGTGATATTTTGAGCGAGGGACTATGTTGAGGAATGTATATTGGGGAGGCGGCATGGGAAGCGAGCGGCCATACCTTGGGAATGGCGAGTCATGCCAGCATTTCATTGGAAGTTTAGATGATGTAAAGACGGCAGGGCGAGCAGCCTGACTGCCGCAGCACACCGACTGGCAGAACAGCTGCGGTAACGATGGACTGCGGTAAGCGTATCGCGGGTTTATTGCTGTCAGATGCGCTTGTGACGATAGGCCAGTCTTGTCTGAACAGTTCGTTAGTGTGCTGTTGTTACACTGTAAGTAAACTAACTGCAAATTTATGTGCAACTAAACTTAAACACAAGCGATATCACAAGTCCATTCATGTAGCTATGTATAACTCTCCCCGACTTGGTCAAACGGGGCAGTTTCAAGTGGAGACCAGTGCAGCGTTGGAATGAAGTGAGACGCAGGGCTTGATGTGGCTTGACATCAGGCGCTAATGTGCAGGATCCTTAGCAAGGAAATGCGTTTAACTGTAAGATACTCACAGCTACCCTTCAAGATTGGAAGTTAAAAGGATAATCAGAATTACAGGTGCAATGGGTGCACTGCGGTCAGACTGCTGTAAGGAACAGCGACTGTAACAGGATTTTGCGTACACTTCGAGTGACAGTGAGATCAGCTGCGAATCGCGGCACATATTGGACCAGCCGCGAAAATACACAGCCACACGAATAACGAAGTCAGACCTTAAAATAAATATATATCTATATATGGGTATATACATATGGGTATGTACACAAGGGTAAGTATATATGGGTTTCCATGTTTTGTACTCACTTGTGCGTTCCCTATGTGAGTACGGCAGCCAAACATCGACAGGCAGGCAGGCAGGGAGGCAGGCAGCACAACCTGCCACAGCGCGAACACAAAACTGAACTGCTCACAACGGCCGAACTGCAGGTCGAAATGTGCTACCAACATTCAATGTCGGAACGATGTCTACCGACTGTAAGTGCGAAGGGCCTCTTTGCCTTTGAACATGCACATATTGTGTCATTCCAGCAGTTGAAACACTCAGAACTAATCAAACGTAAGCAACGACACAAAGTTCAAGGGTACATAAAGAAGTTACCAATAAATCTAACAGGCTACTTGACTGTCTATACACATTAGCCCTCTAAAGCCCAGTGGTTACTATACGTACCACTGGGTTTAACATTCAACAGTTCTACGTTCTGCCCACACAGCGTGTTTATGTGTTTTGTGTGGATCTCAGAACAAACAGCGATTATTTCCCTATACAGCATTAACTGGCTGGTTTTTATAACCGAGACGGAGTGTGTTTACTGCGCGGTACGGTCTGTAGCCCTTTAAAGCCCAGTGGTTACTGTACGTACCGCCAGGTTTAACATTCACAAATTCTACGTTCTGCCCACACTGTATTTATGTGTTTTGTGTGGATCTCAGAACAAACAGCGAGTATTTCCCTATACAGCATTAACTGAGTGGTTTTTATAACCGAGACGGTGTGTATTTACTGCGCGGTACGGACTGGATGTTAACACCCTATCAATAAATAGATGGGGGAAACCTGGGAACCTTGGAAAAACAATTCTTTTTCCGAAATAGAGAAGAGCTGCGTAGAAAAGGACTTCCAAACCTTTCAAAGTAAGTCCTCAAGATAATGGAAATGCGAAAGAAACCCAAATTGAAACCCCGCACGAAGAGGCAGGGACGTCATCATTACTCGTGCAACCGTACAACATGACACGGTCGACACTCTGTGACACCATCTGACAACTGCAACTACCAGCTGCAAGGCAGTCCTCACAACACTACCAACAAATTTCGTAATAATGCAGCCCTCAAAGCACACAATTCACCCCAAATTCTCAATTTCTGTCCCTTGTTGCATACTCCACCAGGCAGTCGACTCGCCATCAACTCAGCTACTGCGCTTCCCGATGCTCCATCTCGCGTCGCACGTACCGTTGCCAGACGGTTCGGAAGGCACAACCTGAGACATTTCACAGCACGAAATTTTCCGTTTCCCCTTTGTAAAAACAGACCAATCGTCTCTCACTACACCACCTGAGTGTTGTTCTTCTTCTCCTTCTTCTCTCACTTTCTTCCGCTTTAAAGACGACTCAGGCCAGTAGCTAAGTGCCTTTCACAGCGGCAGTCCGGGCTCAATCCCCGGCCAGTCCACGTGAGTTTTGTGGTGGACGAAGTGGTGCATGGAGAGTTTCATCTGCCAGTACTTCCGGTTTACCCTGTCAGTATCGTTCCACCGATGCTCCACACTCATCTTCATCTGCCCGCTGCTCTGACTACAAGGACAAACGCACGAAGCCCGCGTACCTTGACAGGAGCACGTGGTCATTAGGCGTTCAGCAAGACCAGTAATTTCCTGGGGTTTTCTTCGGTGTTAAAGGGTTGACAGAACTGCATTTTGCCACGGAGTGTAGCTGAGCACGTCACCCAACACCAGGGGCCCGCACAGCAATTAATCATCCCCCCCCCCCCCGCGGTGACCATACGTGATGTCATGCAACGTGCATTACGGTATTGTCTATTTAATTACTCGCTTTCTGTGGCATTCCCTGCAATGAAGATAATTACTGGTCCCAGGCAAGACACAGGCAGCTTGCAGTCTTGTGCTGCATCTGAAGTCATCTGGATGCCCACAGCAGAAATACATGCACACTTCTCATCGCAATACCTAAACGTAGGTGGCCACTTTGAAAATGTGGGCACAGATAACATAATACTATATGCATCTTAAATGTTAGGATGGGGTGTAACGACAGTGTTCTTTGCTGCAGTACTCATTGCTCTGTTCACTAGTATATTCATTACTGTAGTCATCACTGTACGCATTGCCGCATTCATTACCGTATTCATTACTATATTATTATATATCCATTACTTTATCATTGCTGTATTCACCAGTGCGTTCACTACCGTATTCATTACTCTACAAATTACTATATTCAATACTCTTCATTACTATATTAAAATGTAAACATTACTCTACTCATTACTGTATTCATTACTGCGTTCATTACTATATTAAATTACCGTATTCATTGCTGTACTCAATATTCTAGCCATTGCTGTATTCATTTCTGTATTCATTACTACACTAATTGCTGTGTTCGTTGCTGTATTCTTTTCTGTATTCATTACTACACTAATTGATGTGTTCATTGCTGTATTCATTTCTGTATTCATTACTACACTAATTGATGTGTTCGTTGCTGTATTCATTTCTGTATTCATTACTATACTAATTGCTGTGTTCATTGCTGTATTCATTTCTGTATTCATTACTACACTAATTGCTGTGTTCATTGCTGTATTCATTTCTGTATTCATTACTACACTAATTGCCTAATTGCTGTGTTCATCGCTGTATTCATTTCTGTATTCATTACTACACTAATTACTGTGTTCATTACTAAATCTACGGCTGCATACCAAGGGACACGAAGCAGTACTTGTAAGCAGGAGGAACTAATCCTGGCATAATACAGTTTCACGAAGACGTGGCTCGACTCCTTCGATAGGAATGGACCCGCGGTAAGGTCCCTATCAATGCGTCAGAAACAACGAACGAGACACACTGCGTTACAGCATGGCTAAGACGTGCGTGTGTGTGTGATCAAGGGTCATGTGGTGGCAAGTAAGGTCACACAGAGACCCTCCTTTTATTCAATCCAAAGTTGAACACTGCCCACGGTACGAACTGAGGGCCACATTAATCCAATGCACGCTGTCACATCCAATTTATTGAAGACGAGGCTTAATGGAATCTTCATATGTCAGCCTGTCTCTTCCAAATCTCGGCTTTCAGCCTCACCTTTCCGGCCAAATTATTCTGTTTCGCTGCTCTCTACCATGCGCGCTATATGCCCTGACCATCTAATCCTGCTTGATTTATTTTTATAATAAGATTTTTTTATGGAGTCCAAGCCATACAGCTCCTCACTACGCAATTCTGCTCCTCCTCTTGTAACCTCCTCCCGTCAGCCTCAAACAGTCGCCTCAGCACCCTCATACTGAGTTCCACGCTTATTCTTTCACACCTATGTAGCAAACAAGACGTAAATAACGCGCAGGCTTTAGACAGCACGTGGGACAACAACAGTATCAAACAATGTGATTTGTTAGTGCGGTTCTATACCAGTGCGCAAATGGAAAGATAATATTAAAACAGATGGTAAAGAAAAAGAAAGGGCCAGTGTATACTGGAATTATTTGCTTCCGGATAAGAAGCTACAGTGGGCCCTTCGGACACACTAATGAACATTCGGTTTCCAAAAATGAAAGGAATTTCTTGACTACATGAGGAACCAGCAGCTTCTGAAGCAGTCTGCTTCGCACAGTTACTGAACTGTACCAGACACTGCGCGCTTCGCACGGCAGATACGTTCAGTACACTCAGTCACTCGCACAAGGTCTGCTGGCTGTCGGACCGATGCGAGAGCAAGTTCCTTTTTTTATCGTCCGGAGTTGAACCAGTTTTTTTAATGACGTCCAGCATAAAGAGTTCTGCTGCTAGTAAGCACTCTGAAGTAACACTGTGTGCGTACACTGCTGTGCCGCTAAGTCCGTACGTTTGACCTTCTTGGACTTGATCGGAAGTTAACTCCTTACAGCCCAGTGCTCACTATATGTACCGCCAGGTTTGACATTCACAAATTCTGCGTTCTGCCCACACAGTGTATTTATGTGTTTTGTGTGGATCTCAGAACAAACAGCGATTATTTCCCTATACAGCATTAACTGGCTGGTTTTTATAACCGACACGGAGTGGGTTTACTGCGCGGTACGGACTGTAGCCCTTTAAAGCCCAGTGGTTACTGTACGTACCGCCAGGTTTAACATTCAACAATTCTACGTTCTGCCCACACAGTGTATTTATGTGTTTTGTGCGGATCTCAGAACAAACAGCGATTATTTCCCTATACAGCATTAACTGACTGGTTTTTATAACCGAGACGGAGTGTGTTTACTGCGCGGTACGGACCGAATCTTTATAATTAAGCTACTCTTGGTATTGGAAGGAAATATATGCTGATTTCCCTCTCAGTAAGTCAGTTCATACAAGCTGTACATAAACACATACTATGTAGGCCTGCACATGGGTCTGTAACATACATTAATGTTTCCACTCTCTGACTTCGTAACTTCCTGCACACAGAAGACCACGACATGTCCCTACATCAAAGTGAGAATCGACTAGGCTTTTCGAGGTTCCGGAGACCTTGACCTTTACAACTGTATGTGACAGTTTGTGGTTTAAATCTCGCCCGGACACCCTAACTTGACACGTTCCGCGGTGCCTGTCAGTTCTCACGTTACGTCACTTAAGCCACGACCGTTTCCTGCCTCCTTCCTTTCGATTCATCAGATGTAGGTTATTCTACCATTCAACGCTGCATAATCTAAGACACTAACACCGTCGTTAAACAAACAACAACGAACATCCCAGCATCGAGGTCTACGTCCTAAACGCGAGGTATCAATAATAGTAAAGCTGTAAGCAGGGTGCGTGTGTCCCTGTGCACCATTACGCACCAAACCACAATGACGTATTAAAACTGCACATATAGGTACTTAAACCTCTGCTACATGCATGCACATAACGATCTTGCCTCCCTTTCGGGCGCGGTACCGCCCCCCCCCCCCTCCACATGCCTGAGCAGTGTTGGACGCTTTAAAAAAGAGAAACATTTGTTTCTCACGCCAGGAATTGCACCAAGAATGCCCGATCACCCAGATCGTCACTATATTGACTGAGCTATTCCAACTCACTGACATCTATCCAATACCTGGCTGCACACGCACTTCACAAACCTTACCCGTACATCGGTATAACAGCACGCCGTTCTGTGACAGTCCTGCATCTCTTGCCACGCCTGCCCGCCAGTTGTGCCTTTATACAGCAAGATAGAGCTGGCTCCACCGTTTCAAACCACACCGGCCCACTTCGAAACAGTTCTGCACTGCCTGTGCCTAGATTAGCCGACAGTTCGTAATGATTTCCGCGAACTCATGTCGCTGTGACAGGGGCGCACACAATGTTTCATTGGGGGGGGGGGCTGACCCTGAGGCTATGTATAATTTATGTTTGATTTTAAAAATTATGTTACAAGACTCATGTCGTAAGCACAACGTAACGCTGCCTGCAACTGCGTTTATATACATACAAATGCAGCTACGCGTTCCGTGACTCAGTCACAGTGTCCTGTCTTCTTGTTCTTTCTTTTTATTTTATTAATTTATCTTTCAAAATTCCAATGTACCGGTCATCAGCCGATTTCGGCTGAAGAGCAAATCACGTAAAACGTTTGATATAATATCTACGAAATCTGTTTTTTTTAATTTCGGCTTTGGGGCGTTTGGGGGGGGGCGCAGACCGGCAGCCCCCCCCCTGAGTGCGCCCCTCACCTGTAATGACGCCACTTTGTGCACACAGCGCGCATGTGCAATGAACTATTGGCCCCAGGGGCGGGAGGAGGGGGAATCTCTGCTGAACTAAGCGATCGATTCCGTTGAAAATGGCGGACCGTAAGGGAGCGGGACGACAGTAGGGGGCCCACAGCTGTACCCACCTGTGCACCTGCACTGGCCGGCTCTGGCAGGGAAAGGCGGCTTACAGACTTTAGTAGATAATGTGCGAGTTTGTGGACTGGATTTGTGGGAAGCAAAACAGGTCCAGCGAAGGGCTGCTGTGCAGACGGCCATGGGTGGGACACCTGAGGCACCGTGGCTGCAATCCTGGCAGGTGCAACAGACGAATATTCTTTGCAAAATGTCCACACCAGCACCGGCCTCCACACAGGCTGCTGTCAGTGGAATAGCAGGCCCTTTCTGGGAAGTAAATTAGCCCTTCTGGGATGTTAAGGCCGCGTAACATCCCAGAATGGCGCAGGTCTCAACATCGCGGCGGAAGCCTGAAACCTAGGTTAGCGGGCAAACGAAAATAACTGCTCACTTTTATTTAACGCTGAGGTTAGGAATGAGTATAGCTACACCTCCACTCCCCCATACGCCTTCGTCGCCGCACAGGGACCAGCTTACGTTTAACTCAAAAAGGAGGTGGCTATATTCAGTAGCTAAGCGAGGTTGGCTACTCGAGTAGCAATGTGTCGTGTAGTTAGCTATGGCCTCTCCTTCTCAGAGAAACATTATTTGCAATGAAATCAGTTGACAACAATCCGCACTGAAACCTGTAGCAGTGCCGCGGTGACATGCGCAGCAGGGTCTGTCCACACACAGCACACTCACACTGCCCATGCTTGAGGCACTTCAGTACAGCTAATTTTGCTTCAGACATCTTCAAAAACGTAACCAAGAAAGATCGGGCAGCAGTCGCGTTATCACGTACGTGCGGTCAAGTGTTCTTTAGCAGCGTAACCACGCCTTGCAACATGGTCGCGACCGTTGCTATGAACACGTGCTTTTACACACAGGCAAAGAATATCTGACTGCGAGCTGACGGTGAGCCGTGAGCTGACCGTGATCTGACTGTGGGCTGACCATCAGCATACCCACAGTGTGAACAAGCATAACTGCTGAAGCAGCAGGAGGTGTCTTTTGGTTGTGCCCATCTGCACGGCGATCAAATCACTTATTCGCTTGGAAGTCACAAATGGTTACGTTTATGGACAGGCACTTCAGTAGAATGCTTCGGAGCAGATTTCTGCCTCCGTGTTCAAGTTAGGAGATGAATTCATCGCGAACAGCCGGTAGTTCCAAGCCACCGAACTGCACGGCCCTGCAGCCCTGCTGTACAAGGAGAACCCGAACACTGGGGCACTATTTGCTTTCGGATTGTAAATGCAGATTTTGTGTTCGAAAAATTAACTTCTCTGTTCGAGATCTGAGGTTTTCACAACGGTGCTCACGAAGAATCAAGTCACTGTGTCGCCTGTACACACACCGACGTGTCTGAGAAGCTCAGTGCCTCCACCTTCTGCGTATATCAAGTATCCTGAAGATGGAGGCAACAAGTTTCTCCGAAACGTAGGCCAGTTTTTACCAGTCAACACGGCGCCATATACCAGAAGACCTGACTGTTGGGTGTTGCTCTTTCGCGTATGGGTAAGACAGAATGATACTGGCAAACCCAAACAAGCGTCGTTGCTGTGAAACTATTAAGACAAAATCGGGCAAAATCCAAGGCTGAGGAAAAGCGCAGCGCCGCTGTTAGAATGCGGCGAAAAAACGAAGCACTGTTCTCCAAATTTTGGGGCAGATATCTCTGCAGGGGGGCGCTAGACTCAGAGGTTGGCAAGTGTGGCAATGTGAGCGGCTCGTAACAGCGCTCGCTGTATTGAGTAACAGCAACAGGGGCCGGGCCGGACAGGACGGTGCGGTCCGGTCCGGCCCGGCCCGGACTCTGTGGCGCAACAGACGTGAATGAAAGTGGGCAGCACACAGCTTGCCCTACGAACAGACCAGAGACTATCCTTGGTGCAGAACACCGTTTATTGTGTTACAGAACACAGACTGCCGTGTGTGTCATTTCGTTACAGTTCCCGGGTTTCAGTTCCGACCTGCCGACCTGACCGCCACATGTCAGCAATGCTGCCAACTGTCAGCGCCACACAGTCCCGGCTTCTGACACAGCCTTTAAATAAACAGCACGAGTTAAGTTTCATACTTACGGCTAAGAGAAGTACTGCCAGTGGCCTGTCCTCTGCCCGTTCCTCGCACGTTCAGCCCTTATTATTATTATTATTATTATTATTATTATTATTATTATTATTATGCCCAAAGAACACAAACAGGGCGTAACGTGCGATGGGTGACGCTGTCAGCAATAGAGTATGTAAGTTGATAACTGTCTTGGTGAAGTCTGCAAACAGCGACGTACCAAAGAAAAGGTAACGGTGAAACTGCCCTGTCCCGCGCCATGAAGGCCTACAGAAGCATGCAGGTACACGCCACTCATTCTTTAACCTCAACAATAGATTACGTAAGTGATCAGTTTAGCGCTCCGGCCAATTTACACGCGGAAATAACGTCGGTACCAACAGCCTGTGCCTCAGGGCGGTCTGGACAATTCGGAGAAGGCGTGAAGCCCTCAGTCCTGCCAGGCGTCAGGCCGAAATTCGCCAGTCCTCCAACCACTGTGCTGACTGAGCTACCCAGGCTCCTCCAACACAGCGAGGTCGGGACTTTAATGGAACAACTCCCTTACAGAGAGCTGTTCTTTGAAATTCAAAGGAATTTAACAGAAGAAATCTTCTATTGTTAATAATTCGGTCAAAATGCGGCGTAAGGTTTGTTTGTTTGTTTGTTTGTTTGTTTGTTTGTTTGTTTGTTTGTTTGTTTGTTTGTTCAGAAGAGCAAACGTTTAAGAATGTAACTTGTCCCCGTGGCTGCTATAAAGGCATACAGGCCACGCAACTCATTACCAATCTCGTGACTAGACGAAGTTGAGGCATCAGATGCACGCCCAGTACATTTACCATGGGGAACATACCATAGTTACCCCTTCCGTAGGAGACTGGACAGGTTCCAGAGCTGGTTTCACACCAGCAATCGAAACCCAGATGGCCCAAATCGTGGCCCGTCACTGTAGCACCTGAGCTACACCATCTCCTTCCTGTTCAGACTCACAGCTTCACTAATATCTATCCCTCCTTGTCACGCTTCCTCTACATCTTGCCTTATTTGATGTTGATTTGGGTTATATTTTCTTGCTTTAGGCGTAGGTCTTGCTTATAAGTGGTTTCAGTGCAACTGTCAAACACTGTAATTAACGAACTGTACTGACAAAAGAGTACGCACTAGCCGGTGCTACACAGAGCCATGTGTTTCGATACACTACGGCACAGACTCGAGCATCTTGTCCTCCTATTCAAAAATACCGCCATCATAATAACGGAAAGTAAGACGAGAATAGCCTTCCACTGTATACTCATACTCATATTTGTATTTGTCTTCAATACACAAATTTCAAGATTACACACCCTTCTGGGACATGAAGGGATGTGGTCTGGTACATGACGACCTTCTACGCTGAAAATGGAAGCAACGTGTTCACACAACACGCTGGTACTTGTGGACCAGACTACATGGTGTCACATGCCAGAAGACAACTATCACATGTCTCCTGTCTTTAAATTTCACACACCGGTGACCATCACTGTATTGGCACAGAGCAAGGTGCAAGCCGAGGCACGGCAGCGACACTCCGAGTTACGAAACGAAGTGACCATTAGGCCTACTGTGTTGGCAGAGGGTAACATGCAAGGCAAGGCACGGCAGTGACACGCCGAGTTACGAAACGGATAACCGATATGCTGAGAGCCGATGCAACGTGATATCGCAAGGGAAACTGCACACGTAACACAACGTGTCCTGCTAATTACAGCTTCAAAATGTGTCTACAGTTCTTGAGCGACTTCCTTACTCCAGCATTTAATATTCACAGACTTCGTAGCGCACAGTTTCATAAACACTGTTGGTCAGTGCATTAATATCTTCACTTTCGGAGAAATAATAAATGTACCTCACACAGTACCCATGTATGTTGTGGGTGTACCGCTGTGGCAAGGGCAAGGGCTGTCGTGACGCCGTATATATTGGCAGAACTCTACCAGGCTACATGACGACACAGCCCATAACACGGCAAATCTTCAACAGTGACCATTTGGTAGGGGAAGACCGCGCAAACTGCACCACTTCCTACACTGACCCACTCCCCCAGAAACTTGACAGCGATAGTCGTCACTCTGGTGGCAAAAAGTCGAAGCTTTTATTTGTTCTGAGTAATGCAGGAAGTTCAGCGGTGATCAGAGAGTGTTGCTCTTTGTGGCGTGATCCCTTATGTTTTGTACTTGCTCCATCTGCTTTATCAATTCCACATCTGCTTTTCCCAAAGGAGTGACCTTCAGCAGAGGAAGACCCAGCTACAGATGTGCAAGCAGCTTCCTTGGGCTAAAATTACAGCCTGAATATTTTACACTGTGCCATCCAGTGTCTGGAAGTCTCTGGTGAGAAGAAAACGGCGTATCGCTATAAACTGGACCGGCAGCGGTTTCCTATGTCGGACCGCACACTGCATAGGGTCCATTTTAAGCAAATGAGGAGAAACCCTTCGTTATAAATTTTCAAAGCTATGGGGTTTACTTAATCAGAAGGTAGATATATGATGCGAATTTATGACGGGAATACACAAGTTAAATTTAGGTATCCTTTTTCCTCGGCCTCAGTTTCTGTGGTACTTGGAATGTAGGATCAGGGGAAATAGGGAAGGATGGAAGGAAAATGATGGAGATAGCACTGGTTGCGTATCGGAATGGGCATACATTCGATATGCATAATTTGCACAGTGTTTTGTTCTACAGACCAATTTAGAAATGCAAACGCATAAGCTGGACCGGTGCTGCCTTTTACGAATCTTCTTATAAAGACATTGTCCTGCGTAGCAAGACAAATCACACGTACATGGTTCAATTCATAAGGAACACTTTTTGAGAGAAAATTATTCTTTTGGTTTCTTTCCTTCAACTTTCATGTAAAAATGGTTTTGTTCTAACGGGGTCCAATATGGGCGGTCTTCCCCTATGTGCAGTACAAAAGTAGTGTGTTTTCTCTATGCTAGGACCTCAACCGTTATTAAGTTACTGACGTAAACTTTCAAGTTTCTTGCCCAGGCGTTTAATCCCCCACGTCTCACTGTGAAGACGTGGGTTCAATCCCAGACTACTTCTTGTCAGGTTGTAGTAGACAAAGGGGCACTGGGAGAGATTTTGCTGCGGGTACTTCGGTTTTCCCCTGCCTGTATAATTCCACCATTGCTCCATACTGGTCTTCGTCTCAATACTGCTATCACCAGAAGGATAAACACGGGAAGCCTGGAAACCGTTCTACAGCAAATGCTCAGTCGGTAACGAAACTCTACACTGAAATGCCAGCGTCTCTTCCGGCTTCCCAAAGTTAACATACAAATTGCACCGTACGTAACACAGCAACTGTGGCATAACCACAAACCACTCCACTTCCGTTCACTTTACTTTCTTCAATTTCCAGCGCCCTTCGGTGTTTCCGAAGTACCTTCACCAGAAGGACGATCGGGAAGTACCTGTAATATTGCAGAGCCGTAAAATTCTCTCACTCCTCTGCAATAAACACAGCACCTCTCGTTTCTCCACCATATTTCCCTCCCCCTTGTCATTCTACGTCAGTTGGTAACGTCACGCAACGTCTGTGATGGATGGCTGAGTGTGCAGCTTTGGTGGGGTGACACTGATAGGGAAACACAGCGGTGCTGGCAGACACCGGCCTCAGTGCCACTTTGTCCACAACAAAAATATACATGGAATGGTTGGGGATCGAACGTGGACCTCCGCGAAGGCACGCCGGCGACTGACGGCCTGAGCCACGGCATGGCTTGCATTCCTTCACCTGTCATCGTGTTCACACACACACACACACACACATCAGCAAGTCACCAACCCAGTACACATGTGCCACTATGTGTCCCCTGGCTTATTGGCACTCCTACATTGTTCAGCCATAATGTGCCCTTATCAGGCAGATCCTCTACAACTGAAATCAAGATTACAGCAGACGCTTCTTTATAGGCCATGTGGTTGACTTCGAACGAAATGTGCACGGATGATTTATAATATACATGTAAATACGTATATACAATTTTGCACTATGGTGGTTCAGCGATTTGTATTTTTAAGGCTAAGTTCGAAATGCGACGGGTTTCCAATGAGGAAAATTACCCAGGTAATCAAAATTAAATAACATATTATTACCACGTTAAATGCAGTTCATTCACTGCACCGCATCATTCTTAATTTGTGACACAATTCCCAAGTATGTGGTGCATTTTCCCAAACGGTCAGTTGTGCGATGAGGAGGAAATGGAAACGGCTGCTGGTGATTGGTTGCGAACGTCAGTAATTTTTAAACTTATACCAAGATAGGACAAAGCATTGTTGCGTCTGAGAAACTGTTTTTAAAAGTCACGCTATTGCAGTGCAGTAACTGAGCTACACCGAACATTGCAATGACCTGCACAACAGCAGTTACTGAAGATGCCTATGAAACTGAACACTGTCCGTGATGTGCCAGCTTCTTCAGTGCGCAGCAGTCTATAGGTGTGGCCTGACTTCAGTGTGACACCTCGGCTAAGTCCGCACGCAAACCGCGGGGGACGAATTCATCAGTGTCCACTACTGGCAAGTGTGCAGTCGCAGTTCAGCACATCAGAGAGAGCAGAGGGCAGAAGGGGCGGAAAGTAAGGGAGCTCCCTGCAGTAGGGCTGCTAGCCCTTCAGCCGATCAACATTCCATTGGACACTAGATGTTCACTACCGTGTTCACAACAGCCCGCTGAAGAACCCCTCTATCGACCGAAACAAGAAGTGACCATCATGATGTCTCACTGACCCGCGTTGCTGCCCTCTTGACAAAGTCTAACAATTCCCCGCATTTTTTAATGAAACTCTGAAGTTTGTTCCCAGGTTCACAACATCTCACCACTCGTCCCTGTCTGCGCCACATCACGCACTCTCATTCCACCCCATCTCCGCCCAAGCCTGCCAAGTGTCCTCTTCTCTTCACAACCCGTCGCCACCACATCCACACCTGCGATACGCCCCGTCCACTTGATCCTCTCTGGTTTGACATCTATATAGTATATGGTGAGGAGGTCAAATTATGAAGCTCCTGGTTATGTAATTTTCTCCGGTCTTACGTTATTTCCTTCCTCTTCGGCTCTTTCGGTTTTAGGGTTGGAAAATTAGAGAACAGCCAGTTGGAACTACGTGGGAAGCGTTTATTTTGGTCTAATTTTAGGTCCTGTCCCCAGATTTCATTGGCACGACTGAGAAAAACCATGTACACTCTCTGGACACACGATCTCGTTGCTCAGATATAAAACAGCCATGGGCACTACGCACTGGGTTATGACGTTATGTGTCAGACCATAAACAGCCATGGGCACTACGCACTGGGTTATGACGTTATGTGTCAGACCCTAAACAGCCATGGGCACTACGCAGTGGGTTGTGACGTTATGTGTCAGACCCTAAACAGCCATGGGCACTACGCACTGGGTTGTGATGTTCTGTGCCAGACCCTAAACAGCCATGGGCGCTACGCACTGGGTTGTGACGTTGTGTATCAGACTCTAAACAAAGACCTATAGCGTCAGTGGTAAGGCGACCGGCGAGTGACGGATTGCAAAGAATTTAAACTGAAGCGGGCACACCACAACTGTCTCGGCGCCTTAAAAGTTAGACTGAGGAAAACCACGGGAACTCTGTCAAGATGATCGGTACACTGGCTGCCATTCAGATCTGCAACACTTTTAATTCACATGACGTTCGAAAAAATGTATATTTAGTCACAAGAGCTCCACAGACATTAAGAATTTAACGACGGCTTGTTTAGAATCCCACCGCTATGGTAAACCGCTGGTTGAAGATAATCCGCTAAAATAACTATTCGACAAACTTCCAAATGTTGTATATAAAAGAATAAGTCACGAATGACTGTGTGTGTGTGTGTGTGTGTGTGTGTGTGTGTGTGTGTGTGTGTGTGTGTGTGTGTGTGTGTGTGTGTCTACCAAATAATTTCGAAAAAATTCATCCCAGTCTGAAAATCGTATGTCTTACGCTCACCTCTCTGGTGGCCAAATTCTGATCTCTGAGCAAAGTTCATCCATTCACTTCAGTGACAAGCAAATTGGCAGTTACACTGACCTTCCAAAAGCAAGAGTAAGGCCACTTTTGCGTGCAAATTAAAATAACAATATCATGGCTTCGACGCGCAGTTCTTCGGTGTGATGACAGGCGACAGATCCTGCCTGACTCTAGCCAGTGCTTAACTTTATGTTAGTTACGAAGAGCCAGGTGACCAAGAACATGGGTAACGCCACAGCCCTCCCGCACACACAAGTAGTGTCTCTCTCTATGCAGATCAGAGCACAGGGAAAGGCGGTCAGTTATTTGTGCATATATATACAGCACTTAATTTTTATGGTATCGTACACCCATCCCTGTACAGTCTAAACAGAAAATACTTACACCGTTTGATACTACGATACATATAAGTCTCTCAACACAAAAGTACTGAATTTTTCAGTGTTGCTTACTGATCTCTGTAAAGTCCAAAGCAGCCCACTTAATTATTCAGTGTACGATATAAGAAAAACGCTTAATTCTGCAACACACGTAAGTTCCCGCAAGCCCGACGTACTTAATTCCTTGGAGTACTGTACACTAATCTCCCTGCGCACCTAAGTACTCAAATACTTGGTGTACCGTACACCAATCTCCCTGCAGAACAAAGTATTTAATTCCTTGGTGTACTGTACACCAGTCTCCCAGAAGACCAAAGTACTGACCTTGGTGTACTGTACACTAATCTCCCTGCAAACTGAAGTACTAATGCCTCGATGTACTGTACACTAGCCTTTCCAGAGATCACAAGTGAAACACGTTCTTGTTCCACTTCGTGATATGTCAGTATCTTAAGGTAGATTATTGTTAACTTGAACACGAAGTAGCAGCAACAAGGCAAAGCCGTTCCAGTAACTGTTTGTCTGGAACACAACTCAGTTACTGTACAGGCGGGAACACTCAAGATTGTCCGGTTTATGCCTCAGAAGCTTCTGACGAGCTGCCTCCCGCCAGGCCATGCGTGCCAGCAGCCACTCGGACGCGCAGATACAGAGCGAACCGGGAGCGTTACGACAAGAAACAGGAGGGCAAGGGCCCCCCCCCCCCCGAGCCTTCTCCTGAGCAAGCAAATCCCGTATACACACACACACACACACACACACACACACACACACACACACACACCCCAACACACACACACATACACATACATACACACACACACACACACACACCCACACACTATTTCCTAAAATCCACTTTAATATCATCTTGCCACCTACACCCACCTTCCCAACACATTCAATTACCTGAAGTTTTCTCTCAAGAATAAAACCACACATAACAGTGCCGTAAGAGATAAGGCACTCGGCATTGGAACACCCTGAAGGAAAAGGCTTTAAAAATTTACAGAGCGGACTTAACAAAGGGGTTTAGCAGAGGAACTGTTAATGCCACGCAGACATCATGATGTTAAGGTTGTCTGTAGGTAACGGAGATTGTTCTATTCTTTGCAGAGCCTATGCATAAATTTAACTAAACTGATACAAAAATTTTTCACATTGAAATCACACACACACACACACACACACACACACACACACACACACACACACACACACACACACACACACACACACACACACACACACACACACANCACACACACACACACACACACACACACACACACACACACACACACACACACACACAGAGTAACAGATGCAAAAGGAAAGCTGCCCCTGTGCGATCCATGACGACATGTAAGGGGATGCAGTACACCTCCATACATTCTTAACCCCGACATTATATGGAGTTGAATGGTCAGAATCATGCCCCGGCTGCTTTAACCCCACAGAAAATATCCTCCACGCCCGCTCAATAGAATACGAGAAGAAAATGGGTTTAACACGAACCCGAATTATACATAAAGATTCAGTCCGTACCGCGCAGTAAACACACCCCGTCTCGGCTATAAAAACCAGCCAGTTAATGCTGTATAGGGAAATAATCGCTGTTTGTTCTGAGATCCACACAAAACACATAAACACACCGTGTGGGCAGAACGTGGCATTTAAAGACCCAGTCCGTACCGCGCAGTGAACACACTCCGTCTCGGTTATAAAAACCAGCCAGTTAATGCTGTATAGGGAAATAATCGCTGTTTGTTCTGAGATCCACTCAAAACACATAAATACACTGTGTGGGCAAATTACAGAATCTTCTAATTTTAAATCTGTAGGCATATAAACTAACCACTCGGCTTTACTGACTTAAATCCTGTATATGTTTCAGAGGTGCGCTGTAACACGGGACCCAAGGATTACTCAAGTATGAATTCGCAATACACACCAAAAACGTTGTGTTTTTCACGTTCCAAAGGACCAAGTGCGATTAACACCATTTTTGATGGTTCGATGTCTACAAGTTCGAAAGCAGACCTCTGTTTATGTCTCGAAAACCGTAAGGGTTGCAGAACAAATGTACGTGTATATGGACACGAAATGTGTGCAGCTTGTGTGTCCAATTAGAGTGTATCCAAACAAAATCCGCAGCAGCACCGGTAAACGTACACACGTGTCTGACACGCGCACGTTGCGGATTCAGACTGCTTTCAACCAAGAGGACGTCTCATCGCCACTATTAAAAACACCTGAAAAAAAACTTTTATTTTCAATATTTCCATACTGCGTTGCCTTTTGTAAAACAGTTTTTACGTTTATGTATAACATCGTGTTTCTTTTGTTTTTTGTGAAAGAAACAGGGCAACAAGCCAGCTGCCCGTGCGTACCCCAACCCCAATTTTGTCATACGCCAATTTTCGATTGGCTGCACTGAGTGGTTCGGCAGCCTCTCTCTCCGCCGCGCTGGCGTGCCAGCCCCCTCCCTCTCATACCTGAGAACAGGATTTGCATTCACGTACTGACTGACTGACTGCGTGCTGCGAGCTCTACGACGTTAAAGAAAGGTCAAAGGTAATGAGTCCCAAGGTCTTGCTGCTTCTTGGACGTGAAATGTAGATACCCCGGCCCGGCCCCGCCCGGTCCCGCCACGCCCCACCAGTGGCGTATCCATCGTACGTCCACAGTCTGGCTAATAAATGTACCGTGCACAGTAACAGCTATCCGCTCGCAGTTTTTTAATACTGCGTTGGAACCCTTGTTTTGTGTTCTGGAAGTCCTGGGCTGCAATACCGACTCACGCCGGTTACTCCCATTCCATTTATTTAGGTCCCTTGTGATTTCCATCAGTCACCGCGACACTGTGCGTGCACACAGTCATGTCAGCACCGCACCGACTTCACTAAACATCGTAACAGTCGAGGCAATATAGGCTACTCTGCACTACTAATTTGCATTAATAAACAAATATCTAAAAAGCTAAGCAAACCTCTTAAAACGATTCAACTTAACCGTGTTTTCCGTAAATAACGTGTTAACTGCGCACCACCGAACCACACTTACGGAATGCATAAACGTGCCCGTTGGGTCGCTCTGCAACATGTGTCGATTAGTTATTTAACCATCATGAGGGAGATGTTCGGGGAATTACATGTAGGAACACTCAGCCTGGTAAGGCCTATATACAATGCACCTATAGCCTACACAATCACAGTTTTTCGACATGCAAACTTGTACGCCTCCTTGGCTACGGTTAAACGACTAAATAAAGAGGCATAAATGCACTGAACAGGTGTTTCCACACAACCAGGAAGTGTATTTTGATGGTCTTCAGTTAAATATTAAGTCAATTCCAAATCCATATTGACTTAGGAGGAAGAGGCAGAATTTCAGTACGCAGTCCGACATGTTGTTATTACCGACTGTAGTAGGTCAAAAACTACGGAGTTGGAGAGTCCTGCAATGGCATATATTCACACAATTTCTGTGATAATTGATCAGCTGGTTTATAGGTTAAAATGGAGGACGTGTGACACACACACACAGACACACATACACACACACATACACACAGACACACACACAGACAGACACACACACACACACAGACAGACACACAGACACACACACAGACAGACACACACAGTACGGTCATCTCAAGAAACTAAGTTCTTCTTCGTCACAAAGAAAGGTACGCTAAAAATAAAGAGGAACATGTGTGGACAAGTAACGAAAAGACATACATACAGATAAGGAATAAACGAAATCAATAAATGGGGTGACAGTTGAAAGTAACAAGTGGAGAGTAAACAAGTACAAGTGCTGCAGAGTCACCACCACACGTAAGCATATACGCCTATTGTAGGGGTGCCCTGGTTGTTGTTCGAACATTTAACTGCATTTAACCCTCTAAAGCCCAGTGGTTACTATACGTACCGCCAGGTTTAACATTCACAAATTCTACGTTCTGCCCACACAGTGTGTTTATGTGTTTTGTGTGGATCTCAGAACAAACAGCGATTATATCCCTATACAGCATTAACTGACTGGTTTGTATAACCGAGACGGAGTGTGTTTACTGCGCGGTACGGACTGTATCTTTATACATAAATCGAGTTAATCTTAGTCTTTCAAGGAACAAACTACAGTGTATGTGTATAGTTTAATGACGAATGGAGTTCTCACCACGTCACAAGCATAGCTAACATACACACCAACAACTCGTCCCTCAGTCCGTCACACATCGGCACAAACAGATGTGCGCTGTTCAACAACACGGCGAGTCACGTCACTATGCCTTGCGAGTCCTTGATCCAGCAGTCTGCGTAGTATCTTGACACGTGACGTTCGTAAAACACAAAATAAGTTAATTAACTCTCACAGGGAGGTGGTCTGTCTTGTGTACCAAATTACTGCACACAGTTAAAGTAGTAATCTGTTGGTGCCGCTGATTCTTTACATTATTTACAAAAAGTACTTTTTATTTTCTTTACTGTTCTGCTGCTTACTTAAAGACACGATCAGTAACTCAAGAACACATAACATCAAACAGTGAGTCATGAAGTGCAAAGCACGTGAAGAGGAGCGATCGCGGTTCAGTGCATGTGCTCTCCCGGAATGTGCCTGTACACATGCACATGATCCTTAACATGACAGACGATGACCTGCTGGGATTCGAATCAGACACTACCGAACACAACTGTACAACACTGTGCCTACAGCAAACCGTTCAGTTATCACACTTCAAACCACATTATGGCAGTTACCCCACACAGTGTAATTATTGAAACAACACCTCCGCAGTTAGCTCACATAATGTAATTATTCAAACAACAGCTCTGCAGTTACCTTGCACAGTATAATTATTCAAACAACAGCTCTGCAGTTACCCCGCACAGTATAATTATTCAAACAACAGCTCTGCAGTTACCCCGCACAGTATAATTATTCAAACAACAGCTCTGCAGTTACCCCGCACAGTATAATTATTCAAACAACAGCTCTGCAGTTACCTTGCACAGTATAATTATTCAAACAACAGCTCCGAACCTGTGGGTTTCCCATCCCATTGTGTGTGTGCAGAACCACTTCCAGTCTGCACAGACAGGCTCAACACAACTCCCGCTGCGTGCTCTTTATTACCAACACTGCTGCATGTTCCAGGCGCACAGGGGTCCATCATCAGGCGAAATACAGGTTACAGGAAAAAGTGTAAAGGCGGAGGCTTCCCCTTCTTACGGTACATTAAGATTATGTTGCAATAAGATTTTCTTTTTAAAATATGTAAAAATATAAAAATCATAAACTATATTGGTTGATTACTTCCAAGTGAAATAATAATACACTTTCTGTGTTTCTGTTTCTGTTTTGGACAGTTCAGATGTCAGCATGATCGGAGGTTGCAACCTTTCGTTGAGTCTCAATGGAGAAGTGTGAGTAGCGGACGTGTAGGTGTGCCAGTCCTCTAGTTTTTCGTGCTAGCTTTCGCATTTTTGGTTGGTCATTCCTAGGCGTTCCAAGAGCATAAACCCCTAGGTGCAAAAGATGATAGAGGGCCTGTTAGTAAGCCGCTAGCAGTAAGGTCTGTGACGGCAACGCAGTGCCTTCTACAGAAAACCATGCCGAAAAAGTTCGTAAGTTGTATACGATATTTTAATTTTGTACGTTACTTTCAGTGTTGATGCACCGAGACACTTTCAGACAACCACATACTGTCCCAACTAGTTACTGCACTGAAAACTGCGGCGTTTCCAAACAAAATTAACCTTTTGGTCTTTGTAACAGAGACTCGGAGTTCTTTCAGTGCACTAGAACAGAAATTTTAAACATTATCTAGACGAACGCACGGCCTATCGCAGTGCCGCTTCCCCATTTCTGCACTCCGTGCGGTCTGTCCCCTTTACCTCCGCCACGGCCGCCCTGCACCGTTTACACCCGCACACCGGTGACGCAAGAACGTCTGACCTACATACAGCAGGCAGCTGCAGCGTTGCACGGAAAAGAATGGTTTGTGGGACCCAAGATACTTCAGTTCTTATTAACTGTCATCACCACGAGACAGAATGCTGCCTTTCAGAACTTTAACCGTCACAGCCTTATTCTTCCCTCTGCGTTTTGGTCCCTCGCGCGGACTTTCTACCCTTAAACATAAAGATGGAACTGAATTATACGTAAAGATTCAGCCCGTACCGCGCAGTAAACACAGTGTCTCGGTTATAAAAACCAGTCAGTTAATGCTGTATAGGGAAATAATCGCTGTTTGTTCTGAGATCCACACAAAACACACAAATACACTGTGTGGGCAGAACGTAGAATTTGTGAATGTTAAACCTGGCGGTACGTATAGTAACCACTGGGCCCTAAAGGGCTACAGTCCGTACCGCGCAGTAAACACTCCGTCTCGGTTATAAAAACCAGTCAGTTAATGCTGTATAGGGAAATAATCGCTGTTTGTTCTGAGATCCACACAAAACACATAAATACACTGTGTGGGCAGAACGTAGAATTTGTGAATGTTAAAGCTCTGGTACGTATAGTAACCACTGGGCTTTACAGGGTTAACACAGATTCATGCTCGAAGATGTGTGTGTGTGTGTGTGTGTGTGTGTCTGTGTCTGGAATTCCGTCCATACTGCACGCACAAACCATTGAAGTGTAATTAGCTAATTGAGCTTCCTAACAAATACAGCCACTACACGATGTCACGTGACGCCAGTTAAGTCACACTGCACTACACAAACAAAACATATATATATATATATATATATATAATGTTTCCATATGGACATCATGAAGGCGTACTGGAGGAGCGGAATCATAGATCCAACAGGCCTAATTCTTCTCCTCGACGTTAGATGGTGATGATATACAGTTAGAACATCGGGATAGCTTCGTTTAGGCTACGGGTTGGAAGACCGAGGCACCTTGGCTCGAACCCGGCAGACAAAAATATTTTTCTGTTCTCAACAAGGTCAAGGTGAGGACCGACTCTGATTTCCACCTAGACCCCCCACCTGCTCTTTGCCACGCTGTGCGACTGCCGGTGTCTCATAGCAAAGAGCAACATTACAACCTCCATGTGCTTTCCCATGAAAGGCAGAGTGCCCTCTGTGGTAGAGTAAAATGATTACCAACCAACCAAAGGGCTAACAGACGTCCTTTGGTCTGATCAGCCACTCCTGCGTTTTGACGCATCGCTGGGCCCAATAACGGACACCTTACGCTATAACGGGAATTATACTTACACTAACGGTTTATAGTTTCGGCTTACGACCGGGACTTGCTATGCTAAAGACTGCGGCTCAAGGAGCACAGTGTTTCTAATTGAGGGGGACACTTTGGTTGGATGGCTGCCTGGGAATTTAACCCAGGGTGGCATATGCGCATACTGTGTTCGAGTGACTACAAGTGGACACTTTGGTGAAGCCACCGTGCCCGGGGGGGGAGGGGGGGGTGGGATGCGGTCCGTGCCCCGACTTTATAATTACACCCTGGCATTTACTTTACAACTGAGTAAATTCACAGTAAAACCTCAGTCAGGGTGGCCGAAAGGCGCCCAGCTAACCAGTAGTGAGCATGTTTCTATGCTGACTTGGCCACCACTTTGCACGCGGTCACGAATGGTCGGCTGCCCTTACTCCCCTTAGCTTGCGCAGCAGGCAACTTGGGTCGGCCCTCGGTCAGCGTAAATATCTGCCGAGTTGCCGAACTGAGGGGTTCCCCACATCAGCTGACTTTGAGACGTAACTCTCGGTCAGGGCCCTGATGTGTTCGTCAAAGAACGGCACTCCCAAATCCTCGTGAATCTGCCTATTACTAACGTACCAAGGTGCACCAGCAACAATGCGAGGACGCTTGGACTGAAGAACCTGCAGCTTCCTAACGTAGCTGCGAGGGGTGCACCTCCAGATGGGGAAAGCATAGTCCATGATTGGGCGGATGAGCTGCTCCTCCAGCAGAACTCCGTCTGTGATGGACAGACCACTTCTCGCGTTCGGGAGAGGGCCGAGCGCTCCCCGTCTCTGGGAGGCTTTGTTTCTGACGTAGACGATGTGAGGCAGCCACGTCAGACGTGACTCGAGAGTCACTTCCAAGTAACGGGCAGTATCGACCCATTGGATTGGATCCCCGAGGAAATATATCGGTCGAGGTCGGGGAACTCGCCAGGCGGCCTTAGCAAAGAGCACTGCATTGCTCTTTGAGACGTTACTGGCGATTCTCCATTCTCTCGAAACTTACACACTTAAATATCACGCTGTAGAAGACCGCACGTGTGACGGATCAAGCTGGTAGCCGCCGGCCTCTGACCGCGGAGGCTCGTCCGCCTGCCCACGTCAACACTGGGGTAGACGCAGTGGTCTCTGCACAGGTTTTGATCCAAGCACTTCGCTTTTGCCTTGCTAGTATCATTCCACCACTGGTCCATACACGTCTTCATCTTAACACTGCTCTTATTAGACGGACAGGCAGCAGACGGCTGGGAACCCCAGAAAGGCAATGCTCCTTCGGATATCGGAGCGCAATTGGGAAGACAAGAAGTTCCAGATTGTTGTCTCAGGCTTCAGTGAGCGAGTTCAACAGAAGTGGCACTGCAGTGAGCGAGTTCAACTGAAGTGGCACTGCAGTGAGCGTGTTCAACTGAAGTGGCACTGCAGTGAGCGAGTTCAACTGAAGTGGCACTGCAGTGAGCGAGTTCAACTGAAATGCACTGCAGTGAGCGAGTTCAACTGAAGTGGCACTGCAGTGAGCGTGTTCAACTGAAGTGGCACTGCAGTGAGCGTGTTCCACTGACGTTGCGCTGCAGATATAAATCGAGGTCCAGGTATCTGTGCTCGGGTCTAATACCTTACAATGCATGCATTATAAAAAATTCAAGGCTGGCGAGATCAATGCGTGGGCCATGATCGGTGAGAGTTTGGACAGCTCCTTGGATCATGACCATGTGAGGCAGCTAGAGGTGCCCTTCAAGGTCACGTCAACTTCCCACAACAACAACAATAATAATAATAATAATAATAATAACAAACGGTTTACCGCAACTCACCCACATCTAGCACATCACTTTAACCAATTCATAGAGGACGCGGAAAAAATTCCAGAATTCTTAGTCAGAGGAATAACACACCTATTACCGAAAAGTCAGGACACTAAGGACCGTCCAATTACAGACCAATAACCTGCCTCTGCACAATCTATAAAATATACACAGCGTGCGTAGCTGAAAAGATCTACAAGCACCTAGAAACAAATAAAGTACTGGCAGAAGAACAAAAAGGATGTATCAAACATTCCCAGGGCTGTAAAGAACAACTAATAATAGATTCAGTAGTTCTGGAACAAGCACGCAGGGTAACAGAAACCTGTACATAGCGTATTTCGATTACCGTAAGACCTTCGACTCAGTATCACATAGCTGGCTCATACGCGTATTAGAAATATACAAAATTGACCCAGTGATAATTAACTCATTGCAACAGCTGATGAAGAAATGGACACGAACCCTTCAAGTCAAAGTAAGAAATAACCAGATTCCGAGTGATCCTATCCGCATACAGCGAGGCGTATATCAAGGGGACAGTCTTAGCCCACTATGGTTTTGCCTTGCACTAAACCCTCTCTCCTACCTACTTAACAGAACAAACTGCGGTTTTGGTATAAACTCCAACAACCAGGAGATGCAATGATTGAATCATCTTTTATACATGGACGATATTAAACTCTATGCAGCCACAAACAATCAACTGCAAGAACTCCTGCAGCTCACCCAGACTTTCTCCAGAGATATCAGAATGACATTTGGGGTTGAAAAGTGCAAAACATTTAGTATTGTAAAAAGGAAACTGGAACTGAGAAATTTCACAGCAGAGGAAGAGGACACTGTGACAGCCATGAAAGAGGGAGACATATACAGATACTTGGGCCACATGCAAACTAAGCAAATTAAACACGGACAAACGAAACAACAGCTAGGCGATACCTACAGCGCACAAAGAGCATATTAAAGACAAAGTTAAATGGGAACAAGGCGATTAAAGCTATAAATACTTACGTAATTCCAGTACTAACTTTCAGTTTCGGAATAGTGAAACGGACGCCCACAGACCTAGAGAACCTCCAAATTAGAACGAGAGCGCTACTTATAGATACAGAATTCGCCGCCCCCGCGCCGCAAAGGAAAGACTCACCGTACCACGGCACATTGGACGAAGAGGGATGACTGATATAACTCGGCTACATTATAAGCAGGTGAAGTTACTTCAGACATACTTCTTAAACAAACAGACATCACCACCTCTCCATGCTGCAGCAGTAACAGCAGGCAATAAATACACCCCACTGGATTTACTGCGCGCAAAGGAAAATGAACTCACCACAGACGAAGAATACAACAACAAAGTCAGAAGGCAGTGGTCCCGAAAAGCCTTACGCGGCCGACACCCGCACGACCTTAGCCAAGAACATGTAGACATAGAAGCGCCGGACAAATGGCTGACAAATGCAGACCTGTTTGCCGAAACAGAGGGCTTTTTAACAGCAATACAGGACCAAGTTATACTAACAAGAAACTACAAGAAATATATTTTGAAACGGCCAAACGTCGACGAGGTGTGTAGAAGATGTGGAAAAGAACCGGAGACGATCCAGCACCTTACTGCAGCATGTGAACAACTGGCACCTACCGAGTGTATAAGAAGACATGACGGAGTAGCAAAATTTGCACACCAGAAACTGGCAGAAGCAGCTGAACTAATTGAGGACAAATGCCCATACTACAGGCACAAACCATCAAACGTGCTGGAGAACGACAACTTCAAACTGTGTTGGAATCGCAGCATTATTACGGACAAAACAGTACCTTTCAACCGACCTGACATAACTTTCACAAACAAGAAAACAAAAAATACCTTTCTAATAGACACAGCTATTCCAAATACACACAATCTCGCCAAAACAATAACCGAAAAACAAAACAAATACCAAGAACTGGCGAACGAAATACGTGTTATGTGGAAGCAGGACGCAGTACAAGTGGTCCCGATAGTAATTTCAGCTACGGGAATAATTCCACAGTCACTGTCACAAAGTCTAAAGAGACTTAACCTGCACCCAAACACATATATACAGATGCTAACAGTGGTAATTCTTGGCACATATTCAATTGTAAGAAATTTCCTAAATTACACATAAGACCACCGAGCCTAATCCTATTGATGATACATCCCAGGATAGGTGAATATTTCCCAGCTAAAGCTGAGAAGTGAGAAATTCGGATAATAATAATAGAGACAGACGGCACGTGCACAATACTTCAACAGTTTGACCAGATGGTACGCCACGTTGCATCCCCAAACCCAATATCGGGAAAAGAACAATACATAAAGGGATACGATACACAGCGCGCTGCACTGCACCTTAATATATGCGCAGGTAGCCACATCATGCAATGAACATGTGCAAACCGACAGAACCGTCCCTAACAATACACCGGCCATCAATCATAACCTGTGGCAATGAAAAGGAACCTGTATGTTAATACATGCTGCAGTTTCAGGACACGGAAATGGGAAAAGGAAGGAGCTCAGAAGATTCTGAAACATAAGGACCTTACAACAGAAACGCAGCGCATGTGGAATGTGAAACGGAAGTGATACCAGTAATAACAGGCGCAACTGGAACCGCCTGAAAATCATTTACAAAAATACCTGAGCAGCACACCGGGCAAGCAGGAAATCAAGGAAGTGCAGAAGGCGGCCACACTGGGCACTGCACACACAGTGCGGGCAGTGCCGGTGTAAAGTACACAGCACTCAGCGTGGGCAGTAACACTGCACGTAGCACAAACTGTAGCTACAGAATGGCTGCAACACTGCACACACAGTGCGGGCAGTGCCGGTGTAAAGTACACAGCACTCAGCGTGGGCAGTAACACTGCACGTAGCACAAACTGTAGCTACAGAATGGCTGCAACACTGTGTACTGTAGCAACACGGCTGGTTTCGGGCGTGTACCTGTAAGTACCGCGCTTGCAGGTGACTAATAATGATAATAATAATAACAGTGTGTTGAACCGATGTGACCGTCTCGAGTTCGTAACCACGCACGACAGATCAGCCCACATTTGCACCCCCGCAACGTATTCGGATCGCGCCTCGCATGCACACGAGGCCCGCACACGGCGGCGTTAACACAACATACACGCGGTGCTCCACAGCGTATCTAGCAACGACTTCCACATATAATCTTTCAATTGCTCCATTCACATACGTCATAGCCCTAACACGTCCACTGTGAAAGCACATCCTATTGAATATCCACGACATGAATCTAAAAGTTCTTAGAAGTAGCTCGATACATTTTATCAGCAAAACAGCCTCTGCAATGCCGACCGTAACAGAAGTAGTCCTTGACTGCTTCATAACGACAGAGCCATCTGGACGAACTATCATAAAGCATCACAAATCAAGCGCTTTATACAGTGTAAGGTGGTCAACTTAGTCGCTACAACTTTAACGAAGAAATTACACACGTTAAGAAAATCAAATTCAAGCACGTAAGCAAAAATTAGCGGAAACGAGGAATTGAATCACACCCGAAAACTGTATCGCAAAACTTCGATATGGCTTTAAAAACCGCAGCGTCCTACTTACAGGTACGAGTACGGAAAATGTGTGTGTGTTCTCCATGACACGCGCTGTAGTTTACATTTGTGCCTAAGCATTTTATACGCGATGTGCAGGCATCCTCATGGTCTGTGCCAAGAGAGAATTAGGCGCGCCTTGGTCGCTGGTTAATTAATGGGCAAAATCGAAACCAAACCTAAATGCAACTTTTATTCACCTCACCAAGCGCGGTTAGGGCGATCAAATAAAGGCGGATGAGATTAGCGGAGACTGCAGCACCTGCTGGGAAGCGGCAGAATACACACGGAGAAATATGAAGGAAAGGGCCACATGGAAAACCTGCGAAAAGACGGAACAGTAATAGTGGTGTGTCTGTCTGTCTGTCTGTCTTCTTATTCTTCTTATACAATCTGTATGACAGCAACACACCGGGATGACCCAATTCAGGATTGGAATAGTAATGATGAGAAGGTTTTAAAATAGGATGTCAGGGGGTAGACTGGATTAGTCTGGCACACGATACGAAGAAAAGTCTCATCGTTTTGAACGCGGATGTGCAACTTCGGATTCTATGAAATGCTGAGAATTCCTTGACTAGCTGCAGCCAGTGACTCCGCGCCACACAGATAGCTTGTTAGTGGCTCGTTCGAACTACATAAATCCTTTTATAGGCGTAATGAGACGTGCACTCGGAACGTTTAACTTTCATTCAAATCCACGTGAATAAAACTGTGACTTCTGCGGCACGCGGCGCGACTGCAGCGTGACACGTGCAGCCGCTTACTGCGCCAGACCGAATGGTGAGGGACAGTGAAGAGCAGGGCGCATAAGAACTGTACAGCAAAGCCGTTTATGGCACCATAAAAAGCGCTAATATTCCTGTTTACAGTTCGTCAGTTCCACCTTTCAAACATCTCCATTTTTGTTGCCGAAACACCTACAAGTTTCACGCCTTGCAGTGTTCACATTACCTGCAATAATACGACTCCTCTCCTGCAACCAATTCAATTTCTCTTGCTTTCTACGATGTATTAAGTTTGGGCAATTTTCGTCGAACGATGTTTCATGGTGCTTCACTGTGTAGTTACGAACACTCCAAACCTAAGGGTCATCACTACCAAGATGCGATACGTGTACACACATTATTCAACTTAACCTCAACTACATGTTTCGACCCACCCAAATTATCACGAGGAACACTGTGTCGCAACTGCAGTTAATGAATATTCATGCCGTTAACATTTAAACCTCAAAATGCTTCTCCTACGGCTGCAAATGGAATTAAAATTTAAAAAATCAGACTTCAAATTTAACACTAAAATCAACAGAGGCTAACATAAACACGTTTATTGTACAAACAAACTTTCTTCGTAGTTATACATGGTTCTACTTACCCTAGCCTTGGACAAACAGGGCACTTCCCTGGCCGCTATATTGGCCGTGCAGGGCCGCACTTTAGGCCACCGCGATCGCCGGACCACAACCACATTGACTTCAGTGTGGGTGCACTGCAAAGCCTTCTCCCTGAACTCAAGCTGCATACACGTGAGCACTTAACCCTTTAACAGCTAACATTAACACGCACTGTACGTATTTATAGATTCAGCTCGTACCGCGCAGTAAACACTCTCAGTCTCGGTTATAAAAACCAGTCAGTTAATGTTGTATAGGGAAATAATCGCTGTTTGTTCTGAGATCCACACAAAACACATAAATACACTGTGTGGGCAGATCGTAGAATTGTTGAATGTTAAACGCGGCGGTACATATAGTAACCGCTGGGCTTTACAGGGTTAATTTCTCGCACTACCGATGCAGCAACGCGGGTCCCTGGCCGAAACAAATTTCACCATGTTTCATCCTCTCTTTTTAATATCTTACAAATCTGACAGCCGGCACTTTGAACACTTGTTACAGCAGTGAAAACCGAATCCCTTCCAAGCACAGGGTCTGTAAAGTCATGCACAATCATGAGGTGTCATTATTTGTCACAATAAACGTGTTTGTCTATTTAAAGTATTTTATCTTTTCCTTACCTGTGGCTCCGCATCCGTCGACCATCGGATCCAAGTCGATGTAACGTTTGTCAGTCAGAATGATCTCGGGATCCACCTAACAAACACAGAAAAATGTGTTATAAAAATTCTGAGTTGGCAGCAGCGGTATGTAAATTACCTTCTTATAGGCCTACATAATGTACTCAGTTTGTGCCTGATGCGTGAGTGGGTGAATGAGATGAGTGTGAGTGACTGAGTCACATTTCGTTGCTACTGGTACGGTTTCCATTGCTAGGTTAGGGCTTGGCGTTTGAGTGATGTAACAACCCAAGTGCCCACGAGTGCCCACGGTTACAGGATTTTCATGGTTACGACAGAGTTGGGTATATGTGTGACACCACAAATTTGGTTTCCATAGACGTACACCAGTGGACGCTAGCACATGAATACTCTGCTAGCCCGTCATATATCTAATGCAACCTTGTCTAGTAGAACATACGAGACGGGCTTGTGAACTACGAGAAAACGTTATGAAAGTCTACGTTGGGATGCCACCAGGAGGGCGAAACAGTTGGCAACACTTGCCACGACGCTTAGTACAAAAGTACTTCTACCCCGAGCATTCAATAAAAGTCTCCAGTCTCACTGAACACTTTATAACATACTCAGTCGGTACAGTGTTGTCACGTACGCCATTTTCTACCGGGACTTGTTGAAAGCGGTGGTCCGGACACCTCATTCCCTTCCACACTTGAAGGTCGAACCCAGACCGGTGCAGCAGCTCCCAGAGACAGAGGGCTGGCTACATTCAGTGACCTCTGCCCTTCCACGTTACAGTTATACGGCTTGCAACACCCGTTCAGCACAACAAGACTAAAACTTCATATCGCATTAGCAATGTTTATAGCTTACAGGCCTGATTCATTGAACAATAGGTGCAAAAATTCACTTCGTCACTTACACAGAACTCAACGTGTCGCCATTAGAAAGAACATCCGCCACTGCTGCGTTGAACAAAAATGGCTGCTTTTGGGACAGCCACAAGAAACACAATATGAAAACCGCAAGATGAAGCAGGCGCATCGGTGCTTAAAATATTGTGACTTCATTTTACATCACAGTCTCGACGTTCGTGATTAACAGCGACTGACAAAACCGTCAGAACACCGCAATCCATTTGGCAAGGCGCGCTTACGAAGTACTGGAAGTAAAAACGTAACATCAACAAACATAAGAAACCTCAACGTTTGTATTTAATAAATACACAGACTTGTCGGAAAGTTTAAACACGTTACATGATTGAGAAAGGGTCTCATTCCACAAAGCACGAAAGCCATAAACCTTAACAAAAGGGTTTGGCGGAGCTCAGAGTAACCTGCGCTATAGCACGAAGGACGGGGAGGCAACTGGCTGCCACAGAGGTGTGATACTGATTCCCCGGAATCTTTCGGGAATGGTCGAAAGAGCGGTATTAAAATGTGTGATCACGAAACGTCGAGATCACGAATATTGAGGTTTACAAACATCGAGACTCCGCTGAACTTACAAACTGCACGTTGTGTTAACGTTTTGTACATATGCGTAACGGCTGCAGGTGGTGCTACTGGCACGGTGACACCGAGAAAGCTAACGCACAAACTGCGACCACGAACAGCGAGAAAGACTGACACATTGCTGAAATTCGATAGGCAAACTCTACTGAAGTAATCCGCATTCAAAACTAAACTTTTTACGATCTGCAAAATTCAGCGTTCTCTACGCCATGTTTGGTCCAACCCGGCCACGTTCAGGTACCACACGGTATTACACAATACCTGGCAGCAGACGAGCGGCATAAAGTTTTACAAAAATAACTGCCATATCATGTTTGCACAGAAGACAACAACACACACAGGCATGTGAGTTTCTAATTTCTTCCCAAGTACCGTGTACATGCGGCGTATTGCCTGAAGACGGCCTGGTCGGCCGAAACGTGTCGTAAAGAATACCAAATTCTGAAAACAATAAAAAAAAGTTTAGTTGTGATTGACGCATTGCTGCAGTATACTTTAAATATTATCACAACGGGACGTTCAGAGTACAGGTTATTCGGCAGGCCCACTCTACATACCAAACTCAGCACTTCACATGAACACCTGCACGTGTTTCTGCGCACGCCTTCGCTAGCGTCACTCGCTAAACACGCAGGCTATACGCGTATATTGGGGCGAACAGTGCACCGAACGCAAGCTGCAGAGCAAAACGTAACACGCATTTCGCAACAAACACACTTTGTCGTCCCTCGGGTATGCAGGTTGTTAAACATGAGGGGAACAAGCCAGAAATGCACCGTTGTGCGTACTTTTCCTAACTTGTTAATCCAGGCCTAACGCGTTGACCTGATCTGGTATAATGACACTACTGCTTGCATCAATGAAAGAGACTTTTTATAAACTTGCTGAAGGTAAAGGAGATAAAAAACAGCAAGTGCAGTGCAAATAGCGAGATGAAGGGGGCCGTAACAAGTAGGTGGCCGAATACGGGATTCATTTGCAACTGGATTCGATTCTGTCTTTTATAGAGAAGCACACACGAACACATTATCAAGCGCTTGCAGTAGAAGTGTACAGCCTGTTTGTACTTCCTGATCAGCCAATCACAACAAACACCTCACTTTAGCAAAACAGGTACAGGCAAGTAGGTGTCGGCTCAGGGAGCCACCTGCGGGACTTACAGAAACCACAAGTAAGAAATTCTGCATGTTTTTAAGGGGAAAATCTTCCCCTTTTACAATGATGAAAGCAGCAGTACATATAGAATGCATACCCTGTCTAAGTATGTTGCCTAACAGGTGACATTAAAAAGCAAGAATAAAAGATGTAACATAAAAATGTAAAAATAATAAATAGGTCGAACCGTGAGGATGTGACGGGGCTGGCAGTGGTGCTGACAAAGTAGCACCAGCCTTTCACTGTGGATGGAACATCATGTAAACAGATTTGCTCGGTCTTCAGGCAAGCTGTTCACTTTTGTATGCCTTCCCGAAGTTACGTGGCGTCCACATGTGAACACCTTCAGTTTGGATTGACCATACGTGTGTACGGGAACAAGGCGTTATTAATGTGGACATTTCTCCTATAAGAACTGTATAAGGGAATACAAATCACCCTATATTAACACTGCTGTAGACATCCGCACTACTAAGCTACCGATTAGTAGAATACAGAGACGGGATTGCTTACAAGGTTTGGAGTGCTTACAGTTGAGTGGTAAGTATATGTGACACGTGATTTAAATTTAAAAACCTGCGTTTTGCTCACAGAGTATGTTACTGCATTTTGTATGGGTCTGAAAATGGTTTTCTCTAACGTAATGGGGATACACAGCGACAGTAGTTTCAATAATTTAAATAATAAAGAAGCAGTAACTTTATTAACCCCTCTAAAGCCCAGTGGTTACTGTACGTAGCACCAGGTTTAACATTCACAAATTCTACGTTCTGCCCACACAGTGTGTTTATGTGTTTTGTGTGGATCTCAGAACAAACAGCGATTATTTCCCTGTACAGCATTAACTGACTGGTTTTTAAACCGAGACGGAGCGTGTTTACTGCGCGGTACGGACTGTAGCCCTTTAGAGCCCAGTGGTTACTATACGTACCGCCAGGTTTAACATTCACAAATTCTACGTTCTGCCCACACAGTGTATTTATGTGTTTTGTGTGGATCTCAGAACAAACAGCGATTATTTCCCTATACAGCATTAACTGGCTGGTTTTTAAACCGAGACGGAGTGTGTTTACTGCGCGGTACGGACTGGATCTTTATATATATTTCACGTTAATCCTAGCCTTTAAAATGCTATACAACTCTTATATTCTACTTGTAGTTTATAACGGTAAAACATCGTACTTGTTGTATTCGTTTGTCTTTAAGTGTTCTACCTAGCGAAGCTGCCAGTTGCTCAGATTATACACTGTCAGTGATACAGATCTATGAATGACTGCGTAGCATGATGCAATGATAGTGACAGGGTAAGCCGGAGTGCTCGGCAAAGCACTTGTCCACTACAAACAGCGTAAGGCATGTCGCAAGCAGGCACGACGCCGTGTGTTTAGGCGGCTCTTCAGGATGCTTCTTAAAGGTCTAAGCAACTCGATTTTAGCGGTGTTAGTAAAGCAACTGCGTGCCTCGTACTTAGAAGATTTCGAACATTACGTAACTGACGTCTTCCATAATAGAATGGGCCGAGCTTTCCAGACTTCAAGACAGTCTATGATTTAGCTACGGTGGAGGATTTATATACGGCTGACACTGTTATGGAATGTAATGTTCGATAAAAATAGATAGGTCATTAAGAATGCACTTAAATGGCATGTACATTACAGCCCCCACACGCAACTGTGCGTTTGTCTGTTGATTACTATTATGAATTGCCTAAAAAACTAGATTTTGTACTGCCACAGCATTTGATTTTGTTTAGACTGCCATTAAAATTTAAACCGAACGAGACACATGACCTTCTGGCCTATGGTGATGAAGATGATTTACTGGACGGAAACATGCGCACTATGGAAATACAGACACGTTAGTAGTCTCTAGAAAGGAGATCGGTCTACAAGCAAATGCAGAAGAAACTAAGTGGGCTACACGCGTGACTGCAGGTTCCCAGCGCGGTGTGTATCAGACTGTCGTTCTTCTCAAATTTTACGCAGCTTAGGTTGATGGTTTGTTACCGACGTTTCGGGACAACCTATCGGTCCCATCTTCAATGGTGAATCAGTCCAAGAACAGTTTCCTCAGACTAACCGCCCTCTCCTCTTCCAGGCGAACACACATTGTCACTGACACACTTCACTGCAAATAACCCAAACAAATGTCAAAATATTTCAGCTGTACATAGTGTTATATAACGCAAACACAAATGCCATCTCCAGAAATCACCTGTCAGCCCCTCAAGCTTTCAGACGCCACGTGTCGCTGCGGCACAACAGCACTCAACACTTTACCATGCAGACTCAGTTTGAACCATCCTTAAGAGGACGCTCCAACACACAGTCCTTTTATTCTACAGATACATTTATAATGAAGCAAAATGCCTCACGATCTTGTATCTTACGTGTTTAATGGACGCAGTGTGACACAGTGCGACGGTGCGTCACAGTACAGTGGACCGTACTGCAAGAAATGCCAACAAAACACATTACTAAAAACGTACTTATATTTTAAAGACCTTCAGTCAATAAGTTAATGATTTTAAATCAATAGCCCTAAATACGTTTTCAGCAGTGCAGTTTGTTGGTGTTATTGCAATACTTTGATACTGTATGAGAAGTGCAGTCGGCTATTTTGTATTGTAAATTTTGTGTTTTTGTATTTTTAAGCTCCTATATGACTCATTCCACATCCTATTGCCACTTTAAGTAAATTCTGGAAGTGCTGAGTATGTAACGTACGTACGTACGTACTCCTGCCTGCCTGCCTGCCTGCCTACCTACCTACCTACCTGCCTGCCTGTGCGTGCATGCACATATGCACTCCCCTAACAGTGCCACATGCTCCGGCCATGCCTTCACTTCATCACCCTGATAAAATGATCACGGTGACAAACTACTGTAACATTTGGTGTGCAGTAACACGGGGCCGCATCACTGTGCAATTTTCGAAATCCCTCTTACTTCCTCCCTCTTAAACCCAAATATCTTCCTCAGAAACTTCCTCTTCAATATGTTGAGCCTACTTCCTTCCCTGTGCGCAGTTACTGCTGCAATATAATATTTCAACTTCGTCACATTCTTTGTAATTCACCAATAACAACTGTTCCCTGCTTTCCTGCACTCAGTGCACGAACCGCGAGTGCAAAGCAAGGCAGTGTTCTCCCACGTGCCCACAGTACACACAAGGAGGCTCAACTTGCACATGAGATACGTACATTAAGGGAAAATTTAACAAAAATGATATCCCCGCCATAGGGAGTCGGGTTATGTTGGCAACACCGCACGGACGACACAGGGTGTTATGGTGTTAATTATGGTAACTCCTGAGGTCGGTAACGGGAACCGAGTAGTTGTTTATATAATGGATTAGGCAGGATTGCGTGTGTCCGTTCATCTGCCTGTCCGTACGTCCGTCCGTCAGTCCGTCAGTCCGCTCCACGTGTAAAAGCTACATTATCTTCCTTTTTTGTTAACATCCGGTGGGAACGAAAAGATGGGGTGCACCACAAAGGTTTGCATGTGTGTCAGTTATCAATTACGATGTAGCAGCAATCCGGAGAGGATCTCCTGTAATGCGGCAACAGCGACTCAGTGGCGGTTGCTGTGTTCGCAACAAGAATATCTGACGTAGACCTTGCGCTCTTTAAAGGCACTAAATCAGTTGCAAACTTTAATTTACTTATATAGGGATTAAGGAATCAGTCAAAAGCTCAGAGTGCACAGCGTCGAACGATGGGTTGATCACTGAGTAATAAATGCAAAGGCTGTGGAAGAAAGCGGTTCTGACGTCACGCAGTTCAGTCTCGAATTTCGCGAATCTCGAAGTTCGTGATCGCCCAATTTAATAAAAATTTTCGACCTTTCGTGACTGGTTTAGACGAATCGAGATGGTGCTACACGGCTAGCACCTCGGCTTCCGTCGCTCTCTTGCTGTTGCACGGATTGCTCTCAGCTCAGTCAGATTCTATCCTTTATTAACCAAGGCTGATTGCCTTCGTGCTCCATGCCTCAGGGGCACAGGTGCCGTTTGGTGTCACTAACGCAAATCTTCATGGTTCTGCGTTTGTGAGGTTATCTTACGTTATGTTATGTTCTGTTATAATTTTGTTACTGGCATTTCCTAAGTTCTTGCCATCAAGTATGCGTTCTGATGTTCGTCATGGCTTTATCTCCCCAAATTAATCTCGAACACAGACGCTCCGCTGTAAGGCACAGACCCGATATTTTCCTGGCAAGACTGAGGAAAACCACAAAATTCTCAGCAGGATATTCGGCCTCATAGCCTGTATTTGACGCCAGGACGTTCCAAAAATAATTTCAAGAAAAATAAAGCAGCTGTACCTGGAGTCAAGTGTGACCGGCGCACACAGAACCAGTGTTCACGGCAGCACCGTGAAGTTGTGGAGCAGCCGGGAAGCCGGTGGAAACTTCACTTGTGTGACGCTTGAATCAAGTCGACATTCACCCAAATTGGCCAAGCCCCTAAAGCAACACTCACGCGGTAACCCACGGCGTCTGCACCTATTCCTTGTACTGACATACGGATAACATAAATCAACAATGTCGCGCCATTAATTTGAAAATGTCTTAGTCTGATATATACACTATCGGCAAAGTACCATTCTGCAATGCCGACCGAAGCATAGGTACCTCCTACTGGTCCACAGCTTAACCTTTTAAAGCCTAGCGGTAACTTTACATACGACCAGGTTTAACATTAAAAAATTCTACGTGGTGCCCACATTGCGTTTATGTGTTTTGTACGGATCTCAGAACAAACAGCAACTTTTGCCTTACAAAACATTAAGAGACTGGTTTTTATAACCGAGGTGGAGAGTGTTTACAGCGCGGTACGCACTGAGTCCTTATATAAAACAGATACGCTTCGTCTTTAAAGGGTTAATATAAGTTCGCAGAATATCCAGGCCATTAATTTGGGAAGTTCCTACTAGACAGCTTGAGCGATTTTATGGGCACAGTACGACGCTACAAATACGGCCGCAGAATGCGTGCGTAGCTGCGTCTTGGCTGCTTCATAAAGACAAGTGAGATCTGGCGTAACTGTCATCAACTGAAAACTTATTCACTAGCAAACCAGTTGCATTACGTAAGGGAGACCAGGAAAAACGAGGATGCCGAACTGATACAAAAACAGACAGACGGACAATTTGCTGAGAAAGGAAAACGGACAACAGACGTTGAATATCCGTTCTTCTGAGACGTGACGCTGTGTCGTCGGTAAGTCGGTCCCGACGTTTCAGAGGAAGGTGGTGCCTTCTCGTCCAGGGGTCAAAAGGTCACCGTTCTTGAAGCTCTTGGACATCCTTTACTCCGAAACGCCGGCGACAGCGTACTGAGAGACGAAACGTCGTGCTGAGTGCAACCCGCAGCGCACGGCCTGACAGAGCGACGCCACTGGCAGCAGGCTCGCATGCAAGCAGCGTCGCGTTTTATTAACTTAACGAGATGATGCACTCTCCCTAATGTGCAGGACGTAGGCGCTTTTCCGCTCACTTTATTCGCGTTTCCTCTGCCTGCCTAATGTTTGCGTGCTACGCCGCACGTTCCGCGTCTCATCTAATTAACCTTAAACCAACATCGAAACCGACCAATCGATATCAACACACAAACACTAAATCCCTGCTAAAGAATGACGTCGCTTCAAAACCGTCTATTAGCCGTTTTGAATCGTGATCTTCATCTGGCACTATTTATATAAAAAGTCTGCTGCTACCTTACAGAAAACACACCCCGTTTCCGTTACAAAGAAAAATAGATTCATCCTAGAAATGGTATCAATCTCTGATTATTCTGAGAATCCTAAGAAATACATAAATACATTGTGGGGAAAATGCAGGGCTATTTACGTTGAAGAAACTCGTACATATAATTACCACCCTGCCGTGAAGAATTAAACGAAGAGGTGAAGAGATTACAGCAAGCCCTCTTGAGATAACTAAGTACAGATTGCAGGATAATATTAAAAATAATCTTGAAGACATGCTTTGCCATGCTAAGGGCCGGATTCATGTTGTTCAGGATATGGAACATGGGGCTGTTGTGAACATGTGGATGAACCTTCATATGCGAAGCTTATCGCGAAGGATGTTCGCCACAGCCTTGCCTACTTGACTGACAGCCCAGCTAACTTTCAGGTCTCTGAGGGGATTCTGAGATAAACTGCTGACATATGTTGGAAATCGAGTGAGGTCACCACAGGACGGACAAAATTACGGAAGATCGAACTTGGCAACATGTGCTTTCTACGCTGATTTGTAGACCACAGGAATATGTAAGTCAGGTGACGCCATGTAAAGACAGAAGCTTGAATGAGGGACAGAGCGAATGTGAGGACACTCAGCTGTACTGTGATGTAGTGAGCTGCACCGAGCTGCACTGACCTGCACCGAAGGCACAATAACGCATGCACCTGTATTAAGGCGTACTTGACTGTGCTGGTCTGTAATGAGCCGTACTGAGCTGAACTGTTATGCGATCAGCTGCACTGCAATGCACCGAGCTGTGCTGAGCTGTACTGATACGCACTCAGCTGTACTGATACGCACTCAGCTATACTGCAATGCACCGAGCTGTGCTGAGCTGTACTGATACGCACTCAGCCGTATAATAATATTACTATTATTTTTCAGAATTCTAAAAAGATGTTAATTTTAATAACTCATTCGAAATGTACAATATTTACAGGTCTCCACCCCATCTAGAACAGCAGGCATTTAATGCAGCAAGATGTTTCGAGGTCGCCTTTTGCATTTTCGCCTTTTATGTTTAAATACCACGCATGCGGTTTAAACTGTACAATTTTAGTGGCACTGTATAGCGAGTGAGTGTTGCCTAAAAAGCGAACGTGTGTATGTTACCGTCTGCCGATGTGCTATATGCTGCGCGTGTCTTTATTGTATTATGTATTACATTATTATATTATTGATGGCTACAACACGTAACCGAAACATGTAGGAGCAAAAAATTACTTTTGTGCACTGGTTGGAAATAAAACTTGAATGTGTAAGGCAACTGCACGGAATATGTATAGCACTAAGTTACCACTGGTGCCTGACAGCCAAACGATGGCAATGTAACTGTCACTGGCTGCCTCACAGAAAACTAACTGCCTATACATTGTAAACATCATATATATAGTGAGCAATGGGGAAACAGCGCATTGTGTTGCTTGTTGCAGTGTTTAATGTTGGTTTGCGCAGTGCTTAATGTTGTTTGGCGCAGTGTTTAATGTTGGTTGGCGCAATGTGTCATGTTGGTTTGCGCCGTGTTTAATGTTGGTTTGCGCAGAGTTTAATGTTGGTTTGCGCGGTGCTTAATGTTGGTTGGCGCAGTGTTTAATATTGGTTGGCGCAGTGTATCATATTGGCTGGTGCAGTGTATCACGTTGGCTGGCGCAGTGTATCACGCAGGTTGGCGATGTGTTTAAGATTGGTTTGCGCAGGGCTTAATGTTGGTTGGCGCAGTGTGTCACGTTGGTTGGCGCAGCCTATTATGTTGGTTGGCGCAGTGTTTAATGTTGGTTGGCGCAATGTTTAATGTTGGTTGGCGCAGTGTGTCACGTTGGTTGGCGCAGTGTTTAATGTTGATTGGCGCAATGTTTAATGCTGATTGGCGCAATGTTTAATGTTGGTTGGCGCAGTGTGTCACGTTGGTTGGCGCAGTGTTTAATGTTGATTGGCGCAATGTTTAATGCTGATTGGCGCAGTGTTTAATGTTGGTTGGCGCAATGTATCACGTAGGCTGACGCAGTGTTTAATATTGGTTGGCGCAGTGTTTAATGCTGATTGGCGCAGCGTTTAATGGTGGTTGGCGGAGAGCATTATGCTGCCCGTGCACATGTTTATGGCCACCAATATGCACATAACCATAACGCAGGCAAAGGCAGGCAAGGGTAACTGAAAGACAGGCGGCCTGTGCGTTTTGTTCCAGCTGCCCGATTCTGTCGCCACATCAGTTAATAAGTTGCGACCTCATATTCTCGTTAAAATTCCATTAATTAAATGAGACTGTGGCTTTCATAAAATATTTACTTAAAAGTGTTTTCCTACTCACGTTCTGTCTTTTTCCATCGCTTGATTACGTTTTATTTGACCTGAGACCGAGCGGGGGTCAAAACTCCATTAGCGAATTGATGTTCTACCTGAGTGCCTAATCCGGACTGACTCCTGTACTCCATGTAAACTGAAGCTACTGTATTGTAGCATTTCTTCCTAGGAAACAGGAAGTAACTGAGAAAAGTAAAATGTGTGTAACAAGAGGATCCATAGATTGCCCGTTTCGCCAAATAATATTAGACAAATATCAAGCATAATTCGGATAAAAGAAATACAAAAATTTAGTGTAAGTATAGCGCCACTCATTCACAACCGCGAAAAAAATGAGGTGGTTTATCGGCCTCAACTCCGCTGCCTTTCTCCGACAAAAGGAACCCCCAGTATTCATTGTGCAGGAGGCTGGTCTGCCCCACAAGTGGCGTGGCCCGGTTTCTTAACACAAGAAAAATCCCCATTCCTCTCCCAGGATTCGAACCCCAGATCATCCAGACAGTAGCCTAGATACAAAATGAAGGAAGAGGTTCCGTTGGAATTTGTACTCGTAGATGGTGGAACTGAATTGCTGAGGAGGCCAAAACTCAAAAGGAGTGGCAGCGCCAAGAGGGGGAGGAGGACGTATGATACTGAAATAATAATGCGTCACGACGTGCAGCGCATCAGTCTGTGTCGCTCAGGACAAGTGGAGCTGCAGTCTATTTTCAGTACTGAGGTTCAGCTGCAACTGCTTGACAGACGTGGCATCTGTTGAGGGTGCGAGTGACGACTAAGTATTTGTTGAGCAAATAAAATACTAGTGACTTCTTAACAAGGACTGTGCTCCTTTGAGTGATTTACAATGAGTGGGATTTACACAAAGTACTTGACATAAAACGTGGCTGGTGGTAGAAACGTTCACTGAAAGGCGCCAAGCAGAAGAAATGTTCAATAGAAACTAACGGAAGAGGTTGCAAGTTGCGTGACGTGAGATGTTGACAGCACGGCTCGTGACGAGTGACGTCACTTGGGATATGATCCCGCGAGTGTTGGCAGTTACCGATGTCTCGGAGGGGCACGTTACCTCCATCTACAGGGCAGTGTATGGGTCCCTTCACTTAACGGTTTAGAACACTGAACAGACCCTGCTTTAACTGCCTTCTACCCGCCGAATGCGTTTGTGTTCCGTATGGAGACGCAGTGCGTTTATTTTGCAGTAGGAACTGAACCTATAGGCCTACACACACACACACACACACACACACACACACACACACACACACATATATATATATATATATGACGCGGATGAGTTCGGCTTAAAAACAGGGTCGCCCTGAACGGGGCGCTACACAGATTTTTTGCAGACACGAGGATATGAAACGTTTTACGTGATTTACCCTTCAGCCGAAATCAGCACTGAAATCGGCTGGCGGCTAGTGCATTAGAATTTTGAAAAATAAAATGAAAAGCTTAGAAGTCGTCGATGATAGTTAAAAAAACCAAGAAGGTTACACCTTGTGACGTGAGTGCGTCACGGAGCAAGTAGGTACATTTGTGAGTGTGTGCAGGTGCAGACAGTCTTATGTTGCACTTACGGCACGATTTTTAAAACCAAACATGAATTATATACAGCTTCAGGGTCAACCCCCACACGCAGAGAAAGTTCTGGATGCGCAACTGCGTACAAACGTTTTAAATACAACCTAATTATCAATAAAACACGATCACACGTGTTGAGAAGGTTTGGTGCTTTCTTTCGCCAGACTGCTGGCCAGAAGTCACTTTGCATCCAGAAGTTCTTCCGACCGGCCATCTTGACAACAGGTTGCCCTTGTTATCTCTGTTTCCAGTAAAAGCTGAGATGACTCCCCATTCCCAACGTCCTGCAGGACGCTTCCCATTATAAATTCCCCAAAATTAAGCCCTGTCTCCCAGCACCACCAAATTATACATTTCGCCATTAATCACAATACCAATGTCGCACAGCATTACTGCAATCCCCTAGTTCTCACACTTGCAGCGCCTTCACTGTCGTGCCATTGTCAGAAGGACAAGCGGGCAAATCCTGAGACCCTTCTACAACGATGATGTCCTTTATCCCTCTCCCAGGATAAAACGTCCCTTACTTATCTCACAACTCTCCACACGACAACCCTTGCACGACTTCTTATGTCTCTCTCTCTCGCTCGCTCGCTCGACACCCATTACAGTCCGGTCGCTTTTCACACCACTGGCGCGGTGGACGTTTCGTCCTCTGCCAGGGCGTGTAAAGAGATTGGGTTGCACAAACAAAGTGACATTCTGGAATGGTGGAGTGAATTTCGAGTTCTGTTGGAGGACTCAGGCGGATTTCTTCTATCTTCAAATAATTTGGTCTCCTTATTTCTTGGCTTTCAGACAGTCGATTGGCTTGCTTTAGTGTCTGTGTGGCGAAACAGACAATTTATGAAGACGCACGTCTAGGCACTGTGACTATATGTCTATGCTGTGTTACTAATAAGACAGTCCTCGCGCGCACACACACACGCACGCACACATGCATACACGTGCGCGCGCGCGCGCGCGCACACACACACACACAGGGGGCAGCTCTGCACTCGAAAAGGAAGCATCAGAAGGACAGTTCTGCCCGCCCAACCGTTCAGCGCTTTAACGTGACAGCGATCGCAGGTAGAACGAGAGGAAGGGGGGAAGTGACAAGGACAATAATACAGTATAAGAGAAAGGAGATGCAAATAAAAGATTTCGCACTGAATTTCAACGAGCATTTCCACCAGTAAAAATAAAAACGTCACCCGAATATGTAACATTACATATGACAAGCTTACACAAAATTAGTTACACAGACATCCGCGTAAAATCCTCACTGGCAGAACAGCATATAACTGGACAGTGGCAGTGAACAGGGACACTTCGTACAGGGATCAGGGACGGGCTGCAGTGAACACAGTCACAAAGGCCAGATTCTGAGTCATCATGGCGGTCACCAGGAAGAGCTGTCTTCGGGTATATAACGCCGTGTAGGTACTTATCTGCCAAACTACACGGCGTCAGGTCCCACAAACCAAAAGTCTGGAGGGTAATGTATCTTCTGGTTCCATAAAAGACGGTATTTTTTTGATAATGGGGCAATGTTTAATTTGTGATAACGAATCTGCTTCATAGAGTGAGCGAGTGAGTGAGCGAGCGAGTGAGCAAGGGAGTGAGCGAGCGAGGGAGTGAGTGAGAGTGAGTGAGGGAGTGAGTGAGTGAGCGAGCGAGTGAGTGAGCGACCGAGTGAGTGAGCGAGCGCCCGAATGAGTGAGTGAGTGAGCGAGCGAGTGAGCGAGCGACCGAGGGAGTGAGTGACAGTGAGTGAGCGAATGAGTGAGTGAGCGAGGGAGTGAGAGTGAGTGAGTGAGTGAGCGAGTGAGTGAGAGAGGGAGTGAGTGAGAGCGAGTAAGTGAGTGAGCGAGCGAGCGACCGAGGGAGTGAGTGAGAGTGAGTGAGCGAGTGAGCGAGCGAGTGAGTGAGCGAGTGAGTGAGCGAGCGACCGAGTGAGTGAGCGAATGAGTGAGTGAGCGAGGGAGTGAGAGTGAGTGAGTGAGTGAGCGAGCGACCGAGTGAGTGCGTGAGCGAGCGAGTGAGTGAGTGAATGACTGACCGAGTTAGTTGGTTACTTAGTTCGTTATTTCTTTAGTTAAACTGTTAAGTAAATATTAAATATTTTTAGCGCAGCATTTACTATGCAGACCTTACGTACTAAGAGTGATGCAGTCAGCACTACTATTGTTTATACAAAGGCATTATTTATTTTTACGTAAAACTGCTATATATTTCAACCCCTAAAGGTAGATTGTCAGTGCATTCACGTATTTTGTGTGGATCTCAGAACAAACGGCGGTAATTTCCCTATACAGCATTAACTGACTGGTTTTTGTAACCGAGACGGAGCGTGTTTACTGCGCGGTGCGAGCTGAAACTTCATATATAATTCAGGCCGATCTTGTTTTAAAAGGTTCGGTATGCGAGTCAGCAACAGTGTGCCGACACAACTGTACTGCGCAGCAATTTCATGTTGATCCCAGACAGTAAACTCACCTTTACATATCCGCCGTCAGATGTCTCTGCGTATACTGAACGTACAGCATTTCTAAATCCAGTGTAGGCCATCCATCATAATCTGTCTCTAGGCGGAAATGAGAAGCGACTTCCCATTTCTCCCAAATAGCAGCAATCAATATGCTGCTATTTACTGTAGCACGCCGTTCGCTACGATAAGCAAGCAAACCACAGGACGAGCAGCCAGCAGCGGGAGGGAATTTTAGTGCATAGCACACAATACAAAAATTGCGCCTAACAGGTGCGACATGCCTGTCCCTTTGTCTGCGTTTGACCAGAAAACACCGCTCAAAGGATTGCTCATGAAATTTTCATCAGCAGCAACAAGGGTTAAGAAATTCCAGGTTTGTTCCGTCTTCAAAATCTGGCCATGGGCCCCAGGAAAGGTTTGAACCCCCGGCTGTGTTAAGCGTCAAGTGACTGTGACGTCACTCAGTCTGTCCATCCGCTGCACACCAGAACTCGCCATTCAGTGAAAATTACAAAATTCAGGAATTAGTACAGTACGATTCCACCCGTTTCACGTAACAGCGCCCCCTGTAACTATGCTTTACGGAAAACATATCAGACAAAACAGAACAAATGCGTAATGCAAACGACTAGCATCGTACCAGCCAGCAGCAACCGTCAGGCAGCTACAGGACACAGCATGTGTCGCGCAGCAACCGTCAGGCAGCTACAGGACACAGCATGTGTCGCGCGCGCGCACCCACGCACGCACGCACGCACCCCCTTGAATTCACAACTGTGCACGGATTTATAAAATGGAGGTCCACGATTTGTCTTCAGGCAAACACTGCCGAGGGCACTCACAGCAGTCCAGTCCACACGCAGTCACACGGACCAGGTCCCTACGCTGTACCGAAACGATACCCTCAAGAAACAGGTGAGGGAGAAATAAAAACATCAACAAAAAATTACCAACTTTCTAATTGCATATACAACATATGTGTGTGTGTGTGTGTGTGTGTGTGTATGTGTGTGTGTGTGTGTGTGTATGTATGTATGTATGTATGTATGTATGTATGTATGTATGTATGTATGTATGTATGTATGTATGTGTGTGTGTGTGTGTGTGTGTGTGTGTGTGTGTGTGTGTACGTACGTACGTACACGTACGAATGAGCTAAGCAAACTGTTTGTGGCACATCCAAAGGAACACTGCAAAACTTCGTACGCACACCTGTAATTTTTTGTTTAAATAACCGATCTGCACATTAGGGACTGCCGTCAGGGTCCGCGTGTTTGAACTCCGGACTGCAGGATAGAAGTCAGTGTGCATCAGGAAGGTCCTGCGACCGGCCAACTGGATCAAGGGTTTGAGTGGTCTTCCTCTGCCCCATAGCAAGGGCTCAGTCGCTACCCAAAATCCACGTGGCACTGCGCGCTTCTCTTGCAGCCGTCCCACCGTGTCAGCATTTCGTCACAATGCTGCCCTCCAAACACAACACCCCGCTCTTCCCCCATCTACATGCGCCAGCAGTCCACTTCCCATCATCTCCCATTTTTCACTTTCTAACACCTCACTTTGCTACTTCCAGCGCACCTTTGCCAGAAGGACGAGCGCGCATTCACAGTAGTACGCTTTGTGTTCCCCTCCATAACAGTCATAGCAGTACTGCTTCTCAATGCATTCCATGCTCCCTCCCTCCCTCTCCCTCTCCCCCCTCTCTCTCTACTCTTCAGAGGGTGAACAAGGCAACAGACGTACAGTCCACTACATCTCTGGTGCAGCACGAAATGAATTTGTACGTATTACTTCGGTAAACCTCAGTCAAAGAAAATGCACTTCGTAATGTGCGTACAGTTGCGATAATGGAACATAATTCAAAATGAAAAGCACCGTCCTCAAAACATTTTAATGTTTATTATAAACTATGAGGCTACATGTTTCGACCACATTTTGCGGTCACCTGCAGGTCGTTATAAAATGTAAAAGGAAAAGTTGTTCTATTAATTGCGATCTCAATTTTACAAAACTGTAGTGGGTCACAAATGAAACAGAGTAAAATGGTATTAAAATTGTTTCGATTGGTTAAACTATAATTTGCCCTATTTATAAAAAGTTTGAGGATCAACTGTAGTTGCGATAAGGTGCAGGCTGTAGACACAATCGTTGGGTTCTTCTCGGCGTGCGTGGCAAGAAGGCAAGTGTTGAGGTTACTCCAGCGCGTGAACTCGCGAGTGCATATTTGCGTATTTTTTGTATTTTCAACTGTATTTATTCTGTGGGTCCCATATGAAGCCTGTATCTTTAGCGCTTGTTATCCAGAATCTTCCGGTTGTTTTTGGTTATATGATAAGCAGTATCACTGGGCTGTCCTTTTTATTCCAGATGGGGGTTATTTATACACCGTGTCCGCGCACTGCGATACGTGGATTGTGGCTGCTTACTGTGGTTACGACCCAGTTTATAATACACACTAAAAAGCATTGCTGTGGAGTCGGAGTCGGTAAAAATGTACCGACTCCGACTCCTACCTCAATCTAAAACCTTAACTAGGTGCTCCAAACCCACAGCCCTGATAGCTACAGTAACCATTAGACTTATACTTAAATATAGGTTATAAGTCCGAACAGTAGTCTGATGATTCACGTTGTGGCGATGAAACGTCTTACAGGTTTACCGTTTTAAATGCATGTTGAACTTTTATGAAGGAGTCGGAGTCGGGGGTTTTGTGTACCGACTGCACAGCCCTGTTAAAAAGTTGTGGGGGCGGCACTTTTTATTATGAATGACAACGAAAATGAAATTGGAAGGGTATGTAGCACGTACAGCGGAAAAGAAAAACGTATACAAGATTTTCGTGTATAGGAGAACCTGAAGGAAAACATTTGTAAGATCCAGGCGTAGATTGGAGGATTATAACAGAAACGGTCTTACAGAAACTGGACGGGAGTTATGTGCTCACTGCTATACTGTAACGAACTAAACGCACTGTTCGCTGTGTCAATTGATTTTCACTTCACTGCGACACGTTCCATGTATAATTCCACGCAACTAACAAAGTGCACAACCTAAGACTGCGACGAAGAATATGAACTACAGGAAAAAGCACATTTTATTCAAGTATGAAACTAAATTTTAGGGTGCCAAGTCTTAGTGCTTTAGCCATTTGACTGTTCACTACAAGCCTCACGAAAAAGGAACAAGGCAGCAAACGAAGACAGTATGACGAGTCTGTCAGCATACATGGGAACCTCGGTGTACTCTCTGAAGATGACGTCATGAACATCGAAACATGCCGGAGTGAAGCGAAAATCATTTGAAACAGTGAAGAGTGCATTTAGTTGGTTACAATATAACAATCAGCATCATGACGGTGCACGGAACTGGCAGCGTTAAAATTGATTTATGAGGTTCACAGACAGACAGACAGACAGACAGACAGGTGGCGGTCTCTTGTGAAGACGGCCATGAAGCTTCTGGTGTGTACAATAAAATGTGGGTACTTCCCAGACTCGTTAAGGATGTTCAGGAATGACTCTTCTACCTGACCTCATTTAGTTATTTATAAAATTCCAGGCATCAAAGAGCTCAGGCATTTTGTCGAAAACCGTTTCGTGGGAATAATGAAAGTCACAAAGCAAGCCTTAGTCAGGAAGGCAACACTGCAAACTTGCAGACTGTCCCAAAGAGCGAATATGCTGTACACATTGGTCGCTTTCGCTATATTGCTAGCAATTACAAAACCGGGAAATGAACCTCAGTGTGTTTCACACACGCTACGCCTAAATTGCGCATTGCAGAGGACCGCCATTTTGTTCTTCTGTTATCGATTAGAAGCGCGCATTGGCTGACAGGACGCAGGCGTTTTTAGACGCTAAAACGTGAATGGACGGATACAGAATATTATATGATTGTTAACGACTGTCGTATTTATTCAGAACCTGATTGGATGGAGAGCGTTGCATGTTTGGTAACAAACGCTGCACTAGTTACAGGGTAAACGGATGGACAGGCCTACAGAACATTATGTGATTGCTAGAGACTGTCGCATTTATTTATAAGTCGATGTTTTCTTTCGAATATCGATTATGTGGTGCAAATTGCTGGAGGGAGAGGGAGCGGTAGATCGGAGACGGGGTTTTAACTGTCTGAAGGTCTCTGCACTGCAAGAGTTCCACCAGCTCGGTCGCAGGCAGGAAAATACATGTTCTTATTTGCATTAACGTTTCAAAGACTGAGATAAAAATGAAAGTACTTTGGTACAAAATTCTCCCAGATTTCCGAGAGAGTATTTCTTTATTAAGCCTTCCATGCAATGCCCGGTCGTCCTTCTGGATAAAGAAGCATGTACATAAAGATGAGTACGCAGCAATGGTGGAATGATCCTGACAGGCAAAGACGAAGTTCTCGCAGCAACACCTGTCTCACTGCCTCTATTTTTCACCATAAATCTCACATGGAATGACCTGGGATCGAACCCGGGCCTCCGCGGTGACTTCCCGGCGAGTGACAGCCTGAGCCACGGCACAGTCCTTTAAAGACCGAAACGCATATGAATAATATATAGAGATTCAGTCTGTACCGCGCAGTAAACACACCGTGTCACGTAAAGAAGTCACTCATGTCCAGAAAGGTAACTGAGGAAAACCTGGATGTAGTTGTTGCTAGATTGGGGACGACTACAACAAAATCTTTGGCTCGCCATGCGGAGAAAACGGGCATGTCTGCGCTATCAGCACAAACGGGGGGGATTGAAGGATGTACGTCCATAGCCTATAACTGAACGGTCGTTCACAAATTCTACGACGCCAGACCTGAAGCAAATCTCAGTTTTGTGAACTAGTACCGTCAGCGGATGTATGATGGAAATAGCGGGGGCCCCCCCCCCAAATTCCTTCCGCTTAGCGATGAACCTTGGTTTCGTCTTGGTAAATACGTCAATTCTAAGAATAAGAAATAGCTAACGGTCTGCAGTAAGCCCCATGTTAATCCGTGGTGCCAACAACCCTACATGCACGATGCTGAAGTTGGTGTGTCTTCAGCTAAGAGTGCAACTGAGATTATTGGGTGCCATTTCTTTTTCTGAGACGACAAATTCACAGCAAATACTGCAAGATGGCGGCGACTGTTGTACAAACTAAAGACGTCGTTCCGACTTTTGTTACAGGTTATGATGTGTATGGTGACTTAATGTGTCAGTGTTGCTCTCTGATGAAAGCAGAATTAGAAACAATCTTAACTGAGATAAAATCGGCGTCTGAAATCTTTAATATTCTGAAAGAAGAACATAAACATGATAGTGTAACTAAACAAGAGCGTGTGTTGGATAATGCGTGCGATGATAAATCTGAAGTACGTACGTCTGAATGTGGCAAACGCTTGCAGCTAGAAAATCAGTTGAAGGATACACTAAGTGAACTGAGTTCAGTGAAAATGATCACAAGAATTCTGAGTGAGGAAATCAGGACTTTGAAACAAACGCCTGTTACAGAGAGATCTGTTTCCGACAACTCGTGGGCAACAGTTGAATCAAGAAGCTCACACCGGAAAACTACGCTACAACCTTCTGGAGCAGTGCATTTAACACATGACATTCCAGTTACCAGTCGGTATACGGTTCTTTCGAATCACCATGAAGCACAAAAAACCAACGGCTGGTCGTCACTATCTAATTTTGAACAACCGGCAAGATACTATCACAAGCAAGGTAAAGGACCTCAAAGAACGCAAACTTTACGTGAGAATCAACCCTGCTGGCCAATGAATCATCAACTGCACGAACCTCATCTTCAAGAATCTGTGAAAAATGAAGACTGGATATCTCCTGTTCCAAGTGCAGTGAGTGGTGTGACTAATAATAATTGTAAAGCAAAGTTTACACCTAATTATAATGATAAAATTGGGGTTATTGAAAGTAAATTAACAGAAGCCATTATTGCATGTAACAAGAATGCAGCCTCTAAGAAGCACAAAATAATCTTTATGGGTGACAGTCACATTAGAGGTCATGTGAGTAACTTAAAATCTCTATTAAATAACAATTTTGAACTATATAGAATTGTAAAACCTGGATCTACTACCAGTAAATTAAAGGAAACTACTGAAAAAGAGATCAGTCAACTATCTCAGGATCATTTAATAGTAATTTGTAGTGGTCCTAATGAACACGAAATTAATGAATTTTCCTTGACTTTTCAAAATACTTCAAACTTTATAAAAGCTAGCAATCATACCAATATAATTTTGATAAATATACCATTCAGATATGACTTACGTAACTCAACGTCTGTCAATGAGGTTTCCACCTTGAACAGGAAATTAAAGAAGTTAGTACAAGTATCTCCCCACACCAAATTCTTAGAAACTGATAACAATAGAAATTTATTTACTAAACATGGATTACATCTAAATAAACTAGGAAAACAGCTTGTTACTTGTCAGATAGCTTCTCTTATTCATTTAGTTTTTGAACAAAAAACTTTTTCTCCCATAATTCTTGGTTGGCATAATGATATTCAAGATAATACTAATATCACATATGATGGAATCCGAAACAAACTACCTAGTAGAAACTCTAGTCGTAACAGGAAAATGCCAGTAACTAGGCCAAAAGATTTTTTATGGCAAGTTTAAGTGTTAACCAAATACCTAGTAATGCTAGACTTGCATCCTGTAAAACTTCAAAATGTTCTAAACTAAATTGTGATACCTTTTGTAAGAACCATAATCATTCGTTAAATAATTTCTCATATGCTTACGGTAATACAGATACATTTATGATACTTCATCAAAATATACGTGGAATATCTAATAAAATTGAAGAGTTCTCAATTGCTTTACCTCCAAATCCACCCCAAGTTATTTGTTTAACTGAACACCATTTAAAGAATGAAGAAACAGAAAATGTAAAATTAAGTCAGTATACTCTAGGAACTAAATTTTGCAGACAAAAGTATAGTCATGGAGGTGTATGTATTTTTGTTCCTAATAATATCCAGTTTTCACCTATTACTCTAGATCAATATAGCAAAGAGAAAGACATTGAAATATGTGCTTTGAAATTACTCGTTTAAACACACAGTTTCACTATAATTTGTATCTATAGATCTCCAACTGGAAATTTTACTTATTTTCTAATTCAGTTGAAATCTGCTTTGAATCAAATTCAAAATGCAACAACTGAAGTAAGTTTGTGTGGTGACCTCAATATAAATTATTTTAATGACAATTATAGAAAACATCTTTTAGACTCCTTTCTTGCTTCCTTTGGTCTTTACAATACACTGAAATTTCCTACTAGGATTTCTAATAACTCTGTTACTTTAATAGATAATATCTATATCAATATCTACAAGCAGGAATTCTCTGTATATCCCCTCTCAAATGGTCTGTCGGACCATGATGGGCACACCATCACCTTATCAAATATTTTTATTACAGCTCCAAAATATGTACCTATCTTCAATAGGGCAACGGATGATAATTCAGTTAGTCAATTTATACTCCTACTAAGTTATGAAAACTGGGAAGATGTTTTTATTGATAGAAATGTTGACATTATTTTTAATAACTTTTTGAACAATTACCTTAGAATTTTCTACACAAGTTTTCCTCTTAAAGAATCGAAGTATTCACATAACACAAAACCCTGGTTAACTACCAGTATCAGAACTTAATGTACTAATAAAAGGAAACTTTATAGAAGTAGTAATTATCCCAATCTTAAAAAATATTACAAAAATTACTATAAAATTATGTCAACGGTTACTGTAGCAGCCAAAAAACATTATTATAACAAAATTTTAATGAAATATAATAACAAGGCAAAAACAACTTGGAATATAGTAAAAACTATCACTCATAATCATAACATTTCTAATAATATATCATAAATGAAAGTAAATGACAAATTGTCTAGCGATTCACTAACTATTGCTAATGCCTTTAATGTTTATTTTTCATTGGTAGCCGAAAAATTTTTTAATAAATTTACTTAACAGAACACCACTAGTAATAAGGATCCAATGTGTTATTTATATCAATTATTTAGGCAGCCCTTTTCGAAAATAAAACTTAGGAATACTACTACGTATGAAATTGAGAAAATAATTCAATCTTTGAAAAGTAAGAATTCCTACGGTTATGACGAGATATCATCAAAAATTTTAAAAGTCAGTGCTCCTTATGTTTTATCCCCTTTAACTTATATATTTAATAAAGTTCTTTCTACAGGTATGTTTCCTGAAAGATTAAAATTTGCGGAAGTGAAGCCATTGTATAACAAAGGAGAGAAGTCAGAATCTTCTCACTATAGACCTATCTCACTCCTTACATATTTTTTTAAAGTAATTGAAAAAATAATTTACAGAAGATTTATGACCACTTAAATATAAATAATATATTAGTTAATGAACAATTCGGCTTCAGGGATAACTTTTCTACTGAAACAGCAACATATACTCTCCAAAATAATATACTTTCATCACTAAACAATAAACTTTTGGTTGGCGGTTTATATTGTGACCTACAAAAAGCATTTAACTCCGTAAACCATGGCATTTTACTGACCAAAACGGAATTTTATGGGATCTCTGGCATAGCAAAAAAATAAATGATATCATATTTAAAAAATAGGTATCAGCGAGTTTCAGTGAAAGATAATACTTTAAATAAATGTTTTTCAGAGTGAGTACATGTAAAGCATGGCATTCCTCAGGACTCGGTATTGGGACCACTACTATTTCTCATACATATAAATGACTTCTCTACAGCATTAGGCAAGTCAGCTTACCCGATATTATTCGCTGATTATACAAACATCATTATTTCAGGTATTAATCCAGTAGAATTCAAAAGCAATTTTGAAGCAGTTATTACTTTAACAATTAATTGGTTTAATAGCAATCTTTTAACACTGAATTATGATAAAACGCATATTTTACAGTTTTCAACTAAAAACAAAATGAAATTAAAATTCCGAGAATTTCTCATAAAGAAGTAATTACTGATATTCACAGCACTAGATTTTTAGGATTAATCATTGATAGTACATTGTCATGGAAGGATAATATTGTTGAATTAACATCAAAATTAAATAAGGCATGTTATGCCATTAGGGCAATAAAACCGTTTGTCTTTGGATGTACTGAAAATGGCCTATTTCTCCTACGTGCATTCAATTATGTCATACAGTATTATATTCTGGGGAAATTCAGTACATAGTGAACTTATTTTTAAAATTCAAAAAAGAATAATAAGAATTATTACAAATTCTAGTAGACGTGATTCATGCCGTCAATTACATAAACAATTACAAATATTACCATTCAAATCTCAACACATTTTTCACTACTTCTATTTGTTAACAAGAATAGAAATCTATTCCAATCCAATTCAGACATTCATGATATAAATACACGTTATAACTATAACATACATCTACCCTCAGCAAACTTAACATTATTTCAAAAGGGGGTGCTATACTCTGGAAGTAAAATTTACAACCACTTACCAATCAATATTAAAATGTTATCAAATGATGTGAAACGTTTTAAATCCATATTGAAGAATTATATTTTAGAAAATTCCTTTTATAGTGTTGAAGAGTTTTTTCAGCAAACACATAAATGATTATGGTTCTTATATCTTACATTTTATATATTTTATATATTACACTTTATATTTTATTTTATATTTGATTTCATTTTAATATTTATTATTATATACTAGTAGCAAATATGACATTATATTATTATATTGTTTTGTATTTTATTACAATGAATGTATTAGTTTAACAGTTTTGTAATTAAGGATATGACAAGTGCTTTGCACTCTATTATATATATATATATATATATATATATATATATTGCCTCTATTAATGTTTATGTTTGTGTATATTGTGTGACTGTTTCCATACCTGTGGATTTATGGAAGGCGAAAATAAACTATAACTATACAGCCACAGGTGACATACATTCCGAGACCACATTTTAAACTCCTGTCCGATTACAAGGAAATACAATGTCTTTCTTCAGCAAAATATTGCAACACCTAACATAACAAGACACTTTCTTTAAATATGATGAGTAAAACCCTGATATTAACTGCAACACATTGAACTAAAACGCGTGGACACTGATTCATGGCACGTTGGAATGGGGACTGGGGGATAAATTAAAAATGTACTGTCTGGAAATTGCGTGTATGGGGCTGTGTACTGGATACGAATAAGCAGAGGGCTCTTAATAACACGTCTCTTTATTTACTGTAAAATGTATATCACGTTCAGAAGAATCAGTGTGTGATAGATTAGACAGTCCTGTGGTGCACATTTTCAGTACAATAACGAATAAAAGTTACAATTTTAATTACACTAATGACGAAATGAGTTAATTATTAACTCATTTCGTCATTAAAATAGTGCAGAATATTGCTTGAATTTAACACTAACTGTAAATATTTCAGTGAGTTATTTTCGGGCGCTGTGAATTGCCGGGTTTATATACCGTCGGTGGTACACAAATGAGTACGCAGCATTGGTGGAATGATACTGACATGGAAAGACCGAAGTAGGCGTACTCGGAGAAAAACCTGCCCCAGTCCCACTTTGTCCTCCAAAAATCCCCATCTGGACTTGCCCGGGATCCAACCTGGGCCTCCGCTGTGCATACATGCCGGCGACTAAGCGCGAGCGATGGCTCGGCCCACTGCCCATACCACTGTGTGCAAGTTCTAGTGTACAACTACAAAATGTCCGAAACAGCGAATTAACATCCGAACATCCCTGTGCAGCTGCCCAAATGACTTCAAGACCAACTTACTCTTTAGTCCCTGAGAAGCTAACAGTGGCTCACCTAGTCAACACATTTACCCTCGTTTATGGAACTCGAAAGTTTACTAACACATTCACAACAGCCCGCCATTACACCACATCCTGGGCCAGGGTAACTCCAACCCCTTACATCACATTTCAGTCTATGCCTACATCTTTAGGCAGGGAAGGACACAGCATATCGAAGAATAAAGCAATTTGCTCATACTTACAACTACCAGATCACATTGTGGGTGGCACACGTGTGAGCAAGCAGGCTGGATGATGCCTTGCCATTCTTCATTTGCAGTCTTGTATGAGACACATTTACTGAATCACACGCACCAACGAAAGTCCAAACCTTGAAACAACTCTATAATATGGTGATTAATATACATATGCCTGCATTTCACGTCCGTTTATAGTTCCGCAACATAACTAATAAAGGTTCTCTTGATTTGTCCTTATGATTTGATATCACTCATGTTTATTAGCACTTACACGAGCACTGTGAAATTGGGCGGTCAACGCAGTAATAATACACGCCATAACCTCTCACTGCAATCAACAACAGGATAGCTTTTCGGTTAATTGAGCATGCTGCACTTGGCACCACTAAAACAAAAAAATTTCTCTCCCTTGTCATGCGTGCGGTCCGGGCGCATTCTATTATTCACTCCACTACTTCGTAGTACGTAATGGTAAAATTCCTGTGCTCGCCATGAAGGCATGTGGGGGAGTGGAAGTTTAACTGCACTCATTCTTAACTTTGGCATTAGATTCCAGTGGTCAGTTCCACGCGGCGGCCGCTTTAACCCCGAGGGAAAAACCCGATACCCGTTCAGTAGGAGACTGTAGGCCTCAGAGCAGGCGTGGACTCTTTGACAAGTACAGAACGATGCCACTGTTGTCCAGCCTGTATCAGTCACTGTACTCACTGAACCAGCCCAGCTGCTCGCAAGTGTGGTGCATGTAATTACAGGTTTCTCCGAGATATCGTAGTCAGCGATTTGTAAAATGCCTAAACAGGAGAGACCGGGGTGAAGTGGTCACTTTAAGGGCAAAATGGCAGCCGCTGATGTTATCTAATGTCTCCCATTTTGCGAACATGAATTCATTACCATCATTAAATTTTATGGATTTTGCTGCAGCTAAGTTTTTCTAAAATATATATTTTCTTAAGTCCTAAACTTTGACCACTTTAACGTAGGGTACTGGGCAAAGTGGACCCCTGGCAATATGACCAGAAACTTGGATGAAAACTTTCTTTCAAGACATGGGACAGTCAGAAACAAATCTTTACAGCACTAGTACTCAACCTTGTAACAGTTGGGAAGTTTAGTTTATGGTAAGTCACATGGGATCGATCTTCAGTGTTAGATATTGGAGACCATCTAAATTCAACACAACCCTCAGTGGAAGTGCAATCCTCATGTGCATGACATAGATACGGCATGCAGTGTAGCCATCGTTTGCCAATGTTAGGTCTTTACAGTAGATCCATTTCACACCTTCTCATTAACCGCTTCATCCTCAAGGGTGCCACATCACATCATCTACTGTGACTTTTCATCACACAAGTCCTTTGATTTAACTGCAGTTCTAGGCAAAGATAGTAGTTAAACATGTTTTCTTGCATGTCACATTATTAATAAATCTCTATCTACACTCCTACAAATCAGACATGTGTTTGACAGCATTCAGCATATTTCTCACTTCCTGTGTATTACGGTATTAACCCTTTAAAGACGAAGCGTATCTGTTTTTATAAGGACTCAGTGCGTTCCGTGCTGTAAACACTCTCCACTTCGGTTATAAAAACCAATCTCTTAATGTTTTATAAGGCAAAAGTCGCTGTTTGTTCTGAGATCCGTACAAAACACACAAACACAATGTGGGCACCATGTAGAATTTTTTAATGTTAAACCTGGTCGTATGTAAAGTTACTGCTAGGCTTTAAAAGGTTAATATAATTTAGGGGCCTCTTAATTTTCTCAACAATGCTTCCCAAACTTTGTATGATATAAAACACTGGAAGGGAGAACAGTTGTCAATAATGAATAGCAAATGGTACAGAACTGAAGATGTCCTCGAAAGTACAGCTTGGGGCAACAGAAAAAAACACATCATGATGGCCAGCCTCGTGAATGTAATTGTATCACAGCATGCACATACGTACATTCAGTGGATACAAAACCTAGTTGAAGTTACAAGAGGATGTGGAGCAAGTCATGAAAAATGTAGAATATGCAGAACCAGAACAACAACAAAATTTCATAGGAATTTCATATAAAGTTACAATATCTCCATTATATACAGTAGGTAACAGGATAGTATATCATTTTTAAAACATTGTATTCATGTACACAGTAAAAGGGGCATGTACTTGTTTTCTCAATGCTACTTTAAATTAAGCCTTTTTGTAAGAATGGCGAGTCTGCATGGTAAACTGCTGAAAATTTTAATGCCAACATAGTGCATACTTTTCTCAAAATGTCAGTTGGTGCATGAAGATAGTACTTACTGCTTCTATTAATGCTGTATAAAGCTGAGTTTGTTCAAAACAATTCTTGATTATTTACAATGAAATTTATCTAGCAGAAATATGTATTCACATGTAAGAGATAAATCTCTAATCTCTTAAACAGATATTTACATGTATTTCTAGATTTTGCACCAAGCTAAGTCCCAGCAGTTTTCATTTGTACAGGATCTTTTTATATCAGATGTGTTACACTCCCAACAGTATTCCACGTTTCACTAGAGGGTGAACATATGCAGCATGTGACGATATAAACGTTATATAAAAAAGCACCCATCGGCATCAAAATATATATTTTAAAACTCTTATACTCACTGTACAGCTAATATAAACATTCTTCAAACCAGAGAAAATTTGTGTGGACACAAATACAACAGGGAGAATAATAAACAAATACTTTTGTACTTTTATTAATGAAATGTGCACCTACAACAGAACAAAGCACTTAAATATTTCAATTATTTGGAGTCACATTTCAGATTAAATTTATATCACAACAAGCTCTCAAATAAAATATATTGTAACCAGCATTAAGCTGTCGCTTGTATTTCTGTGGTAGGGTGACAAACACAATCATTCAACAGTTACAATATGAAATAAACTTCAACATAAATAAGATAACAGCTTCATTTTGGTCAATGTCATATTAACTTGCACATTAAAACACCTCACCAAGCAAGTTCAAACTCAAATATCACATCTTGCAATGACAATAAAAAATTCTATCAATTTACAGCTATGGACAGAACAACGCATTCAATTACCCTGAATATCTTAATCTCGAAAATTGGCATGCCAAACCCTCAGGTATTACAAAACTTTCCTTGTGTCAGATGGTAGTTCTGTACAGATGATCCAAATTTCAAGAAGTCATTATGTCTTATAACTTAAACATTAGCCCCCGGACTGCTGGCAGGATCACCATGCAGTGGAGCCCATCCTTCAAACCTAACAATTCCTCGGCTGCTGAGGTAACTCCCCACATTTAAACCGGTAGGTTACGTAGTTCACAACAGCCCATTGCTTGTCCCTCTTAAATGGGATTCATCCAGTCCACGTAACCTCATCCTATTCTTTAACTTACTTTTAAAGGCATGTCTCCATCCATGCTTAATCTTCTAAGTGATCTTTCCTTCACATTTCCCCATCAAAACCCTGCATGCATTTATCTTCTCCTCCATATGCGCCACAGGCTCCACTCATCGACCTGAATAACATTTGATGAGGAGTACATGCCATGAAGGTCATCAGTGCGCAGCAAGAAACTCCATGATATGCAGTACAAGTTATGAAGTTCCATGATACGCAGTACAAATCATGACGCAGCTAGATACATAGTTTGCTCCACTCGCGGTACAAACTTCCATGATACATTTTCATTTCATTTACGTATATATGTACAATATATTGCCTGCGGTGCTCTAACATAATAACTTCGTACTTCAACTTTCTCTACACTGACTCTGAATTTTCCAGAAACAAAGAGAAAAAATTACAATAGTTGGCATGCTTTAATTCTGGAATACACAATAGGCCTACACTTTCTGAAGCAATGACTTTCTATAGTCTTCACAGCAACCATGCATGCACACATCACTGGCAGCCTTTGTATCCTACACAAATGAACATAACCTTTCCACAGTATTGCTGTACATATGTCACAACAAAACTGTAGTTCAACCTTCCTTAGGTTGCTTTTCATTCAGTTTACATTTATTTTATTTATGCCATTAGTGCTTTAACTGACACGAATGCACCAGAACAGCACTCTGGTTAACACAGAACAGTTAAAAAGTGATGTGGTTGATACAACCACACTAAGTTAAAGGTTTACAGCAGATTATTCCTTACCTTTCCGGTTGTTAAAATTTTCAAACATAAGCACTGTACAGTATACTTAGAACAAAAGAGGGTGGGCATGTGACCACAACAAATGGTCATATTTACCTGAATTTTATTTACAAATTCATTAATTATGTCTTATACCATAATGATGTGTAAAATGTTACATCACACTCAGTTTCAACTTTGGTTTGTGATGTATTCTCCAGATGCTACCACAGAAATCTTGCTTCATTCCAAATACATGATTAATTACTTCCATTGTAACAAGAGCTCACATTTTCATTCACTTACTTAATTCATTCAATTTGGATCTACTGACCAAGACAATTTGTATATTTTGCAACATTCTTACACTTCTATTTTAGCTTGTCTCACTAACTCCATGTAGTGATGTCTTTGAGAAGTTAATAGGCATTCAGCTAGTCAATGAATTTCTTTACCATCAAACAATCCTAAAGTTGTCAACAATGATCACAACGGCCAGCTCAATGCAGTGCATACCATTAAACCACAAGGCTTTAACATTACTTTCTCATCTATGCCTAGGTCTTTCAAGTGGTTTCTTCCTTTAAAAGTTCCCTGTCCAATATTGGTATGCATTTCTTATCTCTACCATGCATGCTACACCACCCATCCATCAAAACCTTGCTCATATGACTGGCCTATTATCAAATAAGATAAAATGTTGTCCACATGCATGTTGTGGGGGCATACAGGGCGAGTACCAAGGTACAGTTCTCCTCATTCACCCCAACGCTAGACAGAGGTGGGTGGTTGGTTTCACACCCCAACCACTTTACCCACAAGGAAGGAGTGCTGGGATCCCACTGCAGAGGAGGATGGGGTGGGTGCCAGAGCTGGTCTGGATGTTTTGAAGATGAGAAAAAAAAAGTCTCTTGCACCTGCAAGGAATTGCGCTCCAGACCATCAGTCTCAGGTACCTCAGCAGCTCCCAGCAATGTCCGATAATTGTCACAAATTATGAAGCCCCTCATACCATAATTTTCTCCACCTTCCTGTCACTTTTTCTCCCTGCGGTTCAAACATTATCCTCTGCCTGTACAGTTATGACTTTTGTATTCTATTCTTTACAGTAAGCATTTCTTCATTCACAGATCAAAAAGAATACAGTACAAATGACACAAACATAATCACAGCAGCCACTGCAGTACAGTAACTGCACAACAGAAACAGAACAGATAATGTTACACCTTACCTTGTAGGATTTTTTGACTAGGTATGTTTAAACATATCTTACTAAGGTACTAACATTAGTGTTTATAACCATGTTTTACATTCTTTGAACTAAATTTCCATGTTAATGTACACACTCTTCTCACAAAATCATATGTAAGCCTCTTACCTCCTTTATAATGGCCGGATGAACTGAAACATCTTGCACGCACACTGAAGCTAGTTCAGCAGTGTACATGGTTGGGTGTAGTTTTTATAATTGTTTACGGTTTTTATATTTGACAGACACACCAACTGGTACATGCATCTGTGTAATTTCAGCTGGAAGTAACCAAAAGTGAGTGCCATGTAACTAATCCATTGGCTGGAACCTGTACGACAGGGGGGTTCTCAGCATGTACTTGTAACTACACACACTATCGTGCGTAATAACAGTGTATGAAAATAGAGCACCAGAAGACGAGATTAAGTAAAAAAGCATACCCATTTTGAATAGAAAACAACTGTCAGAATTAAGTCAACAGAGCACATTGGTGACACTTGGCATATCACTAGTTGCCAGTGGCAGCATAGTCAGTGGGAAGAAATGCACTGTTTGCTAATACAAACTGTGAGCTGCAGGTGTGGCATACAGTTTCTTGCACACACATAAGGAGACAGTGATTTGTTCAAAATCTCAGTGGCAGACACATTCACATCCTGCATGTTCACTAATTACTCTGCTGCTTCATTTATGAAGAATGATATGCAGATTTTCAAGACTGTTCACTTCCCAGCCCTTCTGGACACACGTGACCAATTTTACAGTATCATCCATGGGACTACACTGAACCTTGTCATCATGGAATTGCACATGGTTTCAGAGAAATAGTGTCCACAATTTTTTTTAGGAAATATCGAACGAAATGGACAAATCATTTAAAAAAAATGTTCTGACGAAGCACAAATGGATCCTTCTGAATGTTTGGAAAATATACTGCAGTGACAATACCATCAAAGTCAAACCAATTTTTATTTTAAAAAATGAGAAGGGTGCGTTTCACGTAAAAATGTTTCTGTCATACCAGGAATCATTAAATGATCACAACAGGTTACTGTGTTCAAAACAGGTACTCTCTTAAAAATACAGCAAGAATCCTGGAGGCAGGCCTCCCAACTGATGTGGATATTTTCATCCAGGAATCACAGACATAAAAAGATACTACACATTCTATCAATGACACTCAAACGTGAACTCTCTATTCAGAGTGTTCAAATGACTATAGTAATCTTCTCTTACCTTAAGGCATTTGAGTTGAGCATATCAACTGCACCAGTTTGTAAACACTGGTAATTTATAGCTCACAGTTTTTCTATATAAAAACTTTGTATTAATGGACACAAAATATCCACAGAATGCACCAAGTATCCATTCATGAAATGTCTTCTTTCCAAGGTAACTGTCTCAATACCAAAGACGCTGAACAGTTATTAACTCATTTATGTATGACCTGCCCGTGTGCAGAATCTGTGGCAATTAATGATGTTCCACGCTGGAAATGGTGAACTCATCAGAGTGGGCACTACTCCATGCAATACATTAGCTGGTAACAAACTGTTAAGGTTTTCATTTGACGCACCTACACGTAATATAATTTGTCACGAATGTCCACAACACACAACATGTATTAATCACGAGTTTAGTAAATGTAACTTTCCTGGTCAGATGCACCTAACAAAAAAGGAAGAACTACAAATGGTGCAACCATTATACAAGTACCTCAGTTTTGATTTCAGCTCACTTCTGTTTTCTCTGGAGAAGGAAGTTCTGCTTTTGCTGCCATCTGCAGGACGTGAACCCACCTACCACAGACACAAACAGCTATGTTACAATCACACAACACCATGATGATCTTCTGTCCCTGACAATGCCTCTTATACATGACTCAAGACATTTCATTGTTACAATGTTGTCCAGTTGTGCATGTGTTACACATGCAATACATTCAATCGTGTCCCCGGGCACAACAAATTTTCAGAAGCTTGCATCTGCTGCAAATTTTCCCCTGCAGTTTAACTTAACCTTATTTCACACAACAGTTGCAAAGTGCCAACCGTCAGCTTCTAAGCACATTTCACACCTTTTACAATATTTTACAAAACATAAAAACATCATACTGAAATATTACCAATCTGTCTTTAAGTACTGTTTTTAAGCAAGTTATTCAATGACAGTGTTAAGTGAACATTATGTGTGCTCTGCACACATGCAGACTTCATAAACAAGACATATGTGACCACAGTGAGAAGTGAAACTGTGTGTTACTTGCCCTCAGTACTGCTGGCAACAGTTCCCAGGCAGAAGCACAGGTGCATGTGCATTTTGGAGTTTTTACAATAAACATGAGTCAAAAAACATATTCCCTTTTTCTTCATATAAATCTCAGCTCACTTCAGGATTTGTGCATGCAATATGAATTCTGTAGAATATGAAACACTCTGTCACATTCTCCATTACAATTAAGGATAAGGATTGGGTCTTCTGAGATGTGACATTGCATTGTTGGGTGAGGGATTGCAGACAATTGTGCTGCGTCGACTTGACACTTGAGAATGGAGGCAATATGCTCCTCCCAAATATTGGGAGCCAGTCACACAACAGCACAGCTTCATAAGACTGCGGACATGTGCTTTGTTTCATTGCATTCAGTGAATGAGATCCTGGAATATTAACGCAATTACAGAATTCTGTATAAATTTTTACAAGCCCAGTATTAAACTTGAGCATTTAAAACACACTATACTGCCTTTCAATATGGCAATCACTAGGTAAAAACAACAGGAAATGAATGCACATGAATCACTTACTTGTCAGCAATACCCTTTGAGTCTGCTTGAAAGTAATAAACTTTCTTTGTGTGGTACATCTTGAATATTTTCTCTGTATCACCAACAGATTCACCTTTCAACTCCATTACCTGCAAAAGTAAGCAATATGCTTAGAATCTCAGCTTCCATAATTCCCTGACTAGAATACAAAATTTCCTTTATTTGAGGATTCTGGTCTTCACGGATGTGAAGCTGCATCATTTGGTGCATGGCTCCTGTTGTTTCGACAGAACAGACTGCCTTCAGTCTCAAGGATCAAGTGGACCCAAAGACACATCACATCCCACACTTACACTGCCATGAAGACCTCACAACTTGCTTTCCTGTACCTCTCACACACAAATTTTACAGTGCAAGCGTAACCATTAAAAACATTTCCATGTATGAAAATCAACTGATTCATATCACCAGTGGAGTGTAATGCATTATGCACCTTATCAATGGTGTAACCGGGTATGGGCGTGGCAGTCATAGCATGCTGGTCCGTTTGTGCACGGAAGGAATAGAGCACAAAATCTGGATGAAGAACAAACCACCTTCGAACCCATGATTTATTTGTTCTGAGTTGCAAGTACCCGCTGAGAACACAGGGTGCATCAGCAGCAACCTGCAGAACAAACAGATATCAAAACCAAATATTTCACTGCAAAGCATCTTCATTATACTGCTGACAATCATTCACATGCTCAACAAATTACTTACTCTTTCAGAACCCGAATGTTAGTCACCACCAGCATCAAAACAAAAGCAGGCTGCAGGATGATAATTATTATCAGTCTCTCTCTCTCTCTCTCTCTCTCTCATACACACACACAAAACAGAAAATAAAACAAATAATTTGAAAGAACATGGCACAACAACTCACCACCCCAGTACTCCAACTGCCACCAGCTGTATCCATGCATTCTCCGACACAGTCCTGCCCTGCCTCCAAACAGGGCTGTTTCTATGAGACTCACCACCAAAACTGTTGGTACAGGTTGATTCTCTGAAGCTTCAAATCACACTCCAAGTGCCACACAAAGCTCTAAATTTTGATATCTTCTTCCTTTTCAACGTCAAAATTCACCCCCCCCCCCCCCCCAGAGTTTATCAAATTCCTACAGTCTTATGATGCTGGACACCCAAGTTTCCTATCAATATCAAAAGAAGGTACTGTTTCATAACAAAATTACATTTGAACAGGCACAGAGTGCCTAACCATAAACAGCACATTATTTGAGTGTTCATGCTAACACAGCTATCATGAAGTGAGTTGGAAGGAATGCAGCATTCTGCCTTAACTAGAAATAAATGGCTGTGATGTGTTTAGTGTGGTTGACACATACCAACATTTCACAGTGTCAACCTCAGAGAGGAGTCGTCTTCATAGGCACTGCCATGAGGACTTCAATCTCACTGTAGGGAAGAGGTCTGTAGACAGTACTGTATTACTTAAAATGTTATTGATACAAGTACTTTTCAATATCTTATTTTGGCTGAATTTTGTTATTTTTTCAACACCCTATATCTCTGATACTGATTAACCCTTTAACTACGAATGGCGACTCTCGTAGTCGCGCAGGGGGCATTTAAACGGTCTGCCTGGGACGAATGACGCCCTCAGTCGTCGTCAATATTGTGTCGAATTTGGAAGCATTTTTTTCACCCCTTTCCTACATACCTCTCAGGATTTCTGTGTGGTATGTCCCCTGAATGTGAGAGCTGGTGTGTGCAGTTATAAATGTTCCCTGTCCACCCCTGTAAGGCCTCCAACAGTCGCGATACGTATGTCAATACATTGGTGAACTGCGCATTTCTCGGCTGAGTAATACCGTTCTGGAAAAGGAGTGTTTTGTTTATCAGTCCCACTAGAGTCGTGTGTGGGTTGAATATCAACAGTGTGCTATGAAGCCAGTTACTAATTGACGGCTGAATGGTTTTCAGTGGTGTACTGTAACACGTATTTTCAGACTGAACTAATACAAAAATACTGGAGATATCCATAAAAATCTAAGTGTACAGTTACAGGAGGGCTCACAGGCGTGTCTGTTGTAGTTCTGGGGCATTCTGTAGGAGTTGTGTGGCAGAAATCTGTAACACAGCCGCCTAATATAGTAAAAATGTCGTGTTCACCCTTGAAATACGTGGAATTTTTCACAGCATTTACGTCGTAGGCTTAGATCTGTTTTGCTCTCATCATGTAAGTCAGTCGTTAGTTAGGGTATTAGATTTATGAGGGCACAGGAATACAAAACCATCTTTGTAACAGACCTGGGTAGTGTTCAGCAAGCAGTAGCAATAACAAAAATGACGGACCGGGTGAGGAGGAGGAGGAGGACGAGGAGGAGGAGGAAATTGCGTCCGCTGTTTTTCACAGCAAAGCCACGAGGTAGTAACCCAGCCCAACAAATGACCTTCAAAAGATGAACCCGTACAGTGTTTCACACATAGCACTTACGTTGTGCCAGCTGTGGCTAGAGACACAAACATTGCGACTTCCTGCCATTGTCACGAAGGCTTGATAACCCAAGCCATTAGAGACTGAAAGAGACCCAACCAAGGTGAGGGATATGACCGGCCACGGAAAATAAAGACAGTCTTTTGAAACATTCAACCAGGCTTATGCTAAATTCTATAACCCCTCGGAAAATTTGGCAGTGGACAAACTAATTGTCAAATTCAAAGGCAAAGTTATATTCAGACAGTACATTTCCATAAAAAGGGAACGTTTCGACACCGAAATTATAAACTGTGTGCTGAATCAGGTTATACACATGACATGAGAGTGTAGTTAGGTAGACTCGTGCTGCGACTCTGATGACATGAGTGCAACACACGCGTGGCGCCTTGTTTCGCGGATTAGCACACGAAAACTAATTTGTGTAAATAGTGCGGGCGAATGTGTATGTGTGTGATGATAGAAGAGTAATCAAAGGTGCCACGGATCTTGTGCAGCAACCAGATTTATGTGAGTAATAAAATATTTACCCCACATTTTATATAATGCATGTAATTTGCAGGACTAAATTTATTGTAAAAATTTGTGAATATTTTTTCCCGAATTCACCAATTCATTAACACACTGCAAAATTTTTTTTCATTAAATTTGAATGAAAAGTCTACGAGATATGCTTTTTTATCTAAGAGCAAGCATTAGAAATTAAATGCCCAGAGAAAAACCTCGGCTGGGGGACCCGCGCCGGGGGATTTAATCGCGGAGTGAAAGGGTTAAGATATTCCAAATATAATGCAGGGAAAAAAGTTTCAGCTCAAGACAAATACATGTGCAAATTTTCAAGAAAATACAGAATATCAAGATTCAGGGGGTATGTTGGATTTGAGGGAATGACCCTGCTTCATTATAGCAGGTCTGTAGACAGTACTACATTATAAGAGGTCTGTCGATACTGCTTCATTATAGGAGGCCTGTAGACAGTACTGCATTACAGGAGGTCTGTAGACAGTACGTCATTATAGGAGGTCTGTAGACAGTACTTCATTGTAAGAGGTCTGTCGATACTGCTTCATAATAGGAGGTCTGTAGATAGTACTTCATTATAAGAGGTCTGCAGACAGTACATCATTACATGGACATTTATGTGCCTTAATTCCAAAGTAGCTTACTCCTTCATAACTACAGTAAAAATGCATGAATAACCTGTATATATTGTGCAACGTATCCCATGGTAGCAGAAATGATATGGAAGCATAAAATATGTACAGGAGAACACAACATAGTGCATATGGTATATCATTCAGTCACCAGCCACATTTTTTTTATTGCTATCCATCTGCTACAGATTTCTCTGTGGCAGCACTTCCTACAAACCTACAACCACTTTGATAATATCACATAAAAAATAACTGCAGTTTCTATCACCAACTTCATGCAGCACATCACATATGCACGCACAAATGCACAAGCATGCACGCACACACACAAATTAGCTGTCTCTCATTCTAAATGCAATTATGTTGTAGGGAAAAATCCTACAAGTGAATAAAATTAATGTCACTTCCTGTCAGTTTCTTTGGGCCTTGACATATATGTCCCCACCTCAAAAATGCAAACAATTTATCAAACAAGCCAATTAAGTTTCACAAAAATTTTTACTTCAGTTTTCTATTATAAATACAGTGAAAAAACATCCTTTGGGATGTTTGTTATTTTACAGTGTTATTGCAGAGGGATCTAATGGCCACAACATGGTAATTAGATGTGAAGGACAGCAAGTACTCACTGCATGTTTCCAGGCAGTATTTTGGTACTTGCCTGAAGACAGCAAGCAGTACAATAAAACTGTCACAATATACAGGTCTCGCATGAGACAGATGCAGTACTGCTGTGCAATTCTCGGTACCTTTCTAAAGACACATTTGTATCTGCACATGAATATCAGCTACACTAACATACCTCTAGCAAGCCTCTGGCCCTAGTGAAACTAGCCCTTATATTTTCACCATCAGAGTCATTTCTGTCTGGGCTAGCTGACCTCTGCTGTACTAGCTTCTGGTAACAGGAATGGCAGACACGAGACAGCTTGCTGTCTTCAGATGGAAGTGGATACTTCTGGTTTGAACACTTCCCACATACCACCTGTGCACACAGTTGTAACATTTTCAACAATTTTCAAAGCATAAATAAAGGTAGATCTTAACTCCAATAATATGCAACACAGAACAATTTTGCACTTTAGAAACATGTATTCTGTCCATCAAACCACTCAGTTACAATACAGTCAAATCCTCTTACGTGTTTTCTGGAAAAATTCAACAAGTGAGGATTATTAAGCAGCAAAACATCTCACAAGGATAAGCATGGAAACAATTTGTAATGTTGCATCAAAATTTACATGGCATTTACCAGAATACTACTCCACACAAATTCTGCACTAGACGATTCACTTTCATCAACAACCACGATGTAAGTGATTTTGACACATTTCTGAAGACAAAGTAAGATTCCTGCCAATGCCAAAAGGCATATGGGGGGAGCAGATGTATAGTTTCATTCATTCTTAACCTTGGCACTAGATGGAGGTGGATGGTCAAGTTCATGGCCCAGCCACTTTACCCCCAGGAAAGAGCCCTGATACCTACTGAATATGAGGCGGGGTGGGCCCCAGAGCTGGTCTCTTGCCTCTGCCATGATAAGATTTTCTTACAAATACAACTGCTGGTTGAAAAGCCCACTTGTGCTGGAATTGGTCTTTAAATATCAACTTAATCTTACATTTCACTGTGTTCACCTTTTTCTGGCTCATATGTTCACCAACAGGCAGAGTCCTGTTTCATATTTCAAGATAACACAGAAATGAGAAGTATTTTTCTAATACTAACCAACATATGCCTCAATTGCCACAGATTCACAATAATATACAGTAAAACTTGTTTAAGAAGTCCCCAGTTAAGAAAATTTCCCACCTACGAAGTCAGGATAAAAAAGCACCAAAATTCTCCCATTTGATTAACATTACAGGTTGCCCTTTTAATACATCCACACATAAGGAAATTTGCCACCTACGAAGTAACAAATTTGATGATGAAACCATTTTTTACCATTTAATACATTTTCTGCTTCAATTTCCCAGAGTTTCCATTCGTTCTGATTCCAAAATGCAGCGTTCAAATGGTGCGGTCAGTTCATATAGGTTAATCTCGAAGATCATTTCCGCCACGTTTCACATAGCAGAATGACGCAACCTCACGGCCAACACGGGGATGTCATATTTCTTCCGCGATGCAGAGACTGCAGTCAGTCAGTCCCCACTACCCAGTCTCTCATGATAACTGAAAAATTGTATCGGGCGGCCAGAAGCTGACACTAGCTGTACCATGACCTACATAAGCATGTGTTTGGTAACGCTGGCATGTGGCAGCTCATTTGCCTCTTCAACTGCTCAGGACTTGGGGGACACAACGGCAGCCAATAACATTTGAAGAAGTTTAGGCGCGTGCTATTGAAGTGACAACTTCTAAACATAATTTATCGGCGGTAATATAAACGCATTGTGGTGCGGCATGATTGTGAAACACTTGTGGTGACTGTGTGCAGATAAGTTACATGAGCAATTCCAGAAAATAAATTCAGGACACTGCAGAGTTTGTGAAAGTAACTGGAACTACTGACCACACCTTATGGTCTACCTAAAAGTGAACCTATGAAATCTGAAGATGTATACTGCTACAGTGTGGGGAACCACAAACAGACCACATTTTTCTCATGTCAGTATCTGTGTAACTGTTCAACTTCAGATATGAGAGTTTTTGATTTTATCAACATAATTTCACTTAAGAAATGATCTTCCGAAATACCCTCTTTGTGTGTGTGTGTTTGCGTGTGTGAGAGAGAAAAAGTGAATGCTACATGTAAATTTCACAACAATATTCAACCTAGTATACAAGCCAGCTTGTGTGGAGCTAACCAGGCAATCAAATCTCACTACAGTTACCATGCACTCTTGTTGCTAACAACTGTAAATATATCTTAGAATGTTGCTGCTGTTCTTAATACATTTTATTCCTCTCACTAACCAATCCACATGCTCTACAGTGATGCTTCCGCTTCATGACACCAAAACTGGCACTGCAGGACATGCATTTCTGTACACCATCCATCTTGATATAGGGCGGAGGTTTCTGCACATCCACAGGACTAGAACACTCTGTTCCAAGCTTAAATGATGACTTCCTCTTACAAAGTTCTTCAATAGCCTTACACAGAGCATCGAGCCACACATTCTTCTCTTCCAGAGTTCTGAAAATAAACAACTGTTCACATCAAGTGACATGTAACACACCAGCTGCTTCAAGACAAGCTGAAACCATGAATATGAAAATGTCAAAATAAGAGTTTCTACTTCAACTGTCTCCATGGAGCAGAGTCCATACTCAGAAGCTGAGTCACTAACCTGGTCAGAAAATCCCCTCCCCTTTTTAAAGTACACCAAAAAGTTCATCAAGCAGATTCACATGACCCTGCCACTTGACCCTACCTTGAACCATTTGAATCCCATCCACACTGTCACACACCACTCACTTATAAAGCTGGACAAAATAATAATATAAAACATCTGCCAAAGTTTCAATATCTGGGAAAGACAATAACACATCAAAATTATATTCACAAAGGAATTAAGTGGAGATTAATTCAGCAAATGCTTGCTACCATTTGGTTCTGAATCTTCTGTCTTCCTGCCTGCCACCTAAATATCACAGAGAATGAGGTGGTAAGAACATACAGCATGAGTAAGAGATACAAGAAATGCATACAAAGGCTTGGTGGAAAAACCTAAATGGAAGAGACCACTAGGGGCTCTTATGAACACACAGAAGGATATTATTAAAATGATCGGAAACATGAGGGGCAACGTATGTATAAACGTAACATTGAGGCATGTTTGCATATCCAGTGTTGCTGTGGAAAAGCAGTATTACATATTCTGAGTGTGTGTTTGTAGCCTTAGTTATTCAGCATATAAAGTGCATGCGCCATATTATACTGTCATCTGTGGCCTGTATGTTTCTGCCATATTTATCCACATCATCTCATAAATGGCACAACTTTTGAGAAAAAGCTACTGAACATTAAAATGTGTGTTTTGATTTCATCTGTAATTCTGTCTGAAACATTTCACATCAACCTTAGTCTTCAAATGTTTACTGTAACACTGACCTTCAAACAGGCACAAAAATTAATCCTCTACTCACATAAATACATAACTGATTCAAAACTGTCAATGTGAAGAAGATAAAACCACAATAACTATACAAGTTGCTTGGAATATTGTAACATCAAATATCAAAATACATACTTTGCATCAACTGAAGACTTCTGTGCCTTACAAGAATATGATCAAAGAGTGAACCATATATTGATTTAAGGCCTACTCATGCTTTTTTAAAAGTTTTTAAAAACAGTTTCTTCCACAAATTTTACACATTACCCCCATACTACACATTTTTGTAAATAATATTTTTCTGTACTTTTTACTAACAATTTCTTAACATATTGCTACGACACACTTTGTATAGGAAGAGAAATCTTTCCTAACTCCAATGATAAGTTTTTATAGAATGGTTCTTAAAAGAGAAGGCCTGATGATAGCTTGTAATAAGCCAAAACTTGCTGCCTAATCGACTTATAATATAGGGTGTTGTGTATGACTGTATACTGGAATATATATATATTTATCAGGATATTATTCAAATGATCTGAAAAACAGGATGTGGGGGTGCAAGTTGCATTCATGTGGCTCACAAAAGACTAACAGGTGACACTTGTGGTCATGATCGTGACTCTGGGAAGTTCTCTAATCAGCACAGCAAATACAGTGCTTCCTGCAGAAGAAGTTTCTGATTAGGCCAGTGAAAAGATGCTTCTTAGAGCAGGAAACTTCTTATAAAGGACATGTAATGACTGTTCAATTCTGGATCAATGTCTGCATTTCAATCCCTAGTAATTACTTCATAATACAGTATTTCAATTATAAATACCACAATATATATTATCAGGGTGACTTGGATATACAGTTACATTAGTGCTAGAAAAACATTCATACAACACAAGTCATACTGGACCATGTACAAATGAGCCCACAGTGATTTGTTGTTGGAACAAGTGCACTTACTTCACTTATGTCACTTTCTCACTACACAGGTCTTCAGCATCAACTATGGTATAGATAAATCAAGATATGAACAATGATTATTGTCTTTTTACAAATTAAATGGGAACTTCTTATATATGTCTGAAAAAACGAGCTTCTAAAGCAAGAAAACATTTACTCATAAATTGTGTAGGTGGGTAAATTTCACATTCTTCTTTTGGGAGTTTTGGTGACTTACAGATGCAAACTTGCTACCCATAAAACTCTGGCCCGAGAAAGATGGTATTAGCTTCTGAAGGAGAACTCTGCTACGTGGTGCTAGCCATGTTGAACATTACTCACTGCGTGTAGAGCTCCACATTCTTATGGCTATCCCTAATGTAGAATGTGTTGGCAGTTTCAAGATTGTCACCCTCCACAATCTGGATGTTCTCTAACCAGAACTTAACCCGCAAACGGTACGCTGCTGAAATTCCAGTTGGCAGCAAGCGAGAAGAACACAGCAAGAGGAGGTCACTGAACTGGAAGTTACATCAAAGCCACACATTTTAAATATAATACAGCATTTATTTGTTGAGTTCCAAGTACATTTTACCAAGAGATATGACTGTTAACACCAGGTTTTCTGCAGCAAACCTCCGTTACTTCAAGTAAGTGATCAAAGAGTTCCCAGACTAACAGTGGGATGACACTACTGCTGCCAGCACAGACTTCTAAAACTTGATGTAGTTAGAATAGAGTGTGTGAAGTCATTTCCCTCTTGAAATAAGTCTGCAGCACATCTCAGTTTTCACTAATGTCTTGGGAAGTAAAAGTGCGTGTTGTTCCATTTGTAATTTTGGTGTACCTACAAAATGTCAGACTTGAAAGACCAGCATGTCTGCATTAAATTTGTGTTAACATTAGGAAAATGCTACAGGAACTTTCAGAAAGTTAAAAGTAACTTTTGGTGAGGAGACGATAGAAAGAACACAAGTTTTCATGTGGTTTTCCAAATTCAAAAGTGGTGTGACCTCTGTTAAAGATGAGAATGCTTGGGATATCCATAAATGAGCAGGACAGATGAAAATTTGGATCAGGTGAAGAAACTTGTCCTCGAAAACAAACGACTGACTATCCATGAAGTTGTTAAAGTATGTGTAATTTCACTAGGGTCACTTCAGAGCAAAAACAACCTAAAACGTGGAATATGAGGGACTGGTTTCTCCACCATAACAATTCACCTGCTCACTCTACATTATTTCTGGCTAAACAAAATGATTGTCATTCCACACCCTCCCTACTCACCACACATAGCATTGTGTGGCTTTTTCTTTTCCAAAAACTAAAGACGGCATTAAAGGGAAGGAGATGTAAAGATATCACCATGATCCAGGCAAAATGGTGGCACACTTCCACAGTTTGAAGCAATGCATATCACAGATTTCTTTGAATGGTGACACAACTGCTGGGCGAGCAGTGTTAAATTCCGAAACATACCAACTGATACCCCTGCCCAGTACACATCACTACCACCCCCTGGCTCATCACCCATATTGTCTTTTGCCAACCCCATCATCCAAACCCACATAATATACCCACACACACATCCCTGTGCAGCTATTCCTCGTGGTCTCTTTGATCCTGAAGGTGAAGGTGAAGGTACCGTGACCCATCGAAAGCTCAGTCATTAAATATCTACCCAAGGGCACAGCATAACATCACAGGCGACTTTAATCTCAAACAGGAAACAAATTTTGCTAACAAAATGAATCAATTCATGTCACAATAACAATACACACTGATGCTTTAAAGCACAAATACTGTATGTGCATCTTTTGGTTCAGTTCTGAGTTACTGCATACTCTTCACTGTCACTTTGTTTTGCAGAAACATTTTAAGCCCACAAATGACCATCTCAATGGAAGAAAGGATGAAGAAACATTGTGTCATACCAGAATACTGTGTTGGTACAGTTTTGATGTGAGCATACAGCAAACCATGTATAGTTTGGATGTAAAGGCACTCCTCATTATATGCAAGTTTGAAAAACATGATTTCATTCATATGCGGTCAACAAATTTAAACACATTTAAAAAATGTGACATATCTTATACATAGTCAACTACTTTAGACACATTTCAAGAACTCTGATTTCACTTACTGCAGTCAACTAATTTGGACATATTTAGAAAACCGCTACTTCACCCATATGAAGTCCACTAATCTAGAGCAACTGGTTTGGGGAGGGGGGCGCGGGGGTGCTACACCATAAATCAAATCACATTTTCCCACAAGCAATGCTCAGTCCCCTCCTCTACCATTGCAGCCACCTGATTCTGCACGTTCAATGGCTTACAATGATCCCACAATAATCCAGTCTCCTCAACCACCCACCCTCAGCTCAATGGCTGATTTGTTCCTCCACCCAACAATCCATTCAGCAAACCATCCACCATGTGACAAGATGTTAATTTTTTCATATCTTTGCCGTTAATATAAGTGCAAAAAAAGAGAGGATATATTTGCTAGAGTGACATAAAAAGATGGACACTGATTCTTATAGGAAAACTGGTTTCAATTTATGCACTTTCACCCTGTGTGAACTATTTTTGAAACCAACTGTGACATGAACCAAAGACTACCTGCACAGTATTTGTGCTTGAGCCTATCAAAATGGTGATGAGAGGAACAGGTACTGACACTAACCAGAAAAAGGTACCTCTCCTGATGGTCCCCACTACGGGCTGAAATCTTCACAATTTTTCCTTCCTTTAGCAATTCTCGTGTTGGGCTCACCAGGTCAACAATGCCACTGATTCTCTCCTGCACTTCCAATAGCTGTTTAAACTTGTCAATTTTTTTCATGGCCTCATTTACATGGTTTGCTGCTGTTGATACCAAGTGAAGAGCTTCTACATAGAAACAGACATGACAACAGCTGACACTCTTGATGTGAGATATCCCATAGCGTTACAATACAAGGATACAGACAATGGAAAGCGGTCAAAAACAACCACTTATCAATAAAACAAACTGCTTTCTTTTATAAATGTATCCACATGTTTTGATTATATGTTCAGCCACCATCAGGCTACACTAAAATACATGTACAGAGAAAGTTATGTGATAACTGTAAAGTCTGTTAAATATGGGATTGAGAGCCAACGGCATATTCGTATAGTTCACAAGATTCTTTCCTTGAACGGCTGTAAATATATACGAATGTTACATTGATATGAGGCATTCAACTCCTTCTTGTAGTCAATGACTTCTTACATAACAGCTGTATTTTTATGTAAGACTGCACGGATGTATAATCATTCTTATTACAGCAGCTGCTGCTTCTGGGTAAAGGTCACATTGTTCTCTAGAATTATCTGCACAACAGTTCACTGGAAGAGTGCTGACCCTTCCAGATTGGATAGAACAGTTATAAGGAGCATACGGCTTGTCCAGTGAAGTTGAGCTACATTGAAGATGGAGGTGACAGACCATATCTGACTAGAATTTCATGGAAGGCTATGTGTGAATGTTAATTTTTTTTATTTACGATGCTTATACTGACTTTTCTTGTTGCAGGTCAAAGATCGACTGAGTACTATAATACAGGCTGGACATGCGATAAATCACGTTTTGATTCCTAACAGGAACACCTGATTTACCTCGTATCCACATCTAGACCATTCACCCATGTAGCACCACGGTTATATCACCACTGTCAACGTATGCCTTCAAGGAATGCACATGGACAACTCTATTTTCTGTCTTCACCTACTGCATCCATCCAGCCTCCTACTTAAGTGATACTGTCGAATCTTTTGCCTGGACTGGAGGCAAAGCACTATGCTCCATCCAGAGACAAGATTTTCAATGAATGGAATTACAAGTGCACTGACTTCCATACAACAAAGTATATCTTAAAACAAAACAGTAACTGACCTGAAAATGTAAGCCTTCTGTGATGTGATGCTCTGTTGATGGCTGAGTATTCAGCAGTGTTTCAATGACATTACAATCCTTCAAAACGTCAGAAACTACTCGCCAAACAACACAGCATCACACCTTCAGCAGCATTATTGTGAGAACCACAAATCTCACAACTGACTGGCTGGCAAAGTATATTTCCCAGTACATACATACGTTTTGTGTCACTCTTGTCATCTGAGTCATCAGGCAGCTTCTTCAGATAATCTTTAAGCAGTAGCTCATAACGTGGGATGCGCTGTACTGGGCTCAACATGTGATGAGGCAATGTGAGGTTTCCACACTCTGGCATTCTCTGAAAATGCCAAGGTTAGTCTCAATGCAGTGTAGTAGATACGTGAAGAAGGGAGCTTAAAGGAATGCTAGCCAGGCAACAGCTAGCCATTTACAGAGTGCTGTGTTCATGTGACTTACCTGGTACAGGAATACGGTGCCAAACATGTCAACAAATATACAGTAAAACTCCTATGGTTCAGAACCCAATAATCCACCACTTCCAGTAGACTAGCACAAAAACTGGCATGTGTTCAAGAGCAAGCTTCAGGAAAGAAGGCACAGTGGCATCAATTGAACCAAAACTGAGACACCTCATCCATCATTATCTGTTGTTATGATTGGAAGTGCTTGTATTTTTTGCATCTTTTGTTTGGATTTTATTCCAAATATACCTGACTGTAATATTGGCATGAAAGACAAATTAAGGTGACTGTGGTAGTAAAAGTGTGAAAGAAAATGTAACAGTGACACTGCCAAGATATCAGAGTACATCCTGAGTCTGGCATATCCAAGAGACCAGTGCCAATGGTTCTGGTCTGTCTGTCTGTCAGAACACTACTATAAAATAAAATTCACACCATCATGTTCCTGCTTTTGATACTACATTAAATAAGCGCATCACACTGTCTCACACTGTGTCGCTGTACTAGGCAGGAACTCAGATTTAACACAGGGTCACTTACACAGGTTCTGTTAACCCTTTCACTACGAATGGCGACTCTCGTAGTCGCGCAGGGGGCATTTAAACGGTCTGCCTGGGACGAATGACGCCCTCAGTCGTCGTCAATATTGTGTCGAATTTGGAAGCATTTTTTTCACCCCTTTCCTACATACCTCGCAGGATTTCTGTGTGGTATGTCCCCTGAATGTGAGAGACAGTGTGTGCAGTTATAAATGCTCCCTATCCACCCCTGTAAGGCCTCCAACAGTCGCGATACGTATGTCAACACATTGGTGAACTGCGCATTTCTCGGCTGAGTAATACCGTTCTGGAGAAGGAGTGTTTTGTTTATCAGTTGCACTGGAGTCGTGTGTGGGTTGAATATCAACAGTGTGCTATGAAGCCAGTTACTAATTGACGGCTGAATGGTTTTCAGTGGCGTACTGTAACACATATTTTCAGACTGAACTAATACAAAAATACTGGAGATATCCATAAAAATCTAAGTGTACAGTTACAGGAGGGCTCACAGGCGTGTCTGTTGTAGTTCTGGGGCATTCTGTAGGAGTTGTGTGGCAGAAATCTGTAACACAGCCGTCTAATATAGTAAAAATGTCGTGTTCACCCTTGAAATACGTGGAATTTTTCACAGCATTTACGTCGTAGGCTTAGATCTGTTTTGCTCTCATCAAGTAAGTCGGTCGTTAGTAAGGGTATTAGATTTATGAGGGCACAGGAATACAAAACCGTCTTTGTAACAGACCAGGGCAGTGTTCAGCAAGCAGTAGCCATAACAAAAATGACGGACCGGGTGAGGAGGAGGAGGAGGAGGAGGAAATTGCGTCCGCTGTTTTTCACAGCAAAGCCACGAGGTAGTAACCCAGCCCAACAAATGACCTTCAAAAGATGAACCCGTGCAGTGTTTCACAGTGCTTACGTTGGCCCAGCTGTGGCTAGAGACACAAACATTGCGACTTCCTGCCATCGTCACGAAGGCTTGATAACCCAAGCCATTAGACACTGAAAGAGACCCAACCAAGGCGAGAAATATGACCGGCCATGGAAAATAAAGACAGTCTTTTTGAAACATTCAACCAGGCTTATGCTAAATTCTATAACCCCTCGGAACATTTGGCAGTGGACAAAGTAATTGTAAAATTCAAAGGCAGAGTTATATTCAGACAGTATATTTCCATAAAAAGGGAACGTTTCGACATCGAAATTTATAAACTGTGTGCTGAATCAGGTTATACACATGACATGAGAGTGTAGTTAGGTAGACTCGTGCTGCGACTCTGACGACATGAGTGCAACACACGCGTGGCGCCTTGTTTTGCGGATTATCACACGAAAACTAATTTGTGTAAATAGTGCGGGCGAATGTGTATGTGTATGATGATAGAAGAGTGATCAAAGGTGCCACGGATCTTGTGCAGCAACCAGATTTATGTGAGTAATACAATATTTACCCCACATTTTATATAATGCATGTAATTTGCAGGACTAAATTTATTGAAAAATTTGTGAATATTTTTTCTCGAATTCACCAATTCATTAACACACTGCGAAATTTTCTTTCATTAAATTTGAATGAAAAGTCTATGAGATATGCTTTTTTATCTAAGAGCAAGCGTTAGAAATTAAATGCCCAGAGAAAAACCTCAGCTGGGGGACCCGCGCCGGGGGATTTAATCCCGGAGTGAAAGGGTTAATAACTCTGTTGCTCACCACAACAAAACATGTCCAAAACTGGAATATAAATTGAAGCCTGCACCAATAATTGCCCCACTACCCCCAAACAAGAGCATGCTTGTAACACCAAACACAACCAGTGACTCACATGAATGCCATCCATTATTGCCATAAATCTTGGATATTTTGCTGCCATTGCACTGATGATATTCATAGCATTGTCAAAATTCTTCACATACTCCGTATATAATTTCAGGAATGGTGCAAAATTCTTCATGATATCACCTGAAATGTAAGAAGTTATGTGCTGAAATGTGTTTAGAACTGTGGGCACTAGAGTAATTGCCAAAGCAGTATTTATGTAACCTCCTCCCTTTAGTCACTTGGTATGGTATGGACAACTATACAGTAATGTACTGTCTATCGTTGTGATCAACGTGAAGCAAAAGACAGAAATGTTAGTGACAACGACTGTCCAAAATTCAGTCTACTCAGTTCTGTTTCAACAGTGCTTCTTCTGGTGCAGATCTCTGTGTCACTGGTACACTTTCATATATTAATACACTGCCGACATCCGTATTTGACACACTATGCTTATTCTTACTTCTACACATGCAAATTTTCATAGCTGACTTGCAGAGTTTTGGTGTATGTTACAACTATACTGTATTTAGGCCTCAGTATATGTTCTACAAATGTGTAAGATACAAGCTCTTTCTTCCTGTTGCCCTACATTGTCAGCAATTACAGAAGTAATAATGTACTTCTGGGCTGAACATACTTGTGGGTCCAGCCCACAGCGGGTATTAGCCAGAGCATGATACCTGGTTACTGTGTGTGGGGATGCATTACTGTTATGAGGTTCCTTGGCACTATGCTGGGAAGATTTCACATTCAAGTGGAATGTGAATTTCATGATGCTGATGACCCTATGGTTCTTCACACAGAAATCTGTGATTTTCAGTTTTACGGTAACCAAATGACACTGTAACTACAACAGCTTACCAATTCTGCCTTCAGAGTCCCAATTTGACATCCTGGCTTCCAGCTGTGGTAAGAGAAAATCATGGTGGAACTGGTAAATGGACTTAATGTTAGAAAACATCTGAGGTATCATTTCCTGTGGGAACATGTTATGGGCACGATTTTCTTGATCAACTCGAAAGTGAAAGATCTGTCAAAAAAGAAAAGAATGAAAGTGCTAGAAATGGCAATCATAATTTAAACAAGCCTGTGTGCGTGTGCATGTGTGTGCACACGTATGCACATGCACCCATACACATCTATGCAGTCAATCACTAATCAACCAATATACAACTTAATTGAAGGAACACTATTTTTCATATAAGACAACTCAAATCTGTGTGAACTGCTGAGCTAGATTTATCATGTCCCTGAGTGCAGGACTCCATGTGTGTGGATATGGCAGCCACCACCTTGTCGTGCTGTTGCTGTTGCGAATACCTAAGCAGTTGGAATGGCCACTGACTTGTCACTTGTCTCTTACTACATGCAGATCAAAGACAGCCTTTGTGTACATGTGAAATACACTCTGTTCAACAAAGAATGTTCCTTAGCAACACTACTGCAAAGTATGTGCCACAGAAAAATCTCACCACAAGTTTTGTAAAAAGGAATCCAGCTTCAACAGTGCCATGTGGGGGGGGGGGGGGGGGGAGGCTGAACAAGTTTAATGTTGGACACAAAATCTTGTGTTTTTCTCAGATAAGGCATTATTAACATCAGGCACACAGACTGCCAAATGACAGACACTGGTATTCTAAAAACCCCCATGCAGTTCATGAGGTTCACTTACCTGCCATTACAGTCAACGCCAGGTGTGCAGTGAGAGCACAAAAAATCACAGGGCCAGCAATTTTGAAAGAAATACAGCCTGGCCATTATGTTAAATTAATTTTGGCTCTATTCTTCAAAGAACTAACGGAACAGAAAATCCAGGCAATCCACTTCCTTCAAAATATTTTAAAGACAGTTCTCTCGATAACATTTCAAGACAAGTGAGCTCTACCCTGTGTGAAGAAATATTCTCAGAAGGTGCCAGGCCTGCTGAAAAATCCAAGATTGGCACATCGAGACTTTTCTATAAAATAAGGCAAGCTCAACAACAGTGTGAAAACAGTGACAAAAACTTCCAGCACTACGCTGAAACATGACAAATACATGTGTGCCATGCACAATTACCTGGTCTATCAAATGCAAGACAGCAACATAGCTTCTCTCTGTTGCAAGCAATTCCGTAGCAATCTTGAAAGCTTTCTCTCTACGCGGATCTGCTTCTATGGCAAACTTATGTTCCTGATCCTCTAATGTTATATCTGAGCTTGTCGTACTTTGTGCAGCACTCCTGATTGGTCGAGGTGCCACATCTTCATCTTCACTTTCACTCTCAGAAACATCAAAAGCTTCGTAATGTGTGACCTGTTGAGATCTAATTTTGACAGAGAAAAATTATAAAAAATTATGTAACAAATTTGCAGCTACGTGCGCAATTAACAATTGAACTGAGCTACAAACAACTTACCTGCACATGTTTGTGTGGTATTCATATGAACTGCATGACATTGAAACCTTCTCACTCCAACTCGCAGCCCATATTTGCCTGTTTGATACCACAAATGTTGGAAATTGACCACCAGACATGTTATCTATACTGGATAATTTAGCTTGAGGTGCAGTCTGGGAAAATGGGGACTGTAAGCTTCCTTCAGTTTGTAATGCAGACCCAATCCAACCCGAACCTGCGGAGAAGCTACGGATGAAGTCACATCCATTTTGTTTGAAGTCGCTAACTGAAGAATGTGATGAACATTGTAGCAGGAACCTTTCTTCATTTTCCTTTACAAGTTCTGAGAACAGATCAGAACCTGTTCCACTGGAAGACATGAATTTTTCACATGTTTCATGGAAAAATTTCCTTCTTTCACCGTTCAAACCCAATCCAAATTTGAGGCCTATGTCAGACTGTACTTCCTGCTCCATCATTGGTATTATGCAGCTCAGCTGAACCCTGAATCATCACGTACTCCACCCTGAAAGAAACAAGCCTCGATTGACAGGCCATTTACAATACCGTCTGGAAAAATCAGTCACTACAGCAAAAGAACAGTGCACAGGCAACTGCAATTCAGTTTCTCATGGAGGAAGCAATGAGACGCAGTTCTTGTTCAGTGTTGCCATGAGCAATGTAGTTTCACTTTAATGCTGATAAATTCTAGTGACCAACAACACGATGTACATATCTTGGGTTCTGATTTTGCTCTTGCTGGCAGGATGTTCAACATCCAGCCCATGAAATATGTTAAGTAATCTTTACAGGAAAGAATGCCCCATTTTATGTACTTTCGTTCTACGTTGTGATTTTCTGGAATGTAAGCCCAATATTAAAAGAGAATTTAATGTGTTCTCCTTGTCACTGATCTAAACCCACTCTGCAGCCCAGCCATCCTATGATCACCGTAAAGCAGCCACCACGACCACTCACAGCCATCCTGTGATTATGGTACAGCAGCCACCACGACCACTCACAGCCATCCTGTGATTACGGTACAGCAGCCACCACGACCACTCACAGCCATCCTATGATTATGGTACAGCAGCCACCACGACCACTCACAGCCATCCTGTGATTATGGTACAGCAGCCACCACGACCACTCACAGCCATCCTGTGATTATGGTACAGCAGCCACCATGACCACTCACAGCCATCCTGTGATTATGGTACAGCAGCCACCACGACCACTCACAGCCATCTGATACCAAGTTCCATACTGGCTGCTGCAAGGTGTTGGCTCATCAGCGCTATAATGTCTTTGGTAAGCTGTTTGCTGAACCAAAAGGAATATGCACAGCTTCAGTAAGGGACCTGTGCCTCTATATAAGAGGCACAGGGTTATTGAACCTGTACTGAATGGAGTGTTTAGGGCCGCACAATAAGCCTGAGGTGCATCTGGGGCATCTGCTGAAAGGTCCTGAAGAAGAAGAGGAAGAAGAAGAGGCAGAAGAAGAAGACGAAGAAGAAGAGGTAGTACTAGTTATATACTGTAAGGAACTCTCGCTCTCTCTCTCTCTCTCTCTCTCTCTCTCTCTGTTGGTGTGACACGTGCAACTTTACTGTATGTGCACATGAACGAATCTTTCAGACAAGCAAGTTTAATTCCACAAGATTCTGATAACATTTCTGATCACATTTAAAACTGTCTACATTTTGGAGTTCAGCCTTTGTCTTGTGTTAAAAAACAATAAAGTGTAATGAAAACCAATAAAACACCACATTTCAGGCACCGACATCAAGCTGGTCCCCACTTACACTCTACAAGTAATCCTAAGACCTGCTTGACTCCAGATGTCAGAAGAGGCTCTGGCCAACATCTGAACATCTTAACCTTATGTTGTGGCAACAGGAGGGGACATGAGCCCGTCCCTGGAATACAGCCTGTTATCAGTTTTATTATTTTATTCTCTTCTGATACGAGATGATGGGCAAAGGCCAAAAATTAGACAATTCCAAGATGAAGCTATGAAAATATATAGCATGATGTTCAGAACTAGCAACAGTTTCAGCACATTCACCACGCAGAGAAATGATTGTTTCCCCATCAGAAGCACACTTTCTACACTGCACACTGAATTTGAAACAGCAACCATTTGAGGCTCACATACACACCACTTATACATAAAATGAATAGCTAAGGCGTTAGAGGGAAGTCATGTGGCATGGCTGGGATTTTAGTTGACTGAAAGGATTCACAAACAGATATTGCATGCCATTAGGCATTTGTGTCACACATGTAAACATAAAGTACATAAACAAAGAGGTGCAACAAACATGAAACCCACAAAAGAGAGGTCTGCTGTTTCAAAATACATAAATCAGTCCCCACATCAGCCCAGAAAAAAACCTCCATGTTGAATAGTAATAATAATACATAAAAATATACATATAATGTCATAACAGTCCAGCACTGTATGTTTACTCGAGATGTACAACATGCACACCATATAGGCACAGTGCCGCGCCTGCAAGTAAGAATGTAACAGTGTACCGGTACAGCACTCAGAGGCCGACCTGGGAAAGTAACACACATGTATGACCCTTTGCACAGGAATAGGAACAGCAGTTGGCCAAACCAGCCGCAGCAGAACTCATACCAGCATGGCACCATCAGAAACATGTAAATATATGGCCCCTGTGCCGAAAGGGTTAACATATGCTACATTTCCATTACTTCCATCTCCTATCGCATTGTGTAATTATGTTTATTAACAGACTTACAACAACTGAAATAACCTCACTGGTATGTTGTGTTATTTGCAATGGTGGCATACAAATATCATATGATGAACTGAACAGGATGCTATAACATAAAACATGACACTAACATGCCTCCACAGGACAAACTACACCCAACAGTCAAGTGCAAACAATGCTTATCATATTGAGTACTATCACATTAGATAATAAATGTACAATCAGTTTCTGCTCTATTTGCACATCTGAGGTACCAACACCAGTGTACATGGACAGAAATGAGAAAGTATATTTACGAACTTTTTCTATACCAAAATAAATAAGTACATAAATAAATAAACTACTAAATGAAGAACACAAAAATAATCTACACTAGTAACCAGAAGGTAATTTGAAAACATGGCCATAACTATAAAACAGTTAATGACACACACAGCTGTCTAAATGTTAAAAACACTAATGAAGTAAAACCACACATTCAAACACTACACAAACTTAGCACAATATAAAAAAACAATAAAATAAAATAAGAAATAACATACAGGGCATTAACAACAAGGGTTACAGATTTCAGGGCTGTGTAGTACTCACTCAAATCAGCAAGAAAGTCCCATTCAACATAAGCCCAAACATCAATACCTGCTGAGATAAGGTAAAATGTCATGTCATCTCCAGAGCAAATGCTCTGAGCAGTTCCCATTCACATCAACATAACTTTCACTTCTTTGTCACACAAGAGACGCAGACTCTTTAAAAATTCCTGGTGTCACTTGAATCTCCTGACAAGTATTCTCTACTCACTGCTGCAATCTTCCTAAAGTCATTCACCAGCTCTGCATACATGAAAGCCTTTTGGTGTCCCCACAGCCAAAAATCCACATTAAAGTAATGGGATCGTGCAGGCCAGTTCACTCAACCTTCACAACCTAGCCACTGTCCAGGGAAATTCTGGTTCAGGTGCTGTCTGACGATGCAAAGAAAATGAAGTGGTGACCCATCATGCATGAATGACATCTTTTAAAGGTACTGGTAAATCAGTAAACAAAAACTGGTTGTACACTGCACTTGCTCATCTGTTAGATAAGATAACTGGTCCCAATATGCTTGGCTTCTCTTAAAGAATACAACTGTTATCCTAGTATCCAGTCACGTACCAACACAGACCATATGTTAGAAGGTATACGTTTTAGGCCATATGTTGGCTGGGACTTTTTTGCTCCCATAAGTGAGTACTACACACACTGTAAGTCTGGAACCTTTTTTAACAACTGTAAATGAAGAAGCCTAAAAAATACAAAGGGCAGACTTAACAGGCACATTTGACAGAAGGAATAATGAATGGCATATTGACCTCAAGCTCTTCAGATAACTTATACAACTACATTAACATAAAACTTTGTCACTTTAAAAACATACGCACAAGAAGAAAATTAAATACATAAGGGTCTTGAAGTTCATGATTAACTGGTACCAATAAAACCGTCATGAACCTCACTATCCACTTTAACTGAAAAAAGCCTATCTGGTTCTAAGACCTTACGAGGCACCAGCAATAAAAATACAAAGAAACTCCAAAAAGCAGGAAAAGCGACGTTTCTTTTACTAAAATACGACCGCTTTTTGGGTTTTTTGCCTGAGACGATGGCCACATACCATCGTCTGGATCCTTTACGTTGAGCGCGTATCTTATTACAGCTTTGGTATTTAGCAGAATTTCACCACAAACAACCCTTAACTTAACGTTACTCCCCTTTACATTTACATTTACATAAACACATTCCATCGATCCAATATCAGTCAAAGACTGCTGGATATGAAACTTGTCACAACCCCTAACAATACATACAACACATAACAATACAGAACAACACAATACAATACACACAAGCAAGAATGTAAATTCTATTAGTCAAACATAAGTCTTACTAGTTAAAAATAATTATAACATTGATACAATATATATAATGTTTGAACATTTGTCCTCAAATAGACTTCCCATACATAACATCGTATTCCTAATTAATCACGCCACCAACTCCAATGTATAAACATGAATAAATATGAGGCTTGGTATACAATTACCTGCATCGTTACGTACTTTCATCTACAACTGCTAACCTTTAACCATTCCAGCAACCACACACCACACTCCGCCATACAGTTCACTTTCATGTATGGCCCACGGATTAGACTACTGTCTCAGCCCATATCCACGGATTACAGCCACGCGTGTCCGCCGCGACCTTTGCGCATCGTGCAAACATATTTCATCCGGCTTCGATAGCTCAGTTCCCCGCTTCCTTTCACGTCAATAACGCACATGCTTTTTACATTCTCTGCAAGCTCTGATCGGAACACCTTCAGCAGGTGGTACGGTAGCCGAGCGCCAAGCAACACGGATTACGTGTAAGGGCCTCGTCATTACACGTAATCCGTGTTACTTGGCGCGGGTCACGTAGGGTGTCGGGCAAAGGCAGGTTACGTGGCAGGTAGATGCAGTTGAAGGGGGCAGGGACGTGCCAGTCCATAAAATCATAAAACACCAGCCAAGTGCACAATATGTTTTTAATGCTCACTATTATGGTCACACGCTCTACCTGTTTCAACCCTCCTGGGTCATCATCAGGGAGACATCAAATTGTACATAAAACATCGATAAAATGGTTAAAATACTCGTGTGCAGTTGATTCTTGTTTTTCAATAAATAAATAAATACATAATAATTACGAAAACCGAGGTTAGATGAGAGTTGTCACCAAGATCTGTATGTACCAGGTATTTTGTGTGGGTACATACATACCGCAGAGGCTCGGGCATTAGTGGCTCTGCTCTATGTATTTCGACAGAACTGTCATGCATGTACCATAAATAAAGCCTGGTCTGCAGATGCAGACACTGAAATAACTCTGTTGGAAGTTGTGGTACACAACACCTCTCAGTCATCACGGAAGAAAACTGGGTCTCAGAAGTCAAACTCCTGCAGCGCCTGTCCACACTGTCACCAGTGCCTGGAGTACAACATTCCATATGGATTTTCATCTGCCCATCCCTCTCGGTTACAGAAACTGATTATTGAACCTCTTGACAATCCTGCCTCACAGGTAAATAATATTTAATACAGAAATGCAGGATTGTCAGCACATTTGAAACAACCAGTCACAAAAGGTACAGCTTTTAATGGAATCAGTTTGCTGAATTCTTGCACTCCTTGCAGACAGTATGCATACAGGAGCTGTGGGTGCATGATTCCTCACACTGCCTTCTCTGCAACTCCTCCTGTGGCTATTCTCCTTGTTCTCACCTCTGGATTTAAAGATATCATGCCAAGAAATCTCCCTCCTCAGTCATGTGTTAATACAGTTCATGGTGGCGCACGTTTACTTGTCTCCACATGAATTTTATATGTGTTGTGGCACTGATGCTTCCAGGATCCAACAAAAATATGCTGTGAATATCACCATCAGACATTTCTAAGTTCTACAGCACATAGCAGACACAATGGATGATACAAACATTTACATGTTTTTAGTACATATTTAAAATGCTAATTCTGGGCATTTTAGTATGTACAGCGTTTTTAAGTTATAGCAATGCAATAATTGACAATTTGTGTTTACCTGATGATGGTATGGCTGTACTGAAATGTGTAGTAACATAAGTACATAAGGGACACTGTTGTATTTGACTGAAAGGTATATAAATATTAATTAAAAAGTATTCAAAACTAGTATGTGTGTTGTGATGGCAATCTGTTATGCAAACGACTTCAAATACAGCCTCATGTAATGAATCATCATAATATTTTCTACAACATTTGCACAAATCGAAAGCACCACATGCAGACATACATGACTGTAATTAAATGGTGTGTAAGCACCAACGTTACTATATTTATGCTGACTGAGACATTATATAAGTTTCTATTCTGTACATGTAAATATTTTTGAAGAAACTCACACAATGCCACGTCTTCATCACTCCCCATCACTCAATTAATGCCATGCAAGCAGGGTTAGTAGTTGGACGGGTGACCACTTGTAAACGCCAAGTGCTGTTGGCATACATTTTTCCCTCATGGACATGGACAGTGAAGTGACATCTTATATTGAAAGGGCAGATCATACATGCCCTCTGTTAACGATGTACGGTATCTTGGTGCAATCTCTGACAGAAGGATTACATGGAGAATCTATACAGAAGCAATTGATGTCAAAGCCTTCAGAACATTGACTACACTCTACTTCCTATCCAAGAGTGAGTGATCTAAGCACCCTCTGTAAACAACTCACTTGGCATTGTGACTTACACCGGCCTTGCCACAGAATTTGCCGCAGACACCATCTTTTGACACTGCAGTGCCTGCCCAGCATGTGTATCTGAAGATAAACATGAAATACACATTACTTACATCGTGTGAGTCTCATAAGCATGTGCACCACGTTGACTTCATCTTCAGACAATATTTAATGAGGCATGTGATAAAAATATATGTAAATCATCGGCACCAGATATTGAGTAGAAATGCCAAATTAGTCATTAATTACATCACTTACCACAGCTAACAATAACAGCCATGGAATTAAATATGTTGTAGAATTTCTTTCAACTGACAGACAAATGTACAAAACCTGTTAATGTACAAGAGGCACTGAGATCTTATGGGCTGGGTTGGGTTTCAGCAGCAATCCAGTTACTCATCCAGCTGACACAGCAGTGCAACGCCACGTTTGGTCCAATGAGCAGGAGGTTCCTTTGTGTTCAAGAGCACAGGTAAAACATAATTAGTGGAATGCCCAGCAGTAGAAAGATTTCCACGACGTTCTGATGTTTTATACAATGGGCAGACATAACGGCTTCCAACTCTTAGACGAGACTTCTCTATGGGTTTTATCCAAATCACAGGCATGGCATCACAAAAAACTTTTGGCTTTGAGTCACACAAACACAAACTGAAAAGCAACGAAATACTTTAATTTAGTACTCCTGGGAAAGTTCACAAATACACACAAAATTTTAGTCAGAAAATTTGAAAGGAAGGGGTCACTTGGGGCATCTAGGCATTGTAGCTAGACTGATATTTTTATGTTAATGAAATATGGCACGATCGTGTGAACTGGATTCATTTGGCTCAGGAGAGGGTTCAGTGGCGAATGTCTGTGAATACAATAACAAATATTTTGAATCTGTAAACAACAGGGAATTTCTCAGCTAAAACTTGAGTAATATATAATAAGAAAGAGTATGAACAGTGAAGTAAAATATGTGTCATACATTACCACATCATGCATCTGGGACAGTAGGTCATGAGGTGGTCATAAAAGAGAATCTGAGAGATTTCAGTGTACCATACACACAGCCACAGCAGACATGTGCTCCATGTGACAGATGCAATGTACCATACACAGCCACAGCAGACATGTGCTCCATATGACAGATGAAATGTACCATACACACAGCCACAGCAGACATGTGCTCCATATGACAGATGCAATGCACCATACACACAGTTACAGCAGACATGTGCTCCAAATGACAGATGCAATGCACCATACACACAGCTATGGCAGGAATGTGTGCCACATGACAGATGCAATGCACTGTACACACAGCTACAGCAGGAATGCACTCTATGTGACAGATGCAATGGACCGTACACACAGCTACAGCAGGAATGCACTCCATATGACATGAAATGCACCATACACACAGCTATGGCAGGAATGCACTCCATATGACATGAAATGCACCATACACACAGCTATGGCAGGAATGTTCTCCACATGACAGATGCAATGGCAGGAATGAGCACATACCATATATACAGCTACAGCAGACTTGTGCTTCATATGAGAATTCAAGTGGCTGCACTCAGTCATAGATTTCTGTGCCACAAAAGGAAAGAAGTGGCTTAAAGGTGCTAAACCATCAACTTCTTGCAAGGAATCCAAACATGATATAGGAGCCAGCATGCATGTGCAAACTTGGTGTGTGATGAGTGAGTCTATGCAAACCTGTAGAGTGTCTGGGTATATAACAGCTACATACAACCACACCTGCAAGTGCAGGTAAAAGTTGTGCTTAGTTCATGGCAGCAAACAGCAGTCTATCCGGCCTAGTGTTCTCAGGTAAGACAGTATTTACCCTATCTGAAATAGCATGCAGGGAATATCAAACTGACTACTATGCCTTGCTGAAAGATGAGACAGTATTCTACATACAGCAAAGTTAGTTATGCAGACAGGAGTTAAATGCTCGATATATAACTATGTTACACACTGCCAAATCATGCACAGAAGCCTTATGAGTGGCAAGGAATCATACTAATCAATGGATTCACTCTGAAGTTGGTCTACTAAAATCTTGTCAGAAACTGGTCATTCACAGGGAGTAAAAGAATGTTTATGCCACACACACTTACATATTTCTGTCCCACTGAGCACCATCAAGAAACAAGCCACTGACATAAACTCCATCCAATGGTGAACTCTGTACTGACTCAACAGTCAAGATTTCGAAATCAAACTGAAGACGATCAATAGGTATTCCATACTTTCGAGCATAATTCTGCATTGCTGCAGTAAGAAAAGCCTGAGTGGAAAAGAATCCTGACAGCCAGAAGCACTGTGGCTTTCCATACCTGCCCCATGTCTGGAAAAAACGAAATTAAATTGATACTTCCACCACAAGGCCTAGCATTGCTTCATGTGGGCAATGTAGCTGATAAAGTGGTAAAGAGCAATACATGTCTTGAAGCTTTCACAGCAACAATATTCAGTGACATCTTCTTATGGTGACAGAAGTGTCAGTTGGTTCACATAAACCAATATGTCCATCATCAGGGTTCAGCTGACTGGGTGTCAAGTCACATCAGGGTTCAGCTGACTGGGTGTCAAGTCACATCAGTAGCCTGATAATGCAGCGATAGTGGGCCTGTGCAACATCAGTGCACCTGAACCAATGTACGTGGCAGATAGTACTTCAATGTCTCTCCCTCAATCAGCATATTGCACCTCTGAGGAGAGTAACAGGCCACCAGCTAAGATTTACATGAGTGAAAATGTTTATTTTAACCTTTCCTGGGTCATACCCAATAGATTCCACACTTGCATCATCTACTGCACATCCTACTTCTCCACGTAGCATATGATATATGCTGCAGTTACTCATACTGCTAAGCTGCTCTTACTTCATGTCACTTGAATAATCTTAGATACTAGGGGTTACCCTTATATTGAACTACACCGACATAATGAAAGAAAATACAACAAAATTCTAAATTTTAGCTGAAAAAATTAATGAAACTTAGAAATTTAAGTAAATTTCTGTGATAAGGGAAGGGTCCGAATGAACACATCACCACTAAGTGAAGACACTACCAAAAAATTCTTCTTCTACAGCCAGGCTGTGTCATGACTGAAGTAGCAAGACTCTCAATGCAGAGGGGTGAGTTCAATCCCAGGTCAGTCCATGTGCTTCTGTGGTGGAGAAAGTGCTAATGAAAGAGATTTTTCCCCTGCCTATTTCAGTTTTCCCATCAGTACCATTCTACTAAGGCTTCATATTCACTCATTCATTCATTCATTCATTCATTCATTCATTCATTCATTCATTCATCCATCCATCCATCCATCCATCCATCCATCCATCACTAACACTATATAATCTCAGTAACCAATAGCATCATTAAATAACACACAACTACAGTGAAACCCTGTTAAGAAAATTTTGAAAATTCCAAGAAAATCCTACTTCTTAAGCGGGAAATTTCTTAAAAGGACAATTTTAATGAAGTGGGAGAATTTTGGTGCTTTTTTATCCTCACTTCTTAGGTGGGAAATTTTCTTAACTAGGTTTTTCTTAAGTGAGTTTCACTGTATCTTCTATAGCCAGCATTCTTGTTCATCAGTCAACACATCTGTTATTACTTTATGAAGCCACATACACTTGTGACATTATGTAGCATCAATGACAATGGTAAGAATAGTGAGTTAATGCAGTAAGCATATCCAACAGGAACCAGGACTGACACAGCCATATCTCCCTCCACAAGTACAACTCAGATCTAATGATGTCCACTGAGAGTTATCGCACAGTATGCTTAATCAGATATGTTAAAATCCAGGGCAAATTGGCAGTAAATTTCTGTGGCTCTGGTCTTACCAGTAAGGTCCTTTAACAAATGAAACTTCCTTAGGTATGTCAATGGAACAAACTCACTGCAGTTCCTCACCTCCAGAAACTTAAGTCTCTCCAAGAAGTCAGTCACATAACCCGCTAGTGGTTTCAGGCTTGGGTATGAAACCTGTGCCCAAGATGTTGGCACTTTACCAGCCACAAGAGAGCTGCAGATTGCTTCCAGTGCCGGTGACATCACTGCCAAGCCTTTCATAGCTTTCAGAAGTGTCTTCAAGTTACTGTCAATTGTATTCAGCAATTTGTTAAATCGCTCCATTTCTTGAACTAACACAGTGTTCATTGATTCAGCATACAACAGTGGAAACTTCTCCATTACCGTTTCCACATTGAAAGGAGGTGGAAGCTGAAAACAAAAACTATATCCCTTAGATTTTGTAGTTCACTAGTCTTGCTATAAACACAAGTGAAACCCTGTTAAGAAAATTTTGAAAATTCCAAGAAAATCCTACTTCTTAAGTGGGAAATTTCTTAAAAGGGTAATTTTAATGAAATGGGAGAATTCTGGTGCTTTTTTATCCTCACTTCTTAGGCCAGAAATTTTCTTAAGTGAGTTACACTGTAAACAGAACTTTTACAAACCAACAATGCTGAGTGGTTATAACGCCAAATACAGAACTAACATACATGATATAATGCTCACTGTCATCATCCTGCACAGTCAGTTCCCATTTTTATGTGTGTATATACATGTTACAAACATGTACATACATAACAGACAAAGGGTTAGGAGATACCACAATAGTCATTTTTGGAGGCCTCTGGACTTGGGACTATTCGCCAACTGCCAAATTATCACGAATTCCTGAGTATCAGCTTCTAGACTAAAGGAATTGTATGGTGTGTGTGCATTCATGTTTCCTTTAAGATATTTTTAAGATATCTTGTGTTTATGAAACATAAGGAATACTGCTGCATGTGACATATAGTAATAATATCAAATTCACAACTCTGGTGTCTCCATACAGCATACTTTAAATAACATGCTCACCCTGTACAAAATATCTTCTGTTAGTTCATAAGCAAGTGTTTCACTTTTCCCTTCTTCTCCCTGAGCAGCATCTCCTTCTCCATGTACCAACAAAAGTGAATGAAGAAACTGCTTTGTATACTGGAGATCTCTGGCAATTCCTGCATTCATGTGGAAGCCAAACACTTCTGGAGGAGAAACCGCGGGTAGCTCCTATGCAGGCAAGGCCAGTAATGCTATTTTCATTGTATTCAGTCTTCGCTGGTTACACACAACCATCAGCACTAAAAATACTAAAATAAGCACCAGGAACTGTACACAAAAGAGCACTAACAAGGTTGTATTTATTCCCATAGACACTGCCCGCATGTTTCAGTTCAGCTTGACTATGCCACAGTCAGTAGTATACAAATTAACTAATGATTGTGCAGAAAATTCAACACAAATAAACAGCTTTCTGCAATTTTAATTTTTACAATATGGTACTTTGCATTTGTATTACTGCTCATTTTACACAATATGTGATCTTAAATTTTTAATATGCTATTTATAGACTTCAAGAAAGCCTATGATTCATTTAGGAAGGAGGTCTTGTATGCTCACTGAGTTGGTATCCCCATGAAACTAGGAAGGCTAATAAATGAAAACATTTCCAACAATTTTTTTTAAATATGGTGAATAAAAACTTAATATTAACTGCATCACATGGAACTAAAACATATGAACCCATCACGCATGGCAAATTGGAATAGCAGTTAGTGCTGCATTGCCTGCTGTCATATGAAATGGTCTGTGTCAAAAAAATGTGAGTTGCCAGATAAAATAATGTGCCCATATGTGCCTGTGTGCCACCTGACATTTGGCATGCTTCGAGACAATAAGCCAATTCATACCAAACTTCCTCCTTACTGTGAAGTGTCATAACAGAATGGACACCCCTCCTTAGTCTTTTTGAACTCTCGGAATGTATGGGGGAGGAGAGGAATATAAACTTCTTGCAATATAAGCATACAGGTAACAGTATGATATTGGACAGCCAGATGGGATTTAATCCAGGTGCCTAAAGACATCCAGATGGTAGCGTGGTGACAGTCAAGCCAAGAAAATCAACCAACGACTGTCTCATCACTGTATTTCAAGTAGTGAAATGATTTTGAAGTAGAGTGTCAGTTTAAAGTATATCTCCAACAAGTTTTCAACGATGAAAAACTGGACTGGTTATCTGTACATTAAAGGACCTGCAAAATCTTCAGCCAGAGAAGTCTATATCCTAGTGGGTTAATTACGTAGCATGCAAAGCCCATAGAACTGGTTATGCTCCTGCTATGACTGAGGTGGCCAGTTGCTAGCCTCACATCATAGAGGCCTGTGTTCAGTCCGAGGCTAGTCCATGGGAGATTTGTGGTGGGAAAAGTGGCACTGGGACAGGCTTTGCTCCAAGCACTTTGGTTTTCCTTTCAGTATTATTCCACCGATGCCCCACACTCACTCACTCATCAGTCACTGATACTGTATGTTAGTAATTGACATACTTTATAAAAAAAACCTGCCACCAAGTGCCACAGCTCCTAGATTCTACTGTAGTAATGATGTTGATGACAAAATATAATAATAATCAACAACCCATGAAGTGGAACATTATCTGTCATACCTTTATATGCTGAACATAGTGTCTGTATTCATACTGCGCTGGAAGACCATACACTTTTCCTGCAGTGGAAAAGATATAATTATCATCTGTGATTACTTTACTATTAATAAAGTCAGCAAGTAGTGTGTTGAGAGCCCTTTGGTCCCAGTCATCAGTCACACGACCACCATAATTACACTCTCCCACAAGGTAACTGATGGCTTCAAATGGAACGTCTTGTTGTTCACTGATGAACATCTGAAGCAAAGAGAGAATGCAGTGTAATGGTTCTATGAATATAATGGGTATAACAACTACAGAAAGCAGCTTGCAGATAAACAAAGACACACTGTACAGGCTGCAGCAACATGTGTAGTCTATCAGACACACTGTACAGGCTGCACCCACACATGTAGTCTCTACCCACACAGAGACATGGCAATATATGGTGCTAAGAAATACCATACATTACCATTTAGTCACATTAGAGGTGTCAGTGTTAAGACAGTAGGAGGCACTCACAGTAAACTTCTACTTCTGAACAGTGATGTCTTCTGTGATGTGACACTCTGTCACTGGGTGAGTAGTTCCTAACATTCAGAAGGATCATAGCACCTTCATCTTCAGGGCCAAGCAATCCAGCACTCTTCTTGGACTGCTTGACTCTGATGATGAAGGTGCTATGGTCCTTCAACATGTCAGAAACTACTCACCCAATGACAATGCATAACCACACAAGACATGAATATCCAGTAACAGTGTTATGATACACACAAATCACTACTTTTACTCCTCCTCCCCCTCCTCCTCCTCCTATTACTGCTGCTGCTGCTGCTGCTGCTGCTACTACTACTACTACTACTACTACTACTACTACTACTACTACTAATAATAATAATAATAATAATAATAATAACAATAAAAACAATAATACAGTAAGAAACCTGTAACTGCTTGATGGAAATATGAAGGTCTGACTCATTAAAACCATACAGTATGTTCCAACCAACAGAACCGAACTGTGTCCTTTCTTGAACCACTGCATGGAAGAAGCAGAGAGCATAAAGGAGTTTGGTAAATGCCCTCTGGTTTCCCTGGCAGCCATGGAAAAATGCAGGTTCTTGTACAGGATCAGACATATATGAGTGAAGAAGGCTCTGCCTCAGTCCTGTAGGAGGTTCATTTGTCATCTTCACTCCAAACTGCAGGACTGAACTTGGGAACTGAAAGCATACATAAATATTAGAATTATTAACAATTATTATATTCACTCCATAAAGCAGGGTATATCGTCAAAACATGGTGATAAAGTAATAATCATCTTCTTCTTCTTCTTCTTCTTCTTCTTCTTCTTCTTCTTCTTCTTCTTCTTCTTCTTCTTCTTCTTCTTCTTCTTCTTCTTCTTCTTCTTCTTCTTCTTCTTCCTCCTCCTCCTCCTCCTCCTCCTCTTCCTCTTCTTCTTCCTCTTCCTCTTCCTGTTCGTCACTGCTACTAATGTTACCACTGAAGTGACACTGCTACTGCAACAAGTTGTGTTCTCATCAGTCACACTCCATGTTGCTGTCGCACTGCATGATGCACTAAATACCCTTACCACAGATTACAATGTATTCAGCATAATCAAGTGTAGTTTCTTTTTTCCTTCTTTCACATGAACTGTAATGCTTTTTTTGTGTGTTTTTCCTGTCTTGGCTTTGCCTTTGTCTTGGTTTGCTGAGGCTATGCCCTTGTACTTGTGTGACAACATATGCGACGATTCCATCATCCTGGTACATATCCAGATCAATCCAATGTTTGCATGTGTGGTATAAAACAACCATTTTATCTACTACAATAATTTTATAATTTTACAGGACAAGGCCAATACCAGGCTTACTAAGCATAACAAGCCTCAGCGCCTTTGTTTCCATGCTGTATTTCCTGGCACAATCTATGACAAACTACAACATATGAACAGTTTATACACAAATTTAACAGTGCGTCATCTGGACAACAGTTTTTTTAATGAACTTTTAAATATCCAGGCCAGTGTTTTTACGTGTTTACATGTTCCCCTGAAGATGATGTAAATTCAGCAGTGTGTCACCTGGACAACAGGATTTTTAAAGAACTTTTAGACAACCAGGCTAGCATTCTGTTACATGTTTTTAACTGTTCTACTTGCTCCCCCAAAGATGGTGTGAATTCATGCTGAAACAAGTCAGGAGTTCTGTGAAGTACAGCACATTGTGATTTGAATTGTGTATGAGTTGGTTCTAATAATATATGTGCTACAAGGCTGTTCAGTCAATACTTAAATAAATAAGTAAATAAATAAATAAATTGAATATGATTCTGCAGAAACACAATAATACAAGCAGAGCTAGGAATGTTACATAATCTATGTCACTGCTAAGAGCACTGCTGTGTCAATAAATCTCAACATATTGTGTTATTTATTTGACTGCTGTACCACGTTTGTATGTGTATGTGCATCATACAGACATCAATCTTTGTGGCAACACTCCAACACTTCTCAAACTGCAGAGCTGGAGTTCTGTTATTCCGTATGTTTATTGGAGGCAAACACCTTTAAGTGTTCAACAAATGTGACCACCAGTAAGACACACACCCCAGTTGTGTCAGTTATCAACACTTCAAAGTTTACGGGATCCTGATACAAAACAAAACAGCAACAAGCCACTAATTTGCTACAGATATCCTCCATCTATAATGTTTTATTTAAGATAAATTTATATCAGTGTCAACATTAAACTTCTAACCTTCTACTATGAATGACACTTTGCTACAGCATTGCTAACACAGTAACTACACATGCATTCCTGAAGACGGTATAGCCATACTGGAATGTGTAGTGTTATGTAATTGTATATTACAGTAAAGGTTTCTATTTGCCACTTTCTTCAGTGGGAAGTTGACTTAATTGCAAACATTTCTACAGGTCCACTGTGACTTCCACCTTCTGTATTTTCCCAATTATTACAAGTTTCTGAGGTGTAGCAAGCACACTTCTTTGTCTCAAACACAGAAAACACTATGACATATATTTTATTCTTGCATTCTTTTGTTCAAACATTCTTTTATTTAAGTTCCTCATTACATGAATATGAAAAGCCCCCAGCTCTACAGAATCAACAGTAATATTCTGACAAACAGTACACCTTACATCACCTTGTCAGATGGATAACTTGTAAGCCACAACCTGAAGTTAATGTGGGTATTTAGCGTGTTCATCTTTTCCCAGATCTTTTCCAGTGCAGGCATCCAGGACACTGCAAGATGACAGTTCTGTAAACACACCCACTGTCCTGCTCTCTGAGCCTGCTCAATCACTGCTTGTGCAACTGGTCCCTGAGAACAGCAACATTTATGTGCAGACCCTTCAGAATGAACTTGTAACTGAAACCTGTGAAGCTAATTTCAGAAATTTGAAGGGTGTTCAACAAATAAGGTTCTCTAGGTCACAAAACTGAAATGAGAATTCCTTAGTGTTAAATGTAGCTCATTCACTCCACTGAAATAACTCTACCCTTCACCATAATCCCCAATCACAATGATGGATCTAGCCCATTTTTGCGTGAGTTTAAAAGTTCTGTCACAGAAGAAATTGGGCTTTTGCCTTCATAACAAATCTTGAACAGCCATTTCCACTTCCTCACTTTTGTGGAAATGGCAACCTCCCAAGTGTTGCTTCAGTGGTTCACACAAATGATCTGTTGCATGTGACTGCTACTGGAAGTGCTGCCTCCTACTGAAAACTAAAATGAGCCATTACAAAAACAGTTACAAGCTTGAAACCTTACTTACTGAACACGCTTCAAGTTAAAATTTTATAGGTGTGGTACACAGATGGTTATAACACTTGTCACATAATGTAACACTCTTGTGATGCAGCTATTCTGAAATATTATATGTTTTCAAAGTGATCAGCTTGCATGGATAACACATGTAACAAACACATGATAGAAAAAGTGAAATTGAAAAGTATCTCAAGAAGTGAAATTCAGCAACAGTAGTTGAAGATGGAGTAGGAAGAGTTGGAGATGGTCTCAGAACTTCATGCTACGGCACTTCAACATGCGCACAAACTGACTGCCACAAATGCCAAGTACAGTGCAATCACAATCTTACGCCACAGCACAAAGGACTGATTTTAGTTGCTCTATCTGGACTTGTCCACAGGTCTTAGTGCGGTGTCAGGTTAGTTGATTACAAGCAGTTATATAGAGTGCACATAAGCAGTTGTATAGAGTGCACATCTTTCTGTGTTGCCAACTGTTAACTGAACAAACACAGAGCATTTGTACTGTAACATGGCACTGAGCTACCTGCACACAAGGGCATGAGATAATGTACAATGTATAGAAGTGCAATGAAATAAAAACGATGGACTGATTTAAAAACACAAACTCTTGTTCTTAGAAAGACAGATGGCACTGCTGCATGCATATTTGTTCCTTGCACCTGCCCATTCTGTGATTCCCATTTGTCCTTTATGCCCAAATATAATATGCTGCCGAAAAACACAGGTACCACAAGACTTTGGTTGCACTCTGCATTACATTACCTGCCCTTGTCCTAGTGATATGGATTGGAAGTTTCGAGAATATCCCATTTTATTTGCAAATATCCTCAGGGCAGCCATGGGATCTGCACCAGGAGACAATATGAATATCAGAGGGCACAAACAACTGGAATCATCATAGGACTTAGCAATATCAAAAGTTGGTGGAGTCACATACTTCACACCCATTTCCTTCTCAATTAACTTCATAATGCATTCAATTAACTGAAACAGAGAACACAATCATTACATTAAAAAATCAAATATACTCGTGTATCTGTTGAACACAACCATCATGTAATTCCATATTAATGGAAGTTCGTCACATAGTGACAAAAGCTAACACTTCCAGCAGAATATTAATAAAATAATGTGGGCGAGGGGCTTTGTATTGATCTTTGACCTTACAGGAAAACATCTGAGAACAGGATGCTGAGGGAAATATTTGGACAAGATGGGGGAAGTGACCGGGTGGGGGATAAAACAGCATGATGTAGATCATCATGGTTTGTACACTGAAGCAGTATTACAAGGACACAAGAGTTTTGGAAGGTAGCATAAGTGGAAGACATGAGAAATATACGTAACATCTTTACCAGAAAAGCTAATGGCATGAGACTACTCCAGTGCCCGAAATAGAAGAATATTATTAAAATATCCCTTAAAGAAAGAGGGTGTGAACATGTGGACTGGATTAATATGAAGAAAGATGTCTAGTTATGGGTTGCAAGAGACAGTCATGAACCTTAAACACCACAGAATTTATCTTCTAGCATAGGAAACATTCACTTCTCAAGAACTTCTACAACCTGCAACCATTCTATATTATATTCAATTATGTGTGAAATCTGAAATCTTACAGCAACACTGCTGAAAATTGCAGCCTTCTGGGATGTTGCACTGTGTTCTTCCACTGTAGACAAGCATGACTCTGAAGATGGAGGGCTTATGATCCTTCAGAACATTGGGCATGCCATGTGATAAGCAGTTCCTGCTGATTCAGGAAACTGTACTGCCTTCATCCTCAGGGTCAAGCTTCACCAACAACACAAAATTACATACCACACTCAGTTACTTCACTAACCTTCTCTGGTTGGAAAAGTCGAACAAGTATTAGCTTTTGGAAAGGGGAAAGACGTTCATTCCATGGATGTGGCAGTGCTGCCTTCTTCATATCATAATACTGCTGCCACACCTTTACAGAACTAATGAAACTGTCAAGGAAACCTGTTAATGAAGAAGAGCAAGTAACCATACTGCAGTTCCACTACTGTGCTGCCACTGTTTCATGCAAGAAATGTTGCAACGGTTTTCACATAGAGGTGAGCACATTTGTGGACTGGGCAAAGGAAAAGACCAAACATTTTCTGACTGGGGGAAGAAGGAGGGTAGTGTGAATGTTATAATGAAAGGTCAAAAGTATGCCAATCTGCTATTTTTACACAGAATTTGCTCTACTGAGCTCGAAACTCAAGCATTCCATTTCCATGCTCAGGATGAATGGTCAGAAAAATGAACTTTGCCTCATACAAATGCGACTTTCCAACATAACTGTCAGTAAACAGGCATGCAGAAAGAAAGAAAGAAAGAAAGAAAGAAAGAAAGAAAGAAAGAAAGAAAGAAAGAAAGAAAGAAAGAACGAAAGAAAGAAAGAACGAAAGAAAGAAAGGAAGAAAGGAAGAAAGAAAGAAAGAAAGAAAGGAAAGAAAGAAAGAAAAGAAAGAAAGAAAGAAAGAAAGAAAGAAAGAAAGAAATGACATACAGGGACAAATAAAAATGAAAAACAAAGAAAAAATAAAAAGAAAGGAATACGAAAGAAACAGGAGAAAATGCTGGAAAACACTATGCAATTTTTTTGCAATTTTTGAATAAAACCAACTACTGCACAATTACATTTGTATACTCTCCGACATGTTTCGGCCGTAATTATTCGGCCATCTTCAGGGAGAATGTGTTTTCTTCTTGACAAAGCAGCGTATGGTACATCAGTGCTTATTAATATCTGTGTTTACAATCACTGTCATACATGGTACTAATCTCACTTGGCCACATTTTTTTCACTATCATGTTCCTCAAATTAAAATCCTTCTTTCAAATCTCTTGTATCACACAGAGATAATAAGAGTTTTGAGACACTAGTACTGAAAGAACTTCATCCTATTTAGACAATATACCTATCAAAATGTTATGTAGCAATGCGCTCAACTTCGAACATTATATAGCATCCGTGATAAATAAATGAATGAGTATGGAGCACTGGTGGGATGACACTGACAAAGTAAACCAAAGTACCCAGTGCAAAAACTAAATGCCACTTTGTCCACCATAAATCCCACATAGACTGGCCTGAGACTGAACCCAGAACTCTACATTGAGACACTGGTAACTATCTATCTGACCCACGGCATGGCCACATTTCTGAGAACCAGGCTGGTCATTTGTCAGACATGGCCTATAAAACAACAAATACTGTGTTTTAAAGCAGAAAAGATTTTTGCGTTTACAGCACGACATTCAACATCAGACTTGTGAGATCTCTTTGCACTGGCTGGATCTTCTGCAAGGAGGTTTCTTCACATTTTCCAAATTTCAATATACACAAACCACAGTGCAGCTACATTAAGTTATACCAAATTTGTAACAATTTCACAAACATTTAGCAGTAACTTACGTATTTGATGTTGCACATTTTCCGTGCAGTTGATTATTATGCAAATTTATTAATAAAACCAACTACCGCACAATTATGTTTGTATACTCTCTGACATGTTTCAGCTGTAACTATTCGGCCATCTTCAGGGAGAATGTTTTTTCCCCTGAAGATGGCCGAATAGTTATGGCCGAAACAGGTTGGAGAGTATACAAATGTAATTGTCAAGTAGTTGGTTTTTTAATAAATCTGCATTTAGCAGTAACATTTCCTCACAACTTATCTCCATATGCACACTTATGAATTTCACCTGAAAATGCAGGCTGACTATCTAAGTGACAGATTTCATGCCACATCCTTTTAGTCAGCCAACTGGGATCAGGATTTGGTACTTCATTCTGTAAACGAACTCCACCAGTAAGGAAGAACATGAACTCGCCTTTGTCCACTTTTCTGGCAGAGCTGGATACAAAAACAAAATCCACGATCATTTCAATCATGCACAATGTTCTTGTGCTGAAATTTAACTGCCAAATTCAGTTATGGGTGTGACATCAGTGCAGTATGCCCCAAGATGTTAGAAAGTTTTACGAAGTTTGTACATAAACACGATATAATTTTCTCGAACAAGACTGTGGGGCTATAATTATGCTGCAGTCATACAGTATGGTGTCATAATTATGCTGCACTTGTACACTGTGGTGTCATAATTATGCTGCTGCTGTATGCTGTGGTGTCATAATTATGCTTCAGTTGTACACTGTGGGGTCATAATTATGTGGCAGTTGTACACTGTGCGGTCATAACTATGCTGCAGTCCTACAGTATGGTGTCATAATTATACAGCGGTTGTACACTGTGGGGTCATAACTATGTGGCAGTTGCACACTGTGCGGTCATAACTATGCTGCAGTCCTACAGTATGGTGTCATAACTATGCTTCAGTTGTACACTGTGGGGTCATAATTATGTGGCAGTTGTACACTGTGTGGTCATAACCATGCTGCAGTCCTACAGTATGGTGTCATAATTATGCTTCAGTTGTACACTGTGGGGTCATAATTATGTGGCAGTTGTACACTGTGCGGTCATAACTATGCTGCAGTCCTACAGTATGGTGTCACAATTATGCAGCGGTTGTACACTGTGGGGTCATAATTATGTTCCATTCATACACTGTGGCAGTCAGACATTCTGAGCTGCTTCTAAATTTTTCAAGAACAAAGTGTGAGTTTAACCCTTTTAAGACTGCACTTAACTTGCATTATACAAGGAAGTTGCAAAAAGTAACATAACAAACACTCTGATATCAAGAGCTTTACTCTGACTTTGATGTATACATAGCACCACAGCAGTAGCAGATGGTAGCCATGAAACACCCACACAGGCACCACTGATATTTAAGCATTTGTCCCATTGTGGCACCAAGGTTTGTATCCTAACGTAGAAGAAACTGGAGTCAAGAGTCTGTAACCAGAGGTGAGAGCTATTTTCACGGCAGTGTCTGTTGCAGATTGCTTCTGAGCCTGGTGCTTCTCAAGGAGTTCAGAGAGATGTAAGACACTGGGCCTCACACTGTGAATTAGACTTATGACTGGTTACAGCACTAGAGCAGGGAGGTGACAGGCCACACTCCCTATGGTGGTGATCTTGTGCCCAGTGATTTTCATCTCTTTGGACCCCTTAAGAAGCACCTGGCAGGCAAGTCATTTGTTGCAGATGCAAATATGAAGCAAGATGTCACATCCTGGCTACAGAAACTTGACACCAATTTCTTCTAAGCCAGGTTACAGGCACTGGTGCCAGAGTTGGATAAATGCTTAAATGTCAATAACTGTGTGGAGGTCTGATGTGTACCATCTGTTGCCTGTGTGCCATGAGTACACTGGAATCACAATAAAATTCTTGGCATCAGAGTGTATTACTATACTGCTGAAATCCTTTCATATTTAAACATTCAGCTCGTACCACGCAGTAAACACACTCCATCTTGGTTATAAAAACCGGTCAGTTAATGCTCTACATGGAAATAATCGCTGTTTGTTCTCAGATCCATAGAAAACACATAAATACACTGTGTGGGCAGACCACAGATTTTGTATATGTTAAACACGGTGGCACATAAAGTACCCATTGGGCTTTAAAGGGTTAATTTTTTAGGGGAGGTAAAATTTGTTGCAGTTTCTCAGAAACACACAGCACAGTGTCTCAGCTAAAATGAGATGCAGTGCTTGTAGGTATATACACATATAGCAAATCTACTGACTGACATCCTCTAATTACTCTGAATAGTCACCAATGGCCATATTATGCTAAATTTCTAAATCTGACAATGAATGAATCTTCGGCAGATGTACAAAGGTGAGAGTGAAACAAGATTTTGAAATTTATAATCTAACTTCCGAAGAAGAATTTAAAATTATGACTACAGTGGTCTCGGGGCCAATACAACCATCAGGAACATTGGGATCAGTTTTCAATGTACAACGCCTACTAGGCATTGTCTCCAACCGTGTTATATAGGGTTATTTATTTCGACTGGCATCTATCAGTTGCCATATTCTGTTAGCCCACTTAGCACGCTAATGCAGCCCCACTCACCTGACAGCCCAAACACATGGCATAGTAGCAAAGGAAAGTGACAAATGACAGCTGTCAGATAAAATAAGGACCATGTATAACACAGATAATTACAAGACTTACTTCTTTTTACTGAAGATAATTCTGAAATGACACACATTAACTAACAGTGGTACTCACATCATGATGTTTGAACAGAGCATAAATGAAAACATTAATTTGTCTTTCTCAAATAAAGAGCGGCACACATTACAGTACAGGTTATAGGTGACAGCATCATACAGAAACTCCAAGCGCCTGTCCACTTGTTTGGATTTCATGCTGAAATAAATTATAACATTTACTCACCAAAAACCATTTAATTATTTTACAAAACCAATACTTACCTCTGCTAGCCTGATTTATTCAACTAAGCCATGAGTATGGGGAACATTACACAATCAGTATTACCATTACACAAGTAAGGAGTGACATTTTGTTCACATCCAGATGTAAATATATGACTACATGGTGGATGTTTCATTTTGGTTTTTGACATGAAAATATCAAAGACCTTTTCAATGAGACCTCCTTCAGATGCACACAAAGCAGAAATGGCTAGAATATCATCACTCTCAGCAACATGCCAACTGTTAGTCACATGCTGTACTAGCCTATTCTGTTCCTGAAGGTAAGAAGCAGTTGAACTGAATATGGAATACAGCGCAGGAAACCAGTTGCATGTATGTATGACATACTGGATACAGGTTACAGCTGTTTGTAGCTACTATAAAGTAGTGGACAGAGGTTACTACTATTTGTAACCATTCAAGCACTCATGTTCTACTCATGGCATCACCATGAAAGGCATTCTAAAATATTTCATGAACCTCAGAAGCTTATTTCTCAAGGTTAAAAAGAAACTTGGTGTAAATTTCTGTTTCTTAAGGTCTGCAAATCCACTGAGCTACAATAATTGCAAACTGCACCCAACACAAACACAATTAAATGTCAACTGCAGAAGAATTCAAAATTCTGCGCGCGCGCGCGCACGTGTGTGTGTGTGTGTGTGTGTGTGTGTGTACATATATGTAAATACATGCATACACCTACATACAAATAAATACATTAATGTATAGTAAAAGTATGGCAAATAAAAACCACCAAACAGTCCATATTTGATTCTTTGACGCTGAAGTTACAGTTGTACTAGTAAAAGCTTTAAAAATCTGTTAAAACAGAGATACAGTGTGATTCACATAGAACAAAACACAAATACTTAGCTATAGATCACAAGCAGCAGCACTGATTACCACCCAACTGATTGTAAAATGCTGGGCATTTCATGCAAAGTTGCATGATGAGTCACTTGTCTAGTTCACAATAGGTGGCTGGTTGCAGCAATCTTAATTTTCTGTATGTCCACCATTGTCATACAGTAGTGCCATCATGTCGTACACATTGAAGGAGCACATGTTTCTTATAGGAACCTATTGGGTTACAAGCTTGCACCTAATGACACAGACAAAATACAAGGAAAAATTTGGTGGATGCCCTGTACCAGTGAAGTCTGCAATAAAGAATGTGGCATGAAAACTGGAGAGAAGAGGTTCTCTTCTGGATGAATATAGAAAACATTACTGGCAGATGTCTGAGAGTACAATAGCAGATGAGTGTGTGCCAGGTTGGGATGGTCGCCCAGATAATCTTTGTGTTGCTTGTCCCATGAATGCGGCTACTCTTATTCAACATGTCAAACACCTGCGAAGATAGCAAAGCTTCAGCCATTCAGAGTGACAGCAGTCCACGAATTGTTGGAGCCAGAGAAACAGAAGCAAGTGTGCTACTGCCCATGTTTTCAACCTTCAAAATTTGCCAGGAATAATCAGTGTCACATGACATATGGATGAAACCTGGTTCCATCTGCCTGGTTACACAAATTCACAAAATTACAGGATACAGGCTGCCAACAATCCTTACGTGATTCACAAAGAACCACTGCATCTGTAGAAAGTGTCAGTTTGGTGCAACATATCTTGTCAAAGATCAATGGTCCCATATCCTTCAAAGGAACACCACAGCATATTTGTGTATTTTCTCACAGTTTGTGGAATGGCTAGATAATGTCAATGTCAGTCAAGGTTACTTCCACCAAGACTATGCAATATGCAACATGTCAAGGGAATGCATGGCAATGGTCCAGAACTCCTTCAAGGATTGAGTGATTTTCAAAGATCTATTGTCAACGTGACTAGACTTAACCCCTCCAAATTTCTTTCAGTGGGAATTCCTTAAAGAATGGGTGTTCTGTAACAAGCCATGCAAAACTGATGCATCAGAACATTACAAAGAGAAACAGACAAATCTACAGCATGATACCAGAAAGCAGTACCAACATGCAACACTGCATCCAGATTTGCCTGGCAGACGACAGTTGTCACTTCCAGCACGACATGATGTCAATTTGTTCAATGTGAAACAAAGTACGTGTCCTGTCTTTACAGTCACAGTTTCTTCAAGTGTTCATGATCTACAGCTAAATTTTATATGAATCACCCTTATCTTTCTTTTACTTGTCCACTAATGGTTCCCTTTTCCTACCATTAGATGACTGTACACGACCATAAACCATTTGAGATTAATGTCTCTATTTACCTTCCTTCAATTGAAATAATGTACAGCTGAATAAACCATCCTAATGAGTACTGATACATGGGGTCCACATTTGGGAGATTTGTAACACAAGAGTAGAGACGAGACGAGTGACAAGCAATTGGCCTGTAACTGTGACGGAAAGCCTCAATTTTTGCTGCAGTTTCCTTGGCTGATAACTCTCTCCTCCTGATGTCCTGAGCCAGTACCTGAGAAAGCACAATATCATTCAGTTATTGCTGTTTCACACTGAAGCAAAGCAAACCTCTTAGCTAATATCTATCATGTATTTATTCTCTTCATACATGGTTAAGTAAGTTACCTACTACATGAACAAGAGTCTTTCTTGCAAAACTAATGGTTCCTCAGGTAGTCAAAAAATTACCTGAATTTTACGGCACCTAACGGTTCATTACTATGTCAATACATGCCTGTAGCGTGCGCCTATTCTAAGCCAGATAAATCCAATCCATGCCCATTCATGCTATTTCTTTAAGAACCATTTTATTATTATCCTCTCATCTACCCCTAAGTCTTCCATGTGATCATATTCCTTCAGGTTTCTCCATCAAAACTCTGTGGCAGTTATTTTCTCTCCCATAAGTGCCCCATGTCCCACCCATTTAATCCTGCTTGATTTGGTCACCTGAATAATATTTGGTGAGTACAAGCCACGAAGCTCGTCACTATTTAATTTTCTGCAGTCACCTACTACTTTCTCCCACTTAGACCCAAATATCTTCCTCAGCACTCCGTTCTTGAACACCCTCAGCTTATGTTTTTCCCTTAATATTGAACAGTTTCACACCCACAGAGAACAGCACCTAAACTTATGGCTCATTATATTTTAGTTTCTATATTCTTAGAGAGTAAACTGGATCCTAACAGATCTGGGCCCCCACAATCTGAATACATATGTAAAGATATGAGCAGTGCACAAAGTAAAGTGTTGTGTGATACTCATAATATTTCTTCCAAATTTGTTCATGTACCTTTGATGAATCCAAAGCTTCAATTGCAGATTCATTCTCCAAGATATTGCCCTCTGTCTGAGACAGAGTTGTCAAGATGGTATTTTCAACTTGTTTCAGTGTCTTCTTGTTGGTAGCACTTTCAACAATAAGCATTTGTCGTTTGTCTTCAAGGTCAGATCTGTAACATGGCATACAATGGAAAATGAAAAGGACAGAGTCCCTTCCATTATCTTTCAGAAATTTGTCTGATCTACAGAAATATTTATTTCTGCACACAACAAAAAGTTAAAAGATTAACACATACTGATTAACGAGACAACCAACAGAACTTATCAAAATGTAATTCTATTATTATCCAACATATCAAATAATTTAAAATAATCAGAGTACACTTTGACTATATACTAAATCAACATATTTCTTTCGTATTTCTATACATATGTAAACCTTGGTACCTCCCACTCACATTACAGTGCTCTCCCTGAGTATGGCCATGTAGGCTCAAACATGATGGAGGATACTAAAATATTTGTGACTTACAACTTTCGTGTACTTTATTGGTTATTACTTACTGGTAATCTGCACATGGGAAAAAGTGCAGTATTATAAGATTAGTATGTAGTCCACAAGTAGGACAATTAAATGAGGCTTGATCAAGAGATATTAAAAGAGAAACCCAGCTGAAGTTCTATACAGTTATAGCTGTACTGGCCCTGTTGTATGGGCACTTAAGAAGAAAGGAGGCAGTTACATACAGAGCACAGAAGAGAAATTCCTGACAGGAATAAGGAGACGTACCTTGCCTCAGATACGAAACACAAATATAAGATAGGACATGATATATGAGTTTTAGCTGAAGTACAGGAAATAAATGTAACTGCATTCAACCTACAGATTGAGGAAGATAGACATCCATACTTTGCTGTCTACTATCACCCTACAAGAAAAGAGCCAGGTAGTCTGAATAAAAAATATACATGAAACTGGAACAGACAGAAAAGCTTAAGTCCTGATGGGAACAAAAAGCAGCTCACAAGCTTCACTCCATTTACCATGCTGCAGTGCTGACAAGCAGTGATTTCATCAAAGATATACTGAACAGTGCAACCAAAGTTTCCGACTGATTGTGAGACTCTTCTCTTCTCCAAAATGTACACACCAGCTCTGGTGTCCACCCAGCCCAGTACACTTACTAGCATTTATGTCGGGGGGGGTGGACACCAGAGCTGGTGTGTACATTTTGGAGAAGAGAAGAGTCTCACAATCAGTCGGAAACTTTGGTTGCACTGTTCAGTATATCTTTGATGAAATCACTGCTTGTCAGCACTGCAGCATGGTAAATGGAGTGAAGCTTGTGAGCTGCTTTTTGTTCCCATCAGGACTTAAGCTTTTCTGTCTGTTCCAGTTTCATGTATATTTTTT